>VXBQ01004476.1:129157-150329 GCA_013400175.1 Phainopepla nitens
TGCTGCGGGACCGGCGGCTCGGTGCCCTGGCCGGCAGCGGCGCGTTCCTGCTAGGCATTTGAAATTCCCCCTTCCAGGCGTGGGTCCACCGAGAGTTTGATCGTCTAAAGGAAAGTTGCACGATTTCACCCTTAGCTGGTTTGTTTGCACAAATGCTCCCCACGTGAAGCGAGGCTGGTGGTTTGCGGTGTTTTCCTTTAGCTGTTGCCCTGGCACGTTTTAAGAAATTTGTTGAATACAACTTGGAACGGATCTTCTTTATTTGCCGTTCCTTCCTGGTGTATGTGTCAGGCTAGAGACGCAGATATACCAGAATTAAGGGGGTGAGAAAGGAAAGATGAGTGCTGCTGAGTGGGATGTACGGTATTTCAGCTTGCAGTTTTTTCCCTCCTATTTCTAGTTGCTACAAATTAAAAAGAATAGTATCAATTCCTAATAGAATTCGTTCTTTTTCCTGAGTCTGTAATTGTAACTAGCTGATGCTCAGTTTAAAAAAAAAAAAATTGAAAAAGCTACACAGATGCTGTAGTTTCAATTGCCAGGTAAAGTCTTCTCACCTGTGTGAAACAACTGCACTGTATGCTGGTCACTAGGTGTGGCTTACTTTTCTGCAGTCTCATAATTGACAGTGACCTCTCACTGCAGTGTAATTTGTTTAGCAAGAGTGAAAAGAATGTGTATTTTTCTGCAGAAAGAAATCTGTGACTAATTCAGATCCTCTTTTTTTAAGAATTCTGTGCACAGGGCAATTAAACAGCTTAGTTCTTGCTTTAGTGGTGAGCAAGCCTCCTAAGAATCCTGTCTCAAACCTGGCGGGGACCTTTCTTCCTCTTTAGCCACAGGAGAGCTCAATCTTATGTGTTTCCCCTTCTGTAGGTCCGTGCTTGTCGAGGTTTTTAAGGGTGGGTTGAGTCAGCGCCTGGGGTCAGAGCTGCCCCTTTGCTGGATGCCAGCAGGCAGTGGTGGGTTGGGAATGGCCCAGTTACCCAGGCACCTCTGGTACAAGCTCCAAATTCTGCTTCCTAACATATCTAGATCTTGTGCTGCCTAATGCCAGTAGCCCCGCTCTGGTTACCTGAGTGGCCATCGGTGTGAATTAAGTTCACTGTTGGATTTAGAAAAAAGCCTCAGCAGTGGATATCTGCTGCTTTGAGAGGTGAACCCAAAAACGTGCCTTGTGGATGGCTCTTTTGGGGAGTGACGTCTCTACATCAATGGGCACTGTGCGACAGCCCTGCTCTCCTGCTCCTTGTGGGTGGGCCGCATTTGGAAAAATCCACCACCTCTGAGAAACTAACTCAGCCCCCCTGCGGTGTGCAAACAGCTAAAACCGGGCTTTTCAGAGTTTGGTGGGGTCTGCAGCCGCCTGCTGCTGCATGGCTGAAGGTCCGCCTTAAATGTCCCTATATGAGTATGGAATCTGGCTGTGCCCCGGTGTAGTCTTACACCAGCCCGCCCTGGTGTACTCCTGCCAGGCTTCAACTATACAAAAATAGACGGCATCCACTACCTAAGATGTCATTGTAACATTACTTATCAGAGGTGGAACTGAAGCCCTTATCTTTGACGCTGAACAGCACTTAAATATCTCAGTTGCCTTTTAAAGGTAATTTGTTTGCCACATTTGTGGCGAGGGAGATGCTTGCGTTTTGCTTCCTCAGCACTGAATTGTGACTGTGGATATTTTGCTTTAGTTCACAGCTTTCATTTTGAGGGTTGGTTTTAATACTGGTCTCGTTTGTGATATTGTTCTGCCACTATAAAGCTATGCTATAAAAATAAAAAAGTCACAGGGATTTTATTTTCTTCTGATTAGCTGCAAAGTTGTGATGTTTTGACATTGTTGTGTTTAGAAATAAGCTTTGAGCTGATGACATGGCAGCATATGATATTAATTTTGTTAGAAATGAATGTGCTAGTAGTGCTAATGTCTTCCATACTTCAGTTTAAGGGATGCTATAAATTTATTCATGCTTGTCTCAATATTGACTTTTTTTAAGCTGAGCTTTAATGCTGGATGGTTTTACCCCCTGCGCCCCACACAGTGTTTTGTTAGTAAAAAGCAGTTGTCAAACATTTTGGCAGCAGCAGTTCTCCAAGTTCTGTTTCTTCCTAAGCTGTGGAAGGAAACAACATATGAGGAATAAAAGCACAAGTCATGACAGACCTGGTGTGGGGTTTTTGGCTGTTTGGGGGGAGGGGAATTCAGCCAAAGAAAGAAGGCTTTCAGAATTGCAGACAGTGCCTTTTGTTTTTATCATCTTTAAATTAAAATTCTAATCCTCTTCTGCAGGCATCAGTTCTTTGGATTTGGTCCTTGAATACTAAACATCATGAGCAACTACAGCGTGTCTTTGGTCGGGCCAGCTCCCTGGGGTTTCAGGCTTCAAGGGGGCAAGGATTTCAATGTGCCCCTGTCTATCTCTCGAGTAAGTGCATTTTCTTCTTTTCCTGCATGTGGGTATCTGCTATGCCGTGGCCAACCCACAACCTTCAGACAAAGCCATTAATTGCAGACTCGGGCTCAGCTTGCCCTGTGGCATGGAGGGCTGTTGGGGGTCGGGGAGGGATAGAGAGGGGAAAATAAATCTTTATTGTAAGTAGGCTCCAAGAAAATTAGCTTAGGAAGGACTTGTTCATTTGAAATGGTTGTTTTATCTGCATTTGTTTATTCAAATAACAAAAGAAATTACCCTTGAATTCCCTTCCCTGCTCCCATCCAGAAAACAGAGATGCAGAGGTTGGAGGCTGACAGGAAGCAAGCAATTTACTTTGCTGGGCTGAGCCTGTGCATTTCAAATGGGAAGCAGTGGGGAAAAAACACTCATGTTACCCTGGTTTGTTCAGCAGCTCTTAGCTGCTTGAGGGTCTTGTGGTGTCTGTTATTACAAATCCTACCATTTGTAATAAAAAAGTACTTAAATGACAGTAGTTGTAAGTAGCAGTTCATCAATATGTGCCTGAGTGAATGTGCCAGTTTCTCATGAGTGTTTTATAGAGTATGTGCTCTGAACTGGTATTCAAAGGATTTGAGGAACTAAGTCAAAACAAATATGATCTTTGTACCCAGCAAGCACTGTCTAACTAGTTTCCTACTTTAAAACTGTGTTTTCAGGGAAGGCTTGTCTTTCAGTGTGGGCTGAGTTTCAAAGCCTTTTTCAGATGGCTGAAGCACTTTGCACATAACATAAAGGATAAACTTTGCAGTATTGAATTTCTAGGATCACTGGAAATCTCTGGGTGAAGGGACTGGCTTTTGATGGCTCTGTACCCTGACACCTTTAAATCTGATTAGCCATGTGGAATCATTTATATACAAATGGCCCCTCCTCTGTCAACAGCTCGCCTCTCCCTCCTGCATTTTCGTGGAGTTTAGTGACAAAGATGAATTATTTTTTACACCTGTTGGGATGGCAGAATTGATACTGCCCTGGGAGATGGAGCAGGTTTCTATTTGGGTTTATGCATCACGGTGATATTTTTAGCTAATCTTAACTAGTGTTTCAAACCCTTCCAGTTCATTTAGTCTTGGTTTATCTTATCTATTGGTGGATTATGCTGATGAAATTAAAGTACAGTTTGACTCTGAACAATTCTTTTTATATGGCTAAAATAGACTGGAGAGCTGTAGAAATTCCTGTGTACTGATTAGGACAGTTAATATCTGAGACAAGAAGGTGTTGAAAAGCAGTTTATTCCTGGATTTCAGGGACTTTGAAGCTGAACTGTAATTCAGTTTCTTGTTCAGTAGTTAATACACTAATGAGAAATTTGAACTGGGGATGTGGATGGCACTCTACTGATTTGATGGTGCAAGGGCTTTCACGACAAGGATTTACAAAGGCACAGGAGCTTGCACAGGGTTCTTGTGGATGATACTGATGAGCAGTTAAGCACTACAGGCAGTAAGCCATGCGAAACAACTGCCTTCAGGAAAGGCTAATACCTTTTTTGTAGAGGCCTCTGTTATCCTGGAGATCTAGAGTGCAGTTCTGCTGTAAGCAGGTTTCCCATATAAAAGAGGAAGCATCTGTTGGAATTAGCCTAGACGATGACTTTATTGCAGGAATCCAGTGTGCTGTTGCACGGAGTAGCCTGGAGGAACTGGCCTAAATAGCTACCTATAAAAGCCTCAGTTATGGGATTCCTAATGACAAATGTCAGTGCCCACAGGAGCAGAACATAATGAAAGATGGGGACTGGTGTGGTTTTGCAGCTTTAATTTGTGCATGGGCGGGGAAGCACAAGCTCCACTTCACCTCAGCACTGCTCCTCAGCTGTGCTGTGTCTTCCTACTTGCAGTTAAGTGTATGCAAGTAATAGACTGCCTGCTGCCTTTTTTTTTTTTTTTAATTTCCCCCCCTCCTTTGGATCAAAAAGAAGTGCGTAGTTCTGGTATGCCAATCCAGCTTTGGCTCGATAGTTTTTACTGGAAGAATTCAACACCCGGGTTCCTGGTATGCTAGAACAGTGTGTACAATTCACCCCCCAAGCCCTTCTTTTCCTGACATAGCATAAATTCCTTCCTGTGTCTGAAGGCTGCTAATTAAATTATTTTAGCAAAACAGTAATGAGACAGCATAATTATGTTCCTTGGCAAGGAGGACTCTTTGGTTTTGTTTTGTTTTTAATTTGTTCTCTAGATGCTGAAGATGAATGCTGGGCTGCTGAGGGCTAATTTCCTGCTTTAGTTTAAACACCTTGGAATTAAGTTTAAATAAAGTGTAATTTATGAAACACAGAGAATACACGGGTTTCTAAAGCTGTTTATCTGAAAAGTTAATCTCTTCTCTGATGATTTAAACAAATTAAGATCTCACAGTTCCTTGAAGAAAGTTTTTAGTGAGTCACTTGAGTTTGTACAGGATACAGTTTAAATGGGCGTATTCCTTGTTGCCTCTGTAGGGTAAAATGAGCCTGTTTTGTGTCCTTCAGTTCAAATTCTTATGGTCAGCTAAGGTTAACATTAGTACAGCATTTGATTTTTCATAAATTAGTGTATTGCTAGTCAGAACTTTGTAACCAATAGCAACAGTTATTGCAGGGTTGTGTCAGTCACTTGATATAGCTGAGTGCTGTAAAGTTGCTATTATACAGCTTAATTATACAGCTGTACACATTTCATTGGAAACAATAATCGTGATGTTGGGGTGGCTGTGATGTGATGGTTGTTACATATGTTGATGTAAGTATATACCATATGTGCACGTAGTTATGTATACATATGTGACATATATACATTTAGTGTGTATGTCCATACAACACAAACACATGCAGAACTTGTTACGTGAACTTGTGTCTGGCTGGACTTCAACAGGGTGGCTTTTCCCAGTCCTCCTGCCTGCCTGCCTGCCTGGTGAACACACTTGTGTGAGCCCTGCAGAGTGCAATTGCACAGGTCAGGAATTTAACACTGGGAAGCTGATGCAGGGCGGGAGTGGTGGTGGGAGTGAGATGGGGGGTATGGTTCCCATGAAGCAAGGGCCTGTGGGAAGGAAGTTGCTCTGAAAGTAAAAAGGGATAAAGGGTGGGTTGAGGTTTATCAACAGCCAAATGTTAAAGTGGCTCAGGCTGCCACATGTGAGTGCACTGTAGGCCTTCCAGGTAGTTAATTCTGAGGTGGCATTTGTGTAATGAGAGATTGCACCCTGTGAGCAGTTAGCCTGCCATGAAGTATACAGAAGTTATTAGAGCCCAGGTGTGCAAGCTTAGATTTTTCTGAGTTGCTGTTCTTACTGTTTCCTCATGGTGATTTACATTAATTAAAGAAGCAACGGTTGTCCTTATTCCTTCAAGACCTATACTATGATGCAAAAGTAAAAGGGAAAACTAGGGGAGATGAGAACAAAATTTGTTTGCTCAAGAGTTTATTCTCATTCAATAGAAGGAACAAATGCAGTTTTGGAAATAAAGTACTTCAATATATTGCTAGGTAGGATTCATGAAGTGGCTCTCGGGCATGCTGAATTCTATATTAACAGAATTTGGGGTTAATCATATCTACAACATCATCTCTGTTATCTGAGTGACACACAGAAGCTTTTAAAACTACCCATACTTCCTTAGACTTTCAATTAACATTATATTTGCTTTACTTTTTGGGGAGTTGGTTAGTTCCCCACGCTTCATTAACAAAGCCAGAATAATCTCAGTAAGCATGACTAACACCAGAACTGTCAAAACTGCTGTCCTCTGCAGATTGAAATAAATGGTGTTTGGTATTGATGATGTATTCCTTATGCTAGGATGACCTGTGAGAGGTTTGGATATGTGTTCCAAATGTGTGCTTGACGTGCTAGTAGCTTGTCCAAATTTTTTGTGATATAATCTCTAAAAAGTGTTTCTCTCTGTTTTTATGGCAATATTTACTACGAAAAACAAGGGAATACTCAAGCAAAAATATAGGGTGAAGAGTAATGTAGTCCATAAGCAATATATACCATCCCACCTAATGCAAATACATTGGATGTTTTCCTGTATTTAAAAGTTACTTTTTTGTTGAATCCTGGTGACAAGTGTAGCTACTGTCTTTCACAAGATGTTTCGCTATTTGTTTTTCTCTTACTGTAGGAATTAAACAGAATACAGTCATGTTGAAATGCTTGACCTGACTGATAGCTCTGTTTTTCTACTGCAGCTTTTTTAAGTGTGTTTCCCACACTGCCCTCTTCTTTCTGCTTCACTGATCACTTTTCTTCTTCAAAATACCCAAAACAAACAAACAGCACTCCCGCTTCAGAAATAACCTCTTGGTTTCGCAGTTTTCTCAGTTTTCATTATTTCAACTGTTCCAAGGATGTTTTTCTGTGTTGAAGTTGCAAGCTTATAGTTGTCAGACGACTCACAATAAGAAGTCTGTTGGCAAGAAGTACACTCAAGGAGTAGGTGGAAGAGCAGCCCACCTTGGGGTGAAGCAGGGAATGCAAGTACAGCACGTCAGCTGCTCAGTATTCATCCCACATGAGCATCCTGATGTTCCTTATGCTGGCATTGAGTGGTCATTAATATGTGTGAAAATAGTGAGAAGAGAATAAAGGAAAATTATGTTTTGAGTGGACCTGGTGCATGTCAGCTTTGGTTGACTAGAGTTTGGCTGAGCCTCTTGCCCTTGTGTTTGTGTGAATTATTTTATTAAGCTGTATGTATTATTTCCAGTAAAATCAAGTTTTGTGTAAGTATGAAATAAGTTATTTTAATGGGGGGCTGGGGAAATTATCTTTCAAGCAGGTATATGAATAGGAGAGAAATGTTAGAGCTGCTGGCCTGGCCTGTGATAATTGTGTCAGTAACTTTATGCTTCATCCTGGAAGTTACTAAAAGCTCCTAATGAAACCCTAACTGGAAGCTGCTGGCGTTGCTGTGCTGGGTTGATTTGTTACTGAGTTGTGATGGTTTGCACAAAATGCAGCTGAAGATGCATTCCACTGCTGCAGCTGAGGTGGATTGGGAACTGGCCGAATGGCAGAGCTCAGGGTTGTGATCAATGGCAAATGACAGAGTTTAATTAGAGGCCTGCAGCCAGTGGTGTTCTCCAAGAGTCCAGTCCTGTTAAACTTATTCATCAGTGACCTGGATGAAGAGATAGAGTGTCCCCTCAGGAAGTTTGCTGATGGTAGGAAGCTGGGAAGAGTGGCTGACACGCCAGTAGGCTGTGCTGCCATTTCAGCAAAATCTGGTCAGACTGGAGCCTTGGGCAGAGAGGAACATAATGAAGTTCACCAGCAAAAAAATACAGGGTCTTGCACCTGGGGAAGAGCAGGCCTGTGCTCCAGCACAGGCTGGGGACTGATCTGTTGGAGAGCAGCTCTGTGGAGAAGGACCTGGAGATCCTGGAGGACAACAAGCTCTGTGAGCCAGCAGTGTGTCTTGGTGGCTAAGAAGACCAGCAGTATCCTGGGGTGAGTTAGGAAGAGGAATGTGATTCTGCTCCTGTACTGAGACCTAGTGAGGCTGCATCTGGAATGCTGTGTCCAGTTCTGGGCTCCTCAGTATGAGAAAGACAAGAAAATGTTGGGGAGGGTCCAACAAAGGGCTGTGAAGATGAGTGGGGGACTGGAGCATCTCTTTGAGGAAAGTCCAAGAGAGTTGAACCTGGAGAAGTCACAGCCTGTGCCCAGGATGAGGGATAACAGACAGAAACTGAAACACAGGAACCTCCTTCTGAATATGAGGAAAAACTTTTTTATTAGAAGGGTGACAGAGTACTGGAGCAGGCTGAGACAGGCTGTCGAGTCTCCTTCTCTGGAAATACTCAAAACCCACCTGGACACAATCCTGTGCTAGCTGTCATAAGTTAGCCTGCTTTAGCAGCAGGGTTGAACCAGATGCTCTCTAGACATCCCTTCTAATCCCTCCCTTTCTGTAATTCTGTAGCTTCCCGGCAGTGGTCAGAGATGCTGTCAGACATCACAGCATGTACCTGCTGATGCTGCTCCTGGGGCAGCAAATGCTGTATTTTACAAGAGCTATCAGTGCTTATGAAATGAATGGGATTTGCCAAGATACCAAGCAAGAAGTGTTATTCTGTTCTGTTTAATGTTGTTTACAAGATGTGGTTTACTGAAAAATATACTGACAATGACAAATGAGCTACCAGTGCCAAAGTCTACATCCCCTGTGCACCGAGTCCTGAAGGAGCAGAGGTTTTCCCTTGGATAACTACAGAGCTCCCAGCTGCAGAAGTGGTTTAATGTGAGCAAGTGTTCTGAATGTCCTACGAGTGCTGGTCAGTGCTTCAGAGTTCATGTAGTTGTAAGTAACAGTCTTTAGAGAGCTCCTCAGTTTAACCTGAAGATGGAAAGAGAGATCCGTTGGTACGGATGTAATTTCCTGGCTGCCTTTTTTCTCACTATGGTTTAACATCTTTGTGCTGAAAACTGGGAAGAGGGCTGTTTCCTCTGACCATTTGTTTTCCTTCCTTTGTCTGTTTTGCTGTGCGGTTTAGAGAATGACAAACCAGCACTGGTGTGTGGGCTTGGGAAGACAGGAGGGCATGGAGGGGAAGAGGTGTAAGAAAAGCGTCTGCATCTTGTTCTGTTTGTGACCTTATTTGTTAGATAGCCTCTTCAGACTGAATAGAAAGCTAATTTTCAAAAAACAGTTCCTCTGCTGAAGTCATTCCACCAAAGGTGAAGCTGGCTGTACTGGAAGAAAAAGGAACCAAAGAGTTTGTAGCTGAGGGATGTCTGATGTGATGTGTGAGCACATTCTTTTTACATTAAAAAATGCTAGTTCTTCTTTTTTCCCTTATAAGTGACAGTTTAGTTACAGTATGAGGAATATAAGCTAAATATTTCGTGATGGAAAAGCTGAAGTATTTGTTTGCAGTGTCTACTTCGCAAAGACAGATGTAGTGAAAAAATAAACTCTGATTAGATGTTCAGAGCAGATGCAAAATTGGCAGTCCTTCCAGAGGCCAAAAGACAGGAGCATTTATTGAATAGTAGCTGCAAAATATTAGGCATGTTTTCTTTGCAAGTATCTCGCCCTGGAGGCCTGACAGCTTCTGTCGACTTCCCCACCATTTGGAGATGCTATTTTTAGTGTAACTGTTTTTCTCATTATTCATTGGCTGATGGCTATCAAAAGGCATTGTGAGAAGAGACACGGTGTTGAAAGATTTGTTTGTTTAGCTTTGGTATGGAGCCAGGAGATAACATTGTAGGCTTTTTTTTTTTAATTATTATTTGTTTTGACTTTTTAAGAATAGATTTCATATGTTAGCAATATAAGGGAAAGTGTGAGAGAAAACTGTTTCTCATATGCCTAAGGCAGTGGAAATATGGGAAAGGTGATATTCTTCCTGCCAGTGGTCATAAAAAATGAAAATTAAGGCTGAGGTTAGTTTGAACAAATATGAGGAACAGAATCATTGAATCATTTAGGTTGGAAAAGTCCTATAAGATCGTCGAGTCCAACCACTAACTCAGCACTGCCAAGTCCAACACTAAACCATGTCCCGAAGTGCCACATCTACACATCTTTTAAATGTCTCCAGGGATGGTGACTCAACCGCTTCCTTGGGCAGCCTGTTCCAATGCTTAATAACTCCTTTGGTGAAGAATTTTCCTCATATCCGATGTAAACCTCCCTTGGCACAACTTGAGGCCATTTCCTCTTGTCCTGCTTCTTTGTTGGGGGAAAGTGACCCTCGCTTTACTTACATAGCCTCCTTTGAGGTAGCTGTAGAGAGCAGTAAGTCTCCCTGAGCGTCCTTTCCTCCAGGTTAAACACCCCCGGCTCCCCCTGCTGCTCCCGATGAGACTGGTGCTCCAGACCCTTCATCAGCTCCCCTGCCCTTTTCTGGACACTCTCTGGCACTTCAATGTCTTTCTTGTAATGAGGGGCCCAAAACTGAGCACAGGATTCAAGGTGTCATACCAGTCATGAGTACAGGGGTACAATTGCTTCCTTGGCCCTGCTAGCTATGTTGTTTTTGACACAAGCCAGGATGCCATTGGCCTTCCTGGCCATGTGGGCATGCTCTGGCTCATGTTCAGCTGCTGTCAACCAGCACCCCCAGGTCCTTTTCCACTGGGCCACTTTCCAGTCACTCTGGCCCAGCCTGTTGCACTTCATGGGGTTGTTGTGACCCAAGCGCAGGAACTCTTCCTTGTTGAACCTCATACAGTTGGCCTCAGCCCATTGTTCTGTTGAGTTTGTTTGCTTCTACAGGTGGCTCTTATGAGAACAGAGACAGGAGGGATGGAGGCCACTCCTAAGGCCTCTTCAGGTTCCCTTGCTATCTGAGGTCCTCAAGCTGATTTTGCAGAGAGAGGTACTGTCTTTTCTTAGAAGAGTTGACATGGGTTCCCTCCCTCTTCCTATTTATTTGCTTCTTTCATTACTCACCTTTCAACACTGTCAGTTACTCGAGTGGTGTATCACACAGAGTAGCTTTCCACCTTTTGTCACTTCAAGACACCAGTGCAGTTTCGTGTAGTCACTGAGGTTTGCTATCCCAAGTAGAGAGGTTGTATGGGTACAAAATAGCGTGCTGTAAGTTGATGATCATGTGATACACACCCTTAAAGCAGATTAATAAGCACTGCACCAAAAACTGTGCTGTACATCGAAACTACTGAGTAATTAGCATAGAGTAAGAGCACAGGGACTTGTAGACCAGAAAATTTCAAGTGGAATAGTCCATAATATTTTACCATCATGGATTAGCATTACAGTTTTTTTCTCATTTTGAGTTACTCTTTTACTGGAAACTTCAGCTTAAACAGTTAAACTTAGTAGAAGTAAATGTAAAAGATAGCTGAAAGAATTTGAACGAATGAACTCTTGCAACTGCTGTCAGCTGTGCCTTTAGCAAAGCCCTGAATTAAAATGTAATGCCTTATGTGAAGTCCCATAGGCTAAAAAGTGGATCTTGCCAGGTCTCTAGTAGTCCTGTTGGAAAGGTCAAATGGTTTGCATGTTAACTGGATATGAAAGAAGTTTGACTTATCCTGGGCTATATTAAGGAATGATCTAACACAGTATCTAGTTTTTTTCCTTAGCAAGTAATAGAACAATGTGAAGTACTTACCACAGGAAGGCAACAGAAACTTTTTTTTTGTGTTAATTATTTCATAGTTCTTTTGAAGACCTGCCTAGTGATTTAGATGCTAATCCTGTATTAATGTAGATGCATCAGTTTCAGGAGGATGAGATTCCATGTGTATTTAGCTTCTGTATTTATGAGTGTAATTGGATTATGTTTAGTTGTTCTTGTGCACAAAATTTATTCAGGCTGTAGAGAAAATGATCCAAGTGTCTCTAAGTGTGATGCTGTATTTGTAGCAATATAATTTGAGATTTTTAAAAAGGAATTCTGTAGAGACAAGGCAAAATGCTGTAAATACAAAAGACATAAAGGTGTATTTTTTTATTGAAAAGATTCTATCACTTTGGTGGAAACTCTAGCTATAGAACATTTTGTTCAGAACTCTTGAAAAAGAAAGGCAGCATTGCTGTGCAAACACTCCCTCTGCCAGGCAGAGCATCTCAATCTCAAAGTTTATAGTGCATCTGCTATTACAGATTTTTCTTTTTAATGTGCATCGTATACATGGCAAGCCAGGTGTAGGTTTGAGTCCAGTGCTGCCAGTGTTTTCTGCCTCTTCTCTTTGTGGTTCTAGACTTTGCATTACATTGTGAAAGACATGGAGTGGCAAATTCATGGGATTTTTTGACTTCAACTTGCACATGTATATGAGCAATATGTTCTGTGCTGTTCTGATTTTCTTTACATAATGCCTTTGAGAGGAGGGACAAAATCCAAAAACAAGCAAACAAAAAAAATCAGTGGAGGTTTACAAACCACAGAGCTTGTGGATTAGGGTTGAGCTTGCTTTTATTAGACTGATAGGGAAATAGAAGTCTTGTAAAGCTTTAAACATCAAAGACATCTTGATTAATTCATAGAATCACAGAATGGGTCAGATTGGAAAGGACCACAGGGTGTAAACTGGTCCAACCTCCCTGTTCAAGCAGTGTTATGCCAAAGGATTTTGTCCAGACAGTTCTTGAATATCTTCAGTGAAGGATATTCCACAACCTCTCTGCGCAGCCTCTTCCATTGCTCAGTCAGCTGCATAGTAGAGAAGTTCTTTCTCACATTCATGTGGAACTTCCTGTGCATCAGTTCCTGACATTGGCGAGGTCCCCTCTTGGTCATCTCTGCTTGAGGCTGAACAGACCCCGCTCCCTCAGCCTTTCCTGGTTTGAGATGCTCCAGTCCCTTCATCATCTCTGTCACCCTCCACTGGACCTACTCCAGGAGCTCCATGTCTCTCTGGAACTGAGGAGCCCAGAACTGGGCACAGCAGTCCAGATGTGCCTCACCAGGACTGAGTAGAGGGACAGGATCACTCCCCTTGACCTGCTGTCCACTTGCTTCCTAATGGAGCTCAAGATCCACTTGTCCTTCTTGGTTCCCATGGCACACTACTGGCTCATGGATAGCTTGGTGTCCAGCACGACTCCCAGGTTCTTCTCCGCAGAACTGCTCTCCAGCAGATCAGCCCCCAGCCTGTGCTGGTGCATGGGGTTGTTCTTCCCCAGGTGCAGGGCCCTGGAATTGCCTTTGTTGAATTTCAGACCGTTCTTCTGTAGGCTTTCTGCAGCTGCTCATTAAGTCACAGTGTTTTGAATCTAGACCAAATGAAAATGTTCTTTACCCAGCATCTAAGGCAGTAGGCTAGTAATTGTTTAGAAATGAAAAGACAACCCCCAAAATATATATTCAGGATATATTTAACCCTTGGGGGATGGTGCACTAGTTCTTTGTGAGGGACTGATGGTTGGAGTTATTACTTGATCAAGTATAATGTAAATATTCATCAGGGGCCACAATCAGCCTTGCAAAGGAAGCAGTAATTGTTGGAAAGCCTTGCATCCTACCTGACAGCCTGAGTTCCTGTCTTCTTTACATCTTTTCTTAATGCTGAGAGGTGTGAGGAAGGCCCCCCTCCCCAAATATTGGCACTCTCAAAAGTGGCAATAAGCTCATGTAGCACCAAATAATCCTCTTGGATGTGAATTGGCCCCCACCCCTGTCAGTGCCGCTCACTGAAGAAGGCTGGCAGAGGAAAACCTGTGCTTGCATTTTCATGATGGAGCTTTAAAGCTGACTCCACAGAAACTCTTCCTCCATCAGTGCCCTGAGCAGGGATAGTAGGTGGGACTGGTGCAGCAGAGGTTCTCTCAGCCCAGCAGGCTTGGCCACGGGAGCTGGGTCTGCTGGCACAGTGGTGGCAGATACCTGGGCACAGTACAGGCTCAAGTGCCCAAGCCAGACTTGCTAGGAAGTGTCTGTCAGCGTATTAAGCTGTGAAAACTGCCACTGAATGCTTATTAAATAACAACTTCTGTCAGCTATGAATACATTCTATTCTCTCCACTTTCCAGCTGTCATATTTTGGCAGCTGGCTAGAATCAAAAGTCATTGTAGCTGCGACTTACATGAATCTCCTTTGAGAGCATAATTTGTAAATTAAATCAGTTTGGTATTGTGCGGATTGGTTGTGATTCTGTAAATGCTAAGAACTCAGGCCTTGGCAACAGAAAAACACTCAAGGAAAAGTGCAATTGTGGGCATATAAGTTGTTTCCATAAGATGCCTCTTGCATAAGGCTCAGCCTGTGTACATTACGGCTCAGCACCCTGTAGTTTTGGTTTTCCAGACTGTTGTTACCAACAAGAAGGAAGCACGGATTTGCTTGGAGGAGATGACCTTTCCCAGACGGCTTTGTACTTTCTCGCAAAGATGCATGAGCCAGTGATTGTTAGCCTAAGAGAGCTGACTAGCAGAGATATGGCATCCAGAGAGCTCAAATAGAAACAGGCCTTGACCAGACAGTCAAACTTCATCAGTAAATCAAGTGCTTAGGAATGCTTCCTCTTGCCTTGGAAATGCTGTAGAGATGCTCCATCCCCTTCTCTCTTTGCGGTATGCAATTATTGCGTAAGTTATAATTTTTAAGCTAGAGATTACTACCCTCAGAGCATGTCTTTTTTGGGTAGTTATACAAAACTGTTGCTTCTGAACTGCTGGTTAAAAAATTGAGCTTATGAACAAAATACAGATGAGTAGGGTTTTTTGACTGAAAGAAAAAATTTTGTGTAAATGTCTGGAAATGTGATGAACTTTCAATGTGAAAACCTAAAGTTAGTTTCCATGAGGTGTGCACTTAAATCTTGGAGGCTTGAATTTTTGCACTATCTGGATAAAAGTATCACCATCACTCTTATGTCAGAGGGAATGTGATACTCTCTGGCCAGCAGAGTAGCTCCTCTGTGGGAGTGTTTTCTTCCATTGACACATCTCCACTTCAACTTTAAAATGTAGAAACTGCTGATCACTGAAATTTAAAATTACATTCATTTGTTTTGATACTTGACCTGATGAAAACTGCTGGTGTTGCAGCTGACAGCCCAGATCAGTTTATACCTCTGTCCTGGATGGTGTGGGATGAAATAACTGAAAATTGCTCACAGGATTACAGCAGTCAAAAGAAGGATTTAGGGCAAACCAGTTGCTGTTGATGCTTTACTTTGCAACCTCCTACCGCTGTGGAAGGCCAAACTGCTGGGATATTCTCCCACTGCCTCCTCCTTGCGAGTGTAAAGCACACTTTTGGCATTGGGATGGGGGCAGATGGATGCAAGTACAGGATTTTACATGCCGTAGTCATTGATGTCAACTGGTTCCTGACCTCATCTACCGGATGGAGTGCCTCCAGTGCTTCTGCTAACTCTGAATGCCTCCCCTGTCACTCATTCACTCTGTACTTTTTTTTTTCTTCTTAATTGCATGTCCTAATTTTTCCAATTCCTAGTTTCTACATTCCATTTCAGAATTCTATTTCTTTAGCAAGGAATATATTCCCAGGGCACAAAATGAGGTTTTGTAGAGATTTTCCTGTCTCTCTTTGCCCTGATGATGATTACCTAATCAGCCTCTATCCTGCAGCAGGGACTCATTCCCTTGAGAGAAATTTCTGTATGACTTGGAGGGAGGCTGGATAGGAGAGATAAGGGCTCACAAGAGGGCATTCCTTGTGAAGAGAAATATTACTCAGAGTAAGGGGATAAAGATGAGTGTAGTGGAATGTGTATCTGCTGTGCTCCTGGGGAAGCATACGCTTGAGAGGGGTGGCATACAAATAGTTTAGACTTAAATGCAATGACATTTAAGTAATATTAGTGAGAATTCTAATAAACATTGTGCGTAACAATGGGCATTATGAATTCGGAAATAACCTCACTTCAGTATTTGAGATAGCTAATCACTCAAACTGATTCAGAATTGTTTTCTAGTGCCTTTTTGCAGTTTCTGCTAAATAGGTTTGAGTTCTTTAGTTTGTTGCCTGTTTTATCAGAAAGAGGAAGGTAGTTTTGCAAGAACACAATTTTTACTCCCTTTGAGTTTTGTCCTTCCTTTTCTTAGCCTGAAGATTTGTGCCTTACTGCTGAAGTAATTCTACCAGGAGTTTTTGCTCTTAGCTATCATTTAAGAGAAATCCTGTTCAGAAACCATTATTGCCTGTGGCACAAACAGGATTTAGGATTCATAAAGCAAATGAAGGGATAGGAATAAAGAGAATAAGAACTAGGTACCAAAAATCACAAGCTAAAAAACTTAAAAAACTGGTGAATATATAGTATGTTTGTCAGAAAACTCCAAGTGACAAATGATAAGAGCTCTGGACTCTGTAAAGCAGGGGATATAAGTAGCTATAGGGATAGCTTGTCTCTGTTTTGAATTGCATTAATACTGCATTGCAAGTCTGTAAGCATCCTTTTCCTTCCCATTTTTCCATATTGTGCCAGTCCTTGCTGTACTTGCAGTATGTCCTGGGTTTACTGTGCCCAGCACTGGGTTTCTGTTATCAGAAAAGCAGGGCTGTATATAGGCAACTTTTGCTTTATTGGTGCAGTTACAGGAAATGCTTCAGCATCAAGAAACAAGCTGCTCTTTTAGGAGCACTTGGGTACCCCTGGATTCCTGAATAAATACTCTCAGCAGCATGTGCATGCTTTGTGTTTCCAAAAAGCGCCGCTGGCTTCTTCGGAAAATTCTATAGCTGACCTTACATGTGAGGTGGAGAAAGGGGTCTAGAGATGTCTTCTGGCTTGTAGTTTCCTGACAGATTCTTGACCTTCCTGGGCATGACTCAACTATGTATTCCAGTTTCTTGCTGCCCAGTGTGTGGGGCTGTCTTTTGGAGCCTGCCACAAGCTCCCCTCTGTGCTCCCAACATCCTGGCAATGCTAGTGACTTCTTTCCTTCAGCTGCCTCAGACCATTCTGGTTCAGGAGAGCACACGGGGGTTGGGTGTCATTTGCCCATGAGGCTGTTAGGATGTGATAGGGTTAAATGTTACAAAGAAGGTAGCAGCTTCATTGGCTTGATCCCTGTTCATCAATAAATGGAGTCTACAAGCAAAGTGTTGGCTTAAAAGCACACAGAGGGTACCAGTTTGGCCATCCCCCCATCCCTTTTCTTCACATTGGGAGGACGAGTAAAGGTTGTTGAAAGGCTTGAACAAAATGGAGCCAAAATCTGTGTCATCAGAGGGCCCTCAGTGCAGCACAACAGATCTGAATTTGTTTGGCCGGTCGTCCCATAAGGAGGAGGAAGTGCTTTGTGATATGCACCAGTAACCTCATCTGGATGTTAATCAGGACCACACATAGCTGTCTGCAATCTCTTGCTGTCTTCCTACGTGTTGAAGAAATATTTCTAAAGCAGCCCTTCCAAAATCGCTGCAGTCAAGATTATAGAGGAAATCAGTTACTTTGCTGCTGCTGTTCTTGAGTGTCAAAGTAAGCGTGAATTTTTGGGAGGGGAGCGTTGCAGGGGCTCCCTGTCCTTTGTATTGATGTGCTTGTAGCAAAATCTGAATTCAGTTTAAATGATCAAAATAATCCTTTGGTCTTGCATTGCAGATTTAAGAAAAGTAAGTTGGAAAACCCAGCAAAACCTCAGAGTGTATCTTGGCAATAAAATTGTGAGATTAAAAAAACACTATTTCTAGGGCCTGACTCATGGTTTTTGAATGTGTGAGGGTGGCAGCGCTGGCTGGTCAAGTAGCATTATAAGTATTTCAGGACTTTTGGGCACAGAGCTATGCCACATATTTTTCTCATGTTTGGTTTTTTTTTCCTAATTCCCGAAGCAAATTTTAGATCTCTTATGATCTCTGTTGTGTGCATAATTAAACAGACAGCATGTCAAATCTCCAAACTTCTGAGAATGGTGCATCAAATTCAAGTATTTAAATCAATTACATAGTGACCAAAGTGCTGTTGACTGTCTACAAGCTCTTTTACTGGGACATAGTGTATGCAGTTTCATGTTTATGTGATGGAGGAAAGTGAATTACAGAGCAGCTGGCTTGCTAGAGATCTTCAGAACTAAACAGTACATGTCCTGTGTGGTAGACTTTTACCCTGTTAGGAAAATTAATCGGTCAAATTGGCTGTTTTTTAATGGTGGCTCCAGCTTCTGGTGTCAACATATGCAAAGCAAAAGCAGTGGTAGTGTGTGGAATAATTGAATAAGTCTTCCTGCCTTCCAGGAAGCCCATGGTGCCCTGAAACTCATTCAGCCAAGTCCTAAATGAATTATCCTCTGACAGATTGTGCTCTGGGGGAAGTATATTTCTATTAGTTTTTACGAGGCATTGCAAGTTGCAGCAGGCCCGGAATGTTAAAAGATGGAGAAGGCGTTCAGTGGACGTGTGTGGGAATTTTTTCTCAGGATTTCATTAAACCCTGGGCTGTGAGTTGCTGCAGGCAGAGGCACAGCATGTCCCCCACCGTGCCATGGAGCCACTTCTGGCAGAGTGGGGAGGAGTGGGCAGTGCAAGCATTGATCTTGTGAATTTCTTGGACATGACTTGACAGAAACACTGAACAAGGTCTCTTCAGGCTTTAAAATGAGATCTGAGCTGGTAATTGCTTTTCTCCAAGTACTGAATGTGCAAATGTGAACAAGCTGTTTGGTGCAGTACTGAAATGATGAGGTTGAGAGCTGTGTATGGAGAGCAGTGTGTGGAGGGTCTCTTCTGCTTTCAGTATTCCAGATGAAAAAGATGGATGAATACACACACTTATTTCTGTAATTTGTCTGTCAGAAGTGTGGTGAGTCCAAACTTCCATGCTATGTGGATAGGTCCTTTAATGAAGAAAGTTTTGAGCTTCCTTTGTCTGTCTTTCAAGGATTCAGAGTTGCAGAATGGGTTGGGCTGGAAGGGATCACAAGTGGGTCATCTGGTCCAACCTCCTGCTCAAGCAGTTCTAGAGCACGTGGCACAGGATTGCATCCTGGTCTTGAATATCTGCAGTGAGAGAGACTCCACACCCTCTCTAGGTAATCTCCAGTGTTCAGTCACCTCACAGTACAAAAGCTCGTACTCATTCAGAAGTTGGAACCTCCTGTACATCAGTGTCTGCCTGTTGCTTCTTGTCCTATAGACTGGCACTCCTGGGAAGAGCCTGGCTCCATCCTCCTAGCACTCCCCTTTCAGATACTTATATACATTGATGAGGTCCCCTCTCCTGGGGCAACTTTACTGGTTTCTTCTGATCTGGGGGGACGAGACTTTAGCTGGTGAAAATTCTGAATTACTCCACAAAGCTTCTTTGCTTGTTGTGTTTGCTGCTCTTCTAATAAAAATGTGTCATGTGGGGGAAGTCCTTGTAGATAGGGGATGGAGCACAGCAGACAAGAGCCTGAGGAAATGTTGGAATAAGTAGATAGTGGATAATAGTAACCTGAATCTTTCTTGAAGATGTGTAAGAAATATACTGTTTGGTTTATAAATTTGTGATACTTTTCAAAAGCACTGCAACATAAAGGTGCTGGAAAGTAGGTATGGAAAACTTCTAGGTGATGTTGCATACGTACATATCTGGGCATGACTGTGGCAATGACATACCAGTTATTGTAAACCGTGGGGATTGTAATGTATGTAAACTCTCATGACTTCTCCTTTTGCAGGGAAGAAAGAATGTTGCTTACAATATGTGCCTTCTGTCTCCATATGCTATTGTTTAAAATAAGTAACTGAGAGCAGAACATAACAAATGTGTAAGCAAAGTACTCTACACAGTTATTACAGGACGTAATTTCAGTGCATTTACTTTGAAGCTGGATTTCAGGGCAAGACAGGGCTCTGTATTGTAAGTTAGACTAGCTCTTGGATTTTTAACTAACACATTGTGGGAAAAAATTGAATTAATAGAATCCCCTTAGGAGAAACTCTAGCCTTAATATCTTTTCCTTCCTTTATTTTGTTCACTCTTGATACAGGGGAGTATGACAGCTGGCATGATGCCTCCTTTTTGAATTGTGCCATTTAGTATTTCTGGCGGCTGGATACGTGTGGAAAGCTGTATAGTGACAAATCTGTTTCTCATACCTTTTGTAGTCTGTTTTTCATCAGATAGAAAAAATGTTAATACCCCCTGAACTTTCCTCCTTTGGCTCACCCATACAATAATTTACTTGAGCATTTCCTGTGTGTTGTCTCTGGGTATGGAGCTCATGCTTTCCATCTTTGCTGCATTAAGGATCTCCACCAGTGTGGTGCCTCATTCCCAGGCTTCTTGGGGTACTTCCTAGGACAGTCCAGACTTGCATACTGCAGCAGATTTGCAGCATGCAAACTTGTGGAAGGGAATTTATCCTAGTCTGAAATGAAACTTAAAAAAAAAAAAAAAAATCAGACTCGTAGAATGAGTTGGATTGGAAGGGATCTTAAAGATCATTTAGTTCCAATGCCCCTGCCACAGGCAGTGATAGCTTTTGCTGGACCAGGCTGCTCCTGGCCTTGAACATTTCCAAGGATGGGGCACCCCCAGCTTCTTTGGGCAACCTGTTCCAGTGTCTTGCTGTTGTCACAGTGAAGAATTTCTTCCTGGTATCTTACCTAAATATACCCTCTTCAATTTTAAATGCTTCAGTTTGTGCATTTGTTGGGATACTCTTGATAGTTCCTATATCTCTTAGCAGAGTTTCATAAATTATCTGGTCAAACAGAAATCTGCCTACAAAGAGTTACTGCTTAGAAAAGAAAAGCTTAGACCATCTTGTTTCTTCCACGTGTTAAAACGTATTTTGGTACTAGTAAATGAATATTTTCATAAGTGATGAATAAAACCTTGGTTTCCAAGAGAATTTTCCTTACTTTTATTCATACGTGTTGGCTTTGGAAACTTACATACAAATGATGAATACAGCATAGCGCTGATTCGGCTGTTGAGTGAATATTTTACGTTTCTTCAGGGTTCATGAGAAATTTTGTGTTGTTTGTGGGCAAATTCCATTCAACTCTGCCCACTGTGCTTTAGTATATAAGCAGATGCTAAAATTTGGACACTTGAACATGCAGATATTGGGATTCATATCAGTAGTCTGGACTGGTCACCTCCTGCCAGCACTCCCCGTAATGATCTTACCTTCTATGACTTTTCCTCTCCACTATTTTTTATTTCCTTTTTTTCCTTTATAACAAAGCTGAAATAAGAAGATGGTATTTTCCTTGCAAATATGCCTTCCATTTCACTGCTGGTCTTGAATGCTGCTGAAACTGTCATTTGTTGCTCTTTTCCAGTTCTTCTAAGACTTGCAGCTCTCCTGAGAACTCAAAATACTTTTGCACTTGGGGGGGGG
>VXBQ01004476.1:150361-445409 GCA_013400175.1 Phainopepla nitens
GGGGAATATTAGATTATTTGAGCCACCCTACCAAAAAAAAAAAAATTAAAAAATGCAGGAATCAAAAAACAAATAGTTATGCCCTTTAAGGGAGGATGGGATGATATCTCTTAACAAGCTCTTCCTCATCAGCAGTTAATGAACTTTGAAACTGGATTTAATGTGTTATTTTCTTTAGCCAAGAGTGTCTCAAAACTCTTGAAAAGCCAACTTGTAAATTATTGCAAAGACTAAACAGACTCATGTTGACCTAAGTAGGTTTTCATGTTTATTAGTTTTTAGTGTAGACAGAAAATGTTCATGTGTATGTCTCTCTGCCTGCTTTATTTTAACGCTGCGGAACGGTGAGGAGGGAGATGTTGCAACACTAAGTTTTTTGTTCAAAGTACAATCTGATCGGCTGCCAGCAGGCACTGCAAAGCTGTCGTGCCAGGCCCAGCTTTTTATTGAGGCATACCAGCCCCGACACAGAGGTGGTAACAAATACCTGCAGGGGTCCTGCCGCAGTTAAACGTTTTTCAGCGCAGCCCTATGACCGGAGTCTTCAGGATGCGAATGTATTTATACATTATAGCTGAGTGTTGCAGTTCAGTGTGGGGTAGGTGTCTGCAAGCACTCACCACAACTCTCGATCCAGGATTAGAAACTGGCTCCCAGGAAAAGCAGGATCTGCGCTGGCGCCTTCTGGGGAAGGTGTGGCTCGGGCTGTGTCCTGTAGGGCAGCTTCATACATGCTGTAGTTTGCTGTGGCCTGACCATTCTCCTACTTGGCAGTACTGGGGGAAAAAAAAAAAAAAAAAAGATGATTGCTAAATTGTGCTTGAATTTGCAGTGAAAATCTACCTGATTTTTGTCTCTTTTCAAGCCCCTTCTGTCGCTGGGCTCTCAAACAAGAAGGGATGAATTTCGCTGTCAAGGCAGACAAGTGGCAAAGGTCTCAAATTCTTTCCTCTTGTTTGTTGCATTTCACATACCTGCTGGAAGCGCAGTGTCACCCGCCCTGTGGAGGGGCGGAGGTCTGAGATGTTTCAGCGCTTTGTTCTGTTTTTTACCTTGCCCTTCAGCAGGAAGTGTGTGTGCAGGTACCGGCCCAGCTATGGCCCAGGCTGTCCCTGTCCCTCCTGACCTGTGTCCCAGTGCGTCACACCGCGGGTGTGTGTGCCCGCGGCCCAGCCGCTCGCCCTGCCCTGCCTCTGCTGGCCTCTTGCACTTGCTTCTATTGCTGGCTGAGCCTGGCCCTGGGAAACCACCCAGACCCTTCTTTTTTTGCTAAGTGTACTTCAGGTGGATACTTGTGAACGCTTTTCTTATTTCTGCATTAAAATGAGGCCTTTGTTCATACTTACACAGTGAAGATTGGAGCTGTAACTCGGGTCAGGAGACCACTGATCATAGTTAAACTCAGTTGCAAACTCAGCTTATCTCCGTTCAATGTTAGACCCTTTTCCAAGAACCGATGGCATTTTTTCACTGCTTTTGGGATAATGCTGCACATCTGGATTTGGCAGTAGCATTAACTGGCCCCTGTAATTCTTAAACCCCTAAAGCTGTGGCGCTGCTGTGCTTCACCAGAGAACTGGAGATGAAGCCAAAGGTTCATTATAAAGCATAGCTGTAACACAATCTATAGCAGAATATTAAAGTGACATGCCGGGTGGATGTGCAGTGGTTTTAAATAACTTGCATTCATGTCCCCTGAGTACCAGATGAAAGTTTAGACCCTTGCTGGGCAGCCCACACCACGCTTGGAGTACACTGTTCAACACGTAGGCGCTGAGGCACCAGTGTCTGTTCTGGAGACTTTTCTCTGTCATTTGCTCTTCTGTTTCTTTTTTAATCAGACTTGGGGAGTGTTTTTTCCTTTGAGTTTTTGTTTGGGTGTTTTGTTTTGTTTTTTTTTTGGGAGGAGTGGGGTTGTTTTGGTTTCTGTTTTTTGTTGCCTTTTTGTTTTTAAACAAAATTAAACTCGCAGCTCTGAATACAAAACTCTGGCTTCTTAAACCATGTCTGTCTGGAGAGAAATGGCTGTGAGCCATTTAACTCCTGTTCCTTACCACCCTCCTGCCTTTAGTAGCACTAAATTAGGACAAAGTGATTTTATTTTTACTTCCAGATGGTATATATGGGGGAAACAGCATTTGACCAAGATTAGATTTTTGGACAACTGTGCTAAAATGTGTTAATTGCACCCTATTTAAAATTTGAAAATACTATTTAGAAATATTTAATTATGCAGAACTAAACCATCTGTTGTTCCATAAATTGATCCAAAAGATCATATTTATTGGAAAAAGAAATAGAAATGTTTTTCATTGAGGGACATGGTTGGTGAGCTCTGTGTCTAGTACAAATTTCTTCATGTGGTGTATCCCAGAAACTTAGAGGAGCTTGCCTGGCATTGCCTTTGCAGTGATGTGTATTTATGTGGTTTATGTTGTCACTAAAAATTCTTTTCCAGTCTTGGAGTGTTTCTCCTGGCATTGCAAGTTTGGGCTTTATGGTTTGAGAGCTCCTCAGCTCCGTCTCCAATAACCTGGGATAGGAAGGCACAGCCTGAAGCACTGACATAAGTCTGTATTCCTTCAATCCTGCTATTCCCCTGACCCCGTGTACCACCCTAGCCCTTGCCCGTGCCACCGCCACTGCTCATCTATGCGCATGGTATGCTAAAAGAGCACAGAAATAAACTTTGTTTTCATTTTTGGTGGGTAATGCCAGCAGCTTTTCGTTTAATTATACATGCTCCTTAATATTAGGTTTTCAGGAGAACTACTTGTAACTCTAGGCATTATGTCATTGAAGTGTCATGCTTAATGATATAAATTGGAAGTTAGAGCACGTTCTTCTTTTGTTTTGGGGAGATAATCTCCCCCCAGGGACATGAGTTTCCCCACTGGTGCTGAGAAATTAACCATCACTTGCTGCTGACCTGGGTTAGATTCAGTGATAGAAAGGGAGCTGCTACACAGCGTATCTTAATAGCAGTGCTTCACTTCACAAATGATTTACTTCTGATACCTTCATTTTCTGTGTGTTTTGCACACCTTTTTGTATGCAGGGCTCTGTGTTGCTGTCTCCCCTCCGGGCTGTAATGAGCACACTTTGATGTGTTTGAACGTGACAGATGATTTTGTTCTTCATTGGATTGTGCTTGATCTCTGTTGTTCCAGCCTGCCTCTTCTGCTCCTAAGTTGCTACATCAGCCTTGTACTCCTTAGGATGATGAAAACCAGCCTGCTTGTGTCTTCTCTGCAAAAGGGGGAGGAATGACAGCTATTTTATGTTCAGTGAGTGCGGTGGTTAGTGTTTAGGAAGTGCATGTGGTGGTAACAGACAAGCAGGGAGGTCTGGTGTAACCTCAGGCAGGTTAATCACTCTACACATTGACATTTGAATGCAAACTTTATGCTGCAGCAGGATTTTTATATGGCTGGTTGGTATTTCTTTTATTTTTTGTTTGTATTGGTAGCTTGCATTAGCCTGGAAGAAGAAAGAAAGAAAGATAATGTTCTACTTTAAGAAGAAAGAAAGATAATGTTATTTTGTTTATGCAGAAAAGTTCTATTTTTTTTTTCCCCTCCTCAATTTAATAGGAATGTGGAAGAAACCGGGCCTCTGGCTGGTACACATCTTGTGCTGCTGTCATTTTTATTTGAGTTTTATATGCTTTCAGTTCTCAAAGGCTTGGGTTTCCTCCTTCCAGTTAAGTGCAGTGGGTTGGAGGAATGAACTGGTTTGCTTGGACATCTGAAGGGCTTGGAATTTAATTTCTTCAGCAGTTGATTTAGTCTTATCATGCTCTTCAATATGAGTCTTGGCTACCGAAATATAGTGCTGCCAGTGCTGGTCCTTCCCTTGGCACATTTAGTTTGTTTAGTTAATGAGACAAACACTTCAGAAGCAATGAAACAGCTGGTGAAATTGATGTTAGTAAGAAGCTCCCATAAATAGGAGACAGGTCCTCTGGGTGGTCTGGGGTGGCAAAATATCTGGAGACACTGAGACTGGCTGGGCTCTTGGCTTCTGGGGATGAAGGAGAGCCTGTCCCCTTGGGATGGATGCTCTCCTGGGTGTGCCAATCACATCTGGGAGCTAGCAGGATGATCACCTGGGACAGAGACCTTGAAGTCACCAGGTGACTGGTCCTAGTGTGAGATGGGAATTTTTTCTGTGACTCTGATTCAGGGCTGGTAACTCTCAGTGAGGCTAACAGTTATGCTTGCATTGCTGCATAAGTGACTCCTTGTGTTAGCAGTGATGGTGGAACACAGAGACAAGAGAGGGTGGCGCTGACGCTGTTACTGCAGCTGCAGTCAGCATCCCAGTAGGAGTGCCCAAGTGTCCCATATCCACATCCATCATCCCGTGTTCATGCGTTCATTTGGAAACACTTGCAAGACACTGATTTTCCCCCTTCCCCTATCCACAAGTCCTGGTTTGGATGCTACTGTTTCCCAGGCTTTGGGAACATGTGTGACAACATGCTGCACTCAGTGTGTGGCCCTGGAGGAGAGCATGTTGACTTCTTTATTGGTGGGAACACCGAGCCTTTTGGATTGAACTCCTTAGGAGTGCCATCGTCAAAGAAGCTGTGTGCCATGGTGATAGTGTGAGGTAAAAGGGTTTTGGGGAGGTCTTGCATTGGGGGGAGGATTAAGTATAAGATGAATTGGTTAGTGTCTGATTTGTAATGGGATGTTGTTACCATTGCTCGTATCTGGCCCAAATTCTGCATCAGCTAGAGTTCTCTGCAAAAATCTGCAGTTTGTGGCCCCACAGTCTCATCAAGGGTGCCCAGGCTCACGCCCTCTGTATTCCTGTAATGACTTCCTCCCTCAGATCATTCCTTTGGAAGAGACAGAGAGTTGCATGAATTTTCCCTGTGGTAAGGGAAGGAATACTGTGTTTCAGCCATGAATGCTCTGTCAGTTAATGCTCTTGAATAATACACATATTGTAAGAATGAACTTCAGTGTCTCCTTTTGACCTAATCTCCCTGTCAGGTCACAGATGTCCATATGTGGATGAAGAAAACCTACAAAGCCACACTAACCTGCTATTCCCCTAACCTTATTTATAAGTGAGCATATTTCTGAGAAGATGTTTTCCTTCCAAGGTCTCCAACTTTATTAATATTTCTGCTTTTGTCATGTTTATTGTTCCCTCTTGCTAGTGTGCTTTGGCTTTTGTTTTTCATCTCTGTACTCAAAAAGCGCTGCAAAACCTCACCTGAGAGAGGCCATGTTGTATCAAAGATGAAGTATTGGCCCTGTTGAACTTATAAATAGTAATTTTGTTAGTGTGTTATAAATTTTGGGTCAAGAAAAGGTTGTGCAAGATGCTCATCTCCTCCTTCAGTTCTCACGTTTGAGTGGCTGAGTTGGTGACTTGTAGAGGAGTGTACGGAGATCAGAATACCATGGTGTGAAAAAAGTTGTTATAACCTTCTCCTGTTAGTGTTCAAGATAGGACAATCTTATTGGAAAACTGGAGGGGAAAGCAAAAAAGGCATCTCCAACTAAGTTGCAAGCCTTTCTTGTACAGGATTTGTTTCTCTCTGTAACCAACTGCAAGACTCCCACTGAAAGGAATACAAGTTTAGCTTGCATGTGATTGTTCCAGATCAGCTTGAATTGCTTTATGTGAGGAAACAAAACTTTCAAGTGAGAATTTAAGTATATTTAAATAATTTCAGTATCAAATTCAAGTATGGATAGGTCTTACATTTTTTGTAGCCGTGTTGGTGCTAATTATTGAAAATTCTGATCACAGTGTGCTCTAGTTTTTATTTATGGTATTGCTATAATTGTGCTAAGTTGCTGCTTAAATCTAGCGGCTTAGGAGACAGGGAAAACACCCCTGTGCTCCCTGAAAATCAAACCTTTTTGTGGATTAGTGGTACAGACTGTAACCAAACATTAACAAGAAGCATGAAGTGCTTCCAGACCATTCAGTGTCTGGAAGACCCACTCAGGGATGTGTGCTAAATCTAGGACCTCCCTTTGGTAAATTGCATAATTTTAGGATATCTCATGCCTTTTTAATAGGTGGCTGGAGAGGAATGTCTGAGGCTGTTAATTTCAAGAAAGATGTGATGGATGGCTGTGTGAAGAGCTCAGATCCTTCAATGGTGTTTTCATTGTTCCATTGATCATTTCCTCTTAGAAAAGAGTTGAATAAAAAATTATGTGTTTATGAGGAGAAAGATTTCCCCTAGAATTGATTTGTTAAATAGGCAAGAAATATGCCAACAGTGCGTTTTCGGATCAGGCTGGTGTGAATCCTTGATGTCACTAGCTCATGTGACATGAGAACATTGCTCACTAAAGGTCACTGGCTGCTCGTTAAGTCTCACTTTCTGCTTCCATGTGTGCTGTAATTCCTGCCTTCCACCTGCAGAAGCAGGACTAGAGATGCTATTGCTGTTTGGTGATTGATAAAGCGTGCCTTTAATCATGGTCTTGGGTGGGAAGCCATTGGACCCTTCTGGTGGCCAGCCTGAGTCTGTGATGGCCTCAGCATAACCCATTTTATCCTGCCTGATGATGTTTGGGGAGAGAGGGAACAGGCAGGACTGTGATATTTCTGCCTTTTTTTTTTTTAATGTTCCCATAAACTAAAGGTGGAGCCTTGATGATTTTGGAAACGATCTGCATTCCCTGTCTCACCTCAATATATGGGGGTGGTTTTGCTTGGTTGGATTCTTTCCCCCCCAACACAAGTTTTGCAGCTGGAAGTTGATTTCTTTTGTCTTGAGGAGCTGTTTTGCAAACATTAATGTACCGCTGCTCAAGGTTTGTCTCACTGAAGTGAGTTATATGCTGGTGTGTGTTAAACTGTGTGTTTGAATGTTTGTCACAGCTGATGGATGCATCCTGCTGTGGGGAAGGAGCAGGTGCTTGCTTTGCCAGCAGTCCCAGCTGGGGTGAACCTCCAAGCAGGAAGCTGCATGAAGGCAGGGTAGCCCTGCCAGGACAGTTCTCCTGCCCTGCTTTTCAATTTAGATATTCCCACTTGCTATTTTTAGTCAGTAGATGAAGAGATTTTCACTGCTTCAGAGAGGCATAATTTTTCTTGGATTTGGGCTGATATGGAAAATATCTTTTGAGGATAAGCTTTCAGTAGTGAACATCCAAAATGATTTTTTAAAAATATTTTTTCATTTTGAAATTGTCTTTCTTCTGCTGAAGGATAAGTTGTCACTCACGCTACCAGCTTTCACTGGAGCCTTACTCATGAGTGGTCTGCATAAATTTGAGGTATACAAAACTGAGTAACAATCAGGGTAGTAGGGCAAGACAAAAAGAACTCATTGTGTCTATAACCAAAATATTGGTCAAAAAAGAGCATTATTTATAAGGACCAGAAACTTTGCTCTTCATTTGGTATAGTTGATGTCGAATTCAAGAAAAGCAAGATGAAAAGGAAAAAAGGCAAGTACCCATTGTTATTTTTTTATAAACCTCTTCCAAAGTCTTATTTCCAGCAATTCTTTAAGTAATGTTTACTTTTAGAGCTACTTGAAATCTAGCACAAGTCTTCCTACAGTAAAAGTTGTTGCTGTTGAATAGCTAGTGAAATAATCTGAAGTTATGTGCCTGAAAAGTTTCATGGACTGAACATGTCAGCAGTATGATCATGTTTTTCAAAAGCTTTCTCCTTTTGTGTTGGTCAGGCTTTTGCTCTTTAGTTTTGAAGGCATTCAAGAGGCTGTATCTGCATCTCAGAGGTTAAGAGTTTAAATCACATGGGAACCTGTGAATCCAGTGTGAAGGATCAATATTTTGTATCACTGTCAGCAATAATAGTAACATAAAACATCCCCCCAAACAAACAAAAAAACCCACACTAAAATAAAATCCACAAAAGAACCAACAAATTAAAAAGATAAATTCAAACCCACCAAACAAAAATAGCAGAAAAAAACCTAAACCTGCAGGCTTTCCATATCATCTGTCTTGGATCAAGTTGGACAAATGAATGCATATTTTGTTTTTGTGTTTTGTTGTTCTGCTTGGAATTGTTTCCTAGCTTTGCCTGTAACCACCAGTGTATATAGGATTTTTTTTTTTCAGAATGCTAGAGCAATCTTGTTTTTAGTCCTGAAATTTAAGATTCTAAACGATTTAAATGTTTGTTTTCTTAGATGCGACAATATTCATAGTAAACTCTGCTTTGGATAGAGAGGTTTTCTTTTTCTGTGTCTTAACTTGGAAAAGTCCTGATTTTAGTTTTAGTGTAGGGCTACGTACATACAAACCGGGGGGGAGGGAAAAAATAGAAGTGAAAATAAAAAAGAAAATACACCAGAGAGCTGTCGTGGCTAACAGGCTTAAGCTTCCAGGATTGCTCTGCAAGCCCAGACTTGGAATGGCCGGACACGTTCCACCGCACAGTGTCAAGCTGAGAGCAAGAGGTGGACTGTTGCAGGAAGCAAATTTGAAGGGTTGAGTTTTCTTCATTTTTTTTTTCAGAGCTATTTGATAACCAGCTTTATTCATTGCTTAGCTGTGTGTGTAACTTTCAGATCTCCAGATGTCCAAGGAAGTAAAAAACCATGTTGCAGCACAACTGAGACTTTAGGTTGCTATAATTAGCTACAGTGCAGCTCTCAGCAGCAAAACTCAGAAAATGGCTAAAATATAGTAGCAAGAAATTTTGTCAGAGTTCTCAGCTGCAGCAAGTACACAAGCATTTTCCTCTCTGGAGCTTTAGTATGGAGGTTTTGCGTGGGTTTATGTTTAGTCTTGCATGTCTGTAGTGCATTTGGCAATGGAATGTTGAGGAAAATGTACTAAACATGAGGGTCTTAATTTTGCAGTCAGAAAATTTGTCTTGAATAGCTCCCTGTTTTCTCTGGATAAGTTTTTTGTTGTACACTGCCTAAAAAAATGCTGATAGTTTTCATGTGGTCTTCTCACACAGATCTCTAGCATGGAGGAGAAATGCATTTTTATTTACATAGAAGTGTGTGTAAAAATAAATATTTATACACAAATATTTTCTTAATGAATATATATGTATACCACTGTCTTTAGTAACATATCCAGTGTTTTACATCCATTAAAAAAAAGGAATACACAAAACCCCCACACCTGGAACTGTATAAAAAAATCACATAAGTAATGTTTAAAGTCAAGCAAAATAAAGCAGTGTATTGCGTGTGTGTGTATATATGCATATAAGTACTTTCAAAATGGAAAATTAAATTTGAAATTGTTATATGTTCTCATGAGCTTTATTAGCTTATGATAAAGATTTGTGTGTCTTAGCTAAAAACAGCTGTATGAGTTTATTAAATAATACTCAACTGCTTTCAAATGTGTTTCTTGTTTTCTGAGGGCTTTTTATTGGACTCTTTTTCTGCAGTATTTCATGCTTGGGGTTTTAGCCAGTATGTGGCAGGCTTAATGCAAATGACTGCTATAATATTCCCTTGATGTATAAAAGGCAAGATACCGACAAGGACTTACTAATGTCTCCTATTTTTGTTTTATTTCTTTGTGCTACAAATTTGCATTTGACTAATCCTAAGGAGTTCTCTCACCTTTGCATGAAGGACACATACAAACAGAACTGTGCAGTGTGAAGGTTTTGGAACTGTCAGCATATTAGCCATGATTGGTTTATTTGTCACTTTCATTGCACTTCAGAGCATGCTTATTTAGCTGAAATAAGTTGTCATCCTTCAAATGTTTAAGATTGCCTTTTTCTCTCATGTTACCAAAGGGAAGTGCCATAAGCTTTAGTGCCTTTATACTTAAAATATGGTGCCCCTATTGATGTAGCACGGAAGAGTTTCTGCACTCTGATGCATTTCTTCTGCATTTCCTCGTTGGGTGCTGAGCTGCATGCGCACCAGAGCTGGCACAAGTGCAAGTCAGTCTCCAGCTTTTTCTGCTAGTTCTGTGGGTGTGGTAGCTTTTTTTGCTGGCCTTGGGTTTCACCTGAAATTGGACTTGTACGGTATTTGCAGAGTGACACTTCGAGATGGCATTCAGGTGAGTTGTCCTCTCTAGACAGCTGATTTGTTCCAATAACCGATTCTTGCAGTGTCTGGACCTGCCTTCATTTTCTCCTTACTTATGTGATGCAGCTTGACATTATGTCAGTTCTTTGAAGCAAGGAGGTTGTTTTCTGCTTGTTTATGCATGCCTGGATTCCGAATAGGGGAAAGTGAAGCAATGGCTGGTTTATCATGAGGGATTCGATTTGTAGTAGCATTTTCTTGTCACTGGCTGTTACTTTTGGTTAGATTAATTTTTGGTTCACACTCCCCACTTCATTCTCTACTTTGCTTTCACATGTAGAATTGCTTCATTAGTTGCATTCACTTCTCATTGCTGCTATGTGCAAGGCTCTTTGTTCTGGGAGAGGTACTGAAAAGAAAAAATAAATGTTTCTTTAAATTACACAGTATAATGTATTGTGCTAGTTGTATTTCTAAATTGGATGTTCTGGCAAGCGTAGGGTGATTGCATCACATTTGCTGCAGAAAAGGTATACCCCATTAAGAGGAGCTAAATCATAGACCATGAAAACCTTATGAAAACAAGATGACACATATTTAGCTACTAAGATTAGTAAGGAGATAGATGTTCAGTTAGTTGAACTAACAGTTTATCATCTGTAAAAGAATAAACATAACACTGTCTGGGAAAGGAGGACATACACCATTTTATGCTCTGCAGACATTGTGATATGTATGGCCTTTCTGGGGTGGAAATTAATTTCTTTGCAAGTAGCTGAGCTCAGTCCCTTTTGTCACTTCGCACTCAAGCTCTATTCGAGAAAACTAACTCTGCTTTGCTTTGTGTTAGCTGAGGAGGCTCCAGCAATAAAACTTAGTAAGTTTCCGAACTGTTAACTCCAAAGGAAAGAGGCTGGAAGCTTCTGTTCTGATGCAAATCAAATGGCTCCTAAGGTGTTGCCTGTTCGGCAGTCCTAAGAAATCATGTGCTTTAGTTGTGGAGTTAAATTTGTGTTGGCAGTCCAAAAAAAAACCCAAACCCCAAAAAACGAACCACTACTGGAGGAGAGACGTGCAGCTCCCAAAAGCTAAAGCAGCCATACAAATTTTGTGTTGTGTTTCTAGCTACATTTTCGTTCTGCTTTTTCTGTCACTCTGAGAAATTAAGTAGGCGGTATTTTTTACCCACTGGCATATAGTTTCCCAGGGAGGAATCTGGATCAGTTCTGTAAACTCTCTGAAGAGAAGAATAATCATCAGAGAGAAGACAGCCAGTTAAAATAAATTGGGCTCTTAAGGCCTGCTGGCAGCATGAGAACACAATTGAGCTCCTTGAGAGGTTGCCTAGTGAAAGCTAAGTATTCTTTCAAGGATGAGAAAAAATAAATATCTTCAGACATTCTGGCACATGACTGTAAGTTGTTTTCCATCACTCAGGAATTTCAAAAGTATTTTTTGAAAGTTTTTTTGGAATTACCGATGTGCTTCCTGCAAGTATGATTTTAGTCACGGTGTCTGAATTATTTTGCCTTAGTCCTTCTGACAACCTGTATTTTGGCATTGTTGTATTATTTCTTCTCCAAATCAGAACATTAGTTGTATCTTGTTATTCAAGAAGTTATTGCCCATCTATCTTGGTGGCAATGTTTTCATGTCTTTGTTCTCCTGAATGCTTCTAGAGGCTCGGAAAAGCAAGACCAGATGCTTAGTCTTGTTACATACCAATAGAGCTACACTTGAACAGAATAGTTTCTTTATTCCTCTTTGATGTGAGTGTGATTTTTCACTTTGAATTCCAGCTGGTGTTTCCACATTGACTTGTGTGTTAGTACCTAGATAAAATATTTGAGCTACGTGTTAAATACATGCATTGTACCAGAATTTATTGCTGTGTGTGTAATTAGCTACTTCCTTTCACACCTGCAAGATCAAAAGCAGGGATTGTACTTTCTAATAACGGACTTGCAGTAATCGTGGGATAGTGGCATTCTGTCAAAAATTCAAGCTGAAGGCACCTTTTTTGAAATAGTTTCTGTTTTCTTACATCCTGCAGCAGTTGGACTGTTGTAACAGAAGGTAGCAAATTTTCTTGCTCACAGAAGAGCTGAGCTGCAAGGAAACCATGATCAGTCAAGCCGTGACAAGTGAAAGATGGTTAATAATCCTTCTGGCACTAGCATGTGGAAACTGTTCCTGCTTATTAGCAACATGTTCTGGGGCAAGAGAGGGAAGCTGGGAGCTGCTGCTGGCATTCAGGTTCATTTGTTTGGTGTTAGGTGATTGTAAAATAAAAGAGCGCATGTACATGATGCTCTGCTTCGTAAACCTAATGTATATTTTTGGATCCTTTTCTGCATCAAGCCATTTGTGTGTAACTTAAGCTATGTGATGCCTCTCCTGTTTTAGGTAGTTGACATCCTCTCATGCTCTTCTACAGACGTGTATCTCCACATTTAGTGCATGCAAGGCTGGATCGAATGAGTGGTTTGTGCATGCAACACATCATTGAAAGTAACAAAACCAAGTTAGTTTGGTTTTATGTGGTGGTTTTTTTTTATTTGTTTTTGTGGAAGGCAGTAGATAAATATTAAAGGTTGTAACACAGTAAGAGAAAATTTTTAAAAGAGATGGTTGAAACCATTTGTCTTTTTCCTAGAATGTGAACCCACAGGCATGCTCAGCCATGTTTGCTTAGAGGGAAGACTCAAACTGTGTTAGTTTTTCTTTGACATAATTTCTAAATGTGGGACTGCAGGGATGCACAGCTAAATCATGTCAAAATATAGGTTGTTGTCAGGGTTACTGCTGTCAGAACTGATAATGAAATGGGAGAGATGGTTTTGTGGTTCTTTGCTGGCAAAATGGATGGATGCCTGTGGGCTCTCCCCATTTTCCCGTGGGCTGTAATGAGTCGATGGGCTGGTTTGGGTCTGCTTCAGCCGAGTCATTGCTGCATCACAGCAGTGGAGCTGCCTGTGGAGGGAAGGGGATGAATCAGACCTGGGGAACCTGGGAGGACAGGTCAGGAGGCAAGGCTAGCTTTTTCACCAGGACTGGGATAGGACCTGCTGTTGGGATCCACAGCCAGACCAAGAAGAATGGTTTGTGCTTGGTCTTACACTTTTTTCCTTATACATTATCTTTAATGGTTATTTAATGGTTGTGCTGTGTGTGCCTTAGGTTATAGCTCTATAAATCAGTCTGAAAACACCTTTAAAATTATAGGGAGAAAAAGGAGGGAAATGAAGATGTAGCAAGTGGGAATACAGCCGCATGGAATGAGGTGAGGGCAGGGTTTCCTAGTGGTGATACATAGCAAAGTACTCTGGTAATCAGACAGGTTTTCTGACCTAAGCTAACTTTGATCCTTGCTTTGTTTGGGGAAAAGCTTTAGCTTATTTAAAGGACTGCCTCATAACCCCTTTTTATAGCTGCTTGTGTCAGCGCTTTCCACAGCAAACTCTGCATTAGAGTTCTTATAACTCAACTGTATAAATTTGATCTGGACTTTAAAACTGGTATGTATGTTCTTGATTTGGAAGTGACTATCAAAGCTGTCTGGCTAATCTGTTGGCTATGCAAATAATATTGCTGTAGTAAAGGCTTGAGGAATATGATACAGCTCTCAGTTTCCATTGAGTGCAGAGGAAGCCTGTTTGCCATAAAGAGAAGGTGCTCTGATGCTTCTTTTTATCTCTCATACAGAAGTTTTAAGCTGGGCCTCAAGTGTCCCAAACATGTCAGGAATCTGGAGTGTAGGTTTTTACTTCCTTCCCATCAGGGAAGTAGGTGAGGAAGGTCTTTGATGAGCCATCCCATTAGGCATGTCATGCTGGACCACAGTGTTACCTATTTGTGCTTGTGATGGTCAGTGTTGGCCCTGAGTGTTCCATGATCAGGCTCTGTGGGTTGTGAGGTCCTAGGGAAGCAGGAGTTGGGTCAGATATGCAATTTTTGTGATGGAGTTGATGCTGCTACAGAGCATTAATGTGTCCCCATCTTGTATTTTGGAGTGAGCTTCTGTTCTTCTCTTTCATTAATTCACCAAAGGGACACTTTTTAGCTTACTTTGAGCCCTGTATGTGTTTGAGGTTGCTGTTAAAATACAGATTATCATTGCAAGGTGATACTTTGGTCAGGTGAAACGAAGCTAGGGATAAACAAAATAGTAACAGGAAATGAGTGTAAATATTAGCATAAAGTGTATTGTAGTGAGGAGATAAAGCCCTATGGTTTGAAAAGGCAGAACATTGTTTGATAAAAGAATTTTCCCCTTTGCTTATGTTGTGATTCTGCAAAGTTATTCTGTAATGTTCTTTCTCTAAATGAGTATGTTGTGTTTTGGCTTTTTACTTATTTCAAATATTTTATTATAGGGAAAAATGTAGACTAAAAGAGAAGCAGGAGTGGTAGTGACACAAAGATCATTGTCTGGTTGCTTTGATTATTCACGTCTTTAAACTGAATTGCTGCAGCCAACTGTGGATCAAGTGCTCGAGAGGTAGAAATCAAGCTGGAGGGATATCAGCTAGCCCAGGGAGTTTTAAATCAGGATCGATGAGTTACGTTCTCAGAGGAAGTTGCAGATGACATTGAAGGATGTTTGTGCAATGGGAGAACATTATTTACTGTCAGAGAACAAAACAGTTTCTTTGGGAGAGAGAGTCATTGTGATGTACCATCGTACAGCGTGGTTGCAGCTAGGATATGTTCAAGGCAAACAATTTGGAAAACATAAAAGGCAGCCTCCATCTCTAGTCAAATAGACCTTTGTCCTATGAGTAACTGCAATTTAAGTAATTCATTTGTTACTGCACAAAAGCAAAATAATGACAGCTCAAAGAAGAGTTGCTTGTCAAGTTTTCTTCTTAGTCATGTGAGGGTTATATGTTAAATAGAAATTAATTAAGCTGCAAATTACTTTGATTCAGAGATAGATGCACATGTGTGTGCACACATGCAATTGCCTTGGAAAGACTCTCTTCCAAAATATCTAATTAAAACTTAAGAGTAAATGTAAAAAAGATGTTGGTTATCGCAAAACAAAATAGTGTGCTGGATAAAATTTAGCTCAATAAAACAGTTGTATTCCCGGATATTTTGGACTGTTCACATTTCAAAACCTGAGCTGTAGAGCTACCCTGAGAACTTTTTATACCTTGATTTTGAAGTCTGTCCTGGATCAAGAAATGCTTTACTTTTGTTCTGTCTCCATTTGGAACGTGTTTGTGGACAATGTTTGTGGTTTTGGAATTCTGATGTGGAAAACTTCAAGAAGAACAATCTTTTAAAAATTTTTTCAATTTTTTTTTTGCCAAACAAAGCTGAAATCTAGCATTAGGTGGGTGATTTTACTTGTGTTTGCTAAAAAGCGTCCCGAGCATCCCTGGATGGCACAGGCTGATTTTTGGCTTTCAGCCCAGTTGCTGATTGCTGTGGAAGGGCAGAGGTTTCCTGCCGGGGGCTGCAGGAGTGAGTGGCCTCAGCAGGTGCCTGGTCATGAAATGTCTCTCCTGCTTGCCTCCCCTTCAGTCTCCAAATGAGCTTTCCAGAGTACTGAGACGTGGAATTAAGTAGGAGGAAACATTCCTGGTTTGGCAGTTTTGTAGCTTTCAAGTCTGTGGTGTAACATCAAAGGAAAAAAGTCCGCTTTTTTTGTAGCTCCAATTCTTGATTGACTTTAAAACCTGCCTCATACTGCATCATATAAACACAGAATTAAAACAGATCCATCAAGGATTTGAAGAGTATTTGTGGTGCTTAGAGGTTAGTTGCATCATTGGAACGCCAGTTGTTATTGCTATACTCTTCTGCATATACATTGTGTTGCATTGATTGCATATGGTGACGCAGGCACATTTAATAAAGGTATGTTGTAAGGATCACCTTTTTTTCCAGATAATTCTGTACTTTATGTGTGGCTGATGCAGGATAATGTTCCTAAGGTTAAATTTGTACTGCAAGAACAAAATCACTTTTACAGGACCAAAAAAAAAAAAAGAAAAAAGAAAAAAAAAAAGTGGTACAAAAGTAGCAATGAGATAAATATGTAGGTGATAATATATGAGCTTCAAATGGTATTTATGTGTCTTCTATATCTGCTGAATTTTTTAAAGTCTAGGTAAAAAAAATTAAATGGAGTTCATTTCTATTGTGATAAGAAATTTGGACCTTCTTTCTTTTGGTTTTGTTTTTAATATCTATGCAGTTTTGGTTCAAATATGTACACAGTTTGGCATATGTAATCTTCATTATGTATACAAATTTATTGTATGTAATGGTAATGCACAGTTCAGTATCTAAGAAGTGTCAAAACTGAGGCTCCCAGGGTCTGCAGTCTGAAAAAGATCCTTAATTATTTCAAATGTTCCAATTCCTCCTGCTCTGTTCAATGTAGATGTTTGTTTTTATATAGTTGTGACAATATTCCTCTTGCACTGGTGGTAAAACTGCCCTTGTAGCTTCAGTCCCACTTCAGTGTAGGTGTTTCAGGAGCCAGGATTGCTGACCAGTACTTTCAGGGAATACTCACGCTCTGGCTGAGATTTCCTAGAAGTATCAACCTCACCTCTCCTGCTTAGTGAGTCAGATCTCTTATTCAGAATCAGTAGGAGTTACTTAGAAGTCTTAGCCACTGTGTCTAGATAAGGAGATCTGGCATCCCTCTGTGTGTGCAGTTCTTCACACTTCTGTCCAGAAATTTGCTTGGATATGTCTCTGACAGCCTCACCTATAAGGCATATTCAATTCTCTGACCCATGGGCATAGCTAGGGACTCATCACACTTCTCAGGACCTATTTTCAGTAAATTTCATCCTGGGGTTTTGCTGAAGTGATTTTACAGCGGGCTCCCACATGTGCTTGCAATGAGTTTCATCCTCTGTAGGCAACAGTTTAAGAATGGCCTCTTGAAAGTCAGGTGGTTGGTTGTGGGTTGGCCACTAGAATTAAACAGAAATGTTTGGGATATTTTATTAATTAATAAATTTGTTTTCATTTACACTCCTGGGGGGTGGTAAGGCCTCCCACCCCTCCATGGAAATAGTTACCCCAAAGATGGCTTTTTGAAGTCTTCGTCCTCAGCTCTGTGTAGGTTGTTTTTTTCTTTTTTCATCAGAAATTACAACATGTCATCATCATGTGCATTTGCGCACATTCTGAGAAAGCTAAATTTTATTCTCTTGGGGAGTCCAATCACAAAGCACAGTGATCCATTTGACCTTTAGCTTTTAGCACCCTTACGTTCCTTTCCCTTTTCCAGACCTTGCTGGCAAATGTCAGCGTGCTAGAACATATCTGTTTATGGCAGGTCCCACCCCTCACCCAAAGGTTTGAGGAGCTTTCCTATAAATAGCTATGTTGGTCATAGCTTTATATATGCTTGTGGGCTTCCCTGCTTGGTGTTTTTTAGTAATTGGGCCTCTTAGCTCACAATTTGGGTATGAACACCCAATTTTGGAGGACTTTTGGCTTTTTTGTTGAAGCCTTTTGTGAAGGGATTCCCAATACAACTTCCAATTCTTATGACTTCAGCAAGTCAAATAGTTTTTTCTGAAATCAGAGTGTCTCCTTTTTCCTTTGCCTCTTATTTTAGTTCCTTGCTCTGCTAACTTTTCCTTGTTAGCACCCTCTGGTTTCAACTCTGGCTAAAATAGCTATGTTGATTCGCAATGCTGAGGGCCTGACTGCTATTTTGAATCTGAAGATATGATCTTCCTTGGTCTCAGGCCTCTTCTTTCACTAGGTTAACACCAAATGGGAGAATTTTTCTGATTTTGTTGAAAATTTTCACTGTTGTTTTTTAGCTGCTAAAGATTGTTACTGCAATTAGCAAGTGGAATTGATGTTGAAAAATGCCATCAGTGATGCACTGAATGTGAAATTCCTTGGGTTTAGCCTACATGTTGTCAAATGGTAATATTTTTGGAGTTTTGCATTTGCATATGTCTTGCAACATTATACAATATTTTTTCTCAGTTAAAGTATTTATCTTCAGATGCCGTCCAATACATGTCACAGCTGTCATGTATTTCTAGATACTTGGATTTTAGGAAAGCCTTCACCATATCAGGTAGGCTGATGGGACACCTTCCACAGGTTTACCCTACACAAATGCAGAGACTGAGCCCCTCATATTTCGTGCATTATTACCTCATTACCCACAAACCGTTTTTAAGATGTAACCTCACGTCTCCTGTTGAAGTGAATGATGTGGAGTCTGGGACTGTACTTTGTAAAGTAACAAGGAACCAAAACTTCTTGGTCCCACTGCATGAATTAAAGTGGGGGCAGTTAAAAAACAAAGGAGATGAAAACCTTCCTTTGAGAAGTCACAGAATCATGGAATTGTTAAGGTTGGAAAAGGTCTCTAAGGGTCACTGAGTCCAACTGTCAAGGTAGCAACACTACCATGTTCACCACTAAACCATGTCCTCAGGTGTCTTATCCACACACATTCTGAACACTTGTAGGGATGGTCATTCTACCATTTCCCTGGGAAAGCTTGTTCCAGTGCTTGATAATGCTTCCCATGAAGAAATTTTTCCTAGTATAGAAATTAAACCTCGTATAGTACAACTTGAGTTTGGTTTCATCCTGTCACTTGTTACCTGGGAGAAGAGACTGACCCCCATGTCACGACACCCTCTTCTCAGACAGTTGTAGAGAGGGATGAGGTCTCCCCTGAGCCTCCTTTTTTCCAGAGTGAACTCCACTAGCTCTCAAGTCATGGTCTAAAGCACCATTTTGGCTCACGGTGAATTCCACTTTTGGAGATGAAGATAAAGTAATGTTTTAACAGGTTATTTTAACTGTTTGCAGCACTTCCCCAAAAGTAGTGATTTCTTCAAGGAACAGCCTCATGCTTGCAGGCAGAGGACAAAGTTGTGAGGTCTTGCATGAATAGCACCAAGAGGTACAGCATCTCTGCTGTTAATAGGAAATACTTCTGGAAACATACAGGGAATTTACATCATCTAGGACTTTTTTTTTCAGCCTGCTATAAAATGATAAGCAGATTGAAGACCAGGGATATAAATCAGTGCATAGATCTTACCATGTGTTGCTTTAATTTCTGATTCTGTTCTTGGGAATGAAGGTAGTTGAAATGTTCAGTTGCGTTAGATGAAAAGATTGATTTATTGTTCAGCTGGGCCAATAATGTGAACTTCACAGAGGTTTCTGTTGCAATATTGTTTCATTCAAGTGGACCAAAGGCAGTTGAACTGAACTTTGGCAGTGACCTTGATCAAAGAGTCAGACTTCTCAAGAGGCTTTTCTTATCCTAATCTGAATATCCTGCAGGTCATTGGGGCCTGTAAACCTACTGAGCGAAAGGCAGAACAATGTCCTGCAACCAGCCTGTCTGTGACGTTGAACTTTTGACTTTCTAGTAGCTGGGGCTGGGGAAAAGTCAGCTTTACTATTAACAAGTCTTCTCTGTATGTGACCAGTCCCTGACAAATGAATGAACTTTGAAGTGATTTTGAAGTGGAAAATCTAGAATGGAAAAAGCTGGTTTATAGCTTTTCTCCCTCCTCTTGTGAGAAAAATTTCATGTACGAAGAGAAAGGTGGCTGGAACTTGTGCAGGAAACTGTGAGTGCGTGTCCCTGCTTGTGTCTCTACGTGAATGTCCATAACATCTAGCCAGTAAAGTAGAAGTGGAGTTTGATTTTGAAAAACAGGCTACCCTGTGCAATGCTTTCCTGTCATTGAAGTGAAATAAGCATGAATACCTATAGGTATTGCAGCAATTTTCACAGGACTCACAAAGGAGTAAAGATATCTTTTTTTTTTCTTTCCGTGAAACAGCACTGCGAATAAAGCATTGTAATTTTGTGTTCAATGTAAACATAAACCATCCAGTTTTCTCATTTACTGTTCTTGGGATGTTTCAGCTTAATGATGGTGGCAAGGCAGCCCAAGCACATGTGGGGATTGGTGATGTGGTTCTCACCATTGATGGGATAAGCACTGATGGGATGACTCATCTAGAAGCACAAAACAAGATCAAGGCATGTACAGGCAATTTGAACATGACTCTGCAAAGGTAAGATAGCTTTTTCTTTATTTAAAGAGAATTTATCATTATCCTAACAGTGGTTTGGAGGATAAAAATGTTTAAGTGGTTTGACAAAATCCATGGAGTTAAATAGCAGTGATTGAAAGATATGCTGCCACAGCCTGTGGCAACATATCTGTCTTGATTTACAGCATTTTAGAAGACTTACTAGATGTTAATTATGTGGCTTGACAAAGACTTTTTCCAGCCTTATGTCACCTATTCTATTTCCTCTTCCTTTTGAGTTTCAGTTTTGTTTAATTAATCTGTTTAAAAGTAGGTCTTATTAGTGCCTTTTTCTCCTCCCCGAGGTGACTAGGAACATTTTTTTGGGTCAAGTCCTAAAGCACCATTCTTCTTGGCTAACAGAGTGATGGATTGAAATAGTTTACCTTTGAGTTAAATGAAGGAAAAAATTTCTGCTCAGAGTCTGGGAGGTGTTTCCACCATGTGAGTTCCACCGTGGGGATAGCACTATGTCACTAAGTAGCAGCCTTCCTTTGCTAATTGAAGTGCCTGCTATAGAAGTTACAGCTTGGCCAAATCTCGTTTCTAGAACACAGAGTCTATTGGATCCCAGCATATCTCTGGTATAGCCTGGGGCTGTGTTTTGGTAGTTTTTGCAGGAAGGGAGCAGGATGCTCGCATATGGGTTATTGAACCTGAAGGAGAATGAGCAGCAGCACAAGCAAATAAATTCCTTCAATTCTCAAAGTCCTCCCAGAGCTAAATATTGGTTTTTGCTAGAGGACTTCTATTTTGATTCAGTGGTGTGAGTGAACATGTCGGACGAGATTGGGCTCTGAATCCATCACATAGGGAAAAGCATCTCTTTTTATTTTCAAAGAAAACAGCAGCACTTGTACTCCATGACTGCTGTTTGTGCCTGCCTTCAGCAGTGCAAAGTTCCTTGATGAGGGTTGGTTGAGGTCCATAACATATCTCTTCACCAGTTACTGACTGTTTTTTGTGGCAAATTATCCTTTCCTTAATGGAAGGACTACATCTTTCTGAGCATTAATCAGTATTAGAATAAAAAAATGATGTGGTTGCAGATCTGACAAACATCCATCTCCAGGGTGGCAGTGCTTGTTCCCAGCCCTAAGTGACATATATCTGAATGGTTGTGTGATTGCTTTCTTCTGTAAGAGGCTGCAGTTCAGCCCTGCTTGTTGTTTCTTGTTTTTCCTGTTGTCCTGTGCTTGGGTCCTTGGCTACTCTGACTAAGGGATTCCCTCTGCTCAATCTGAGCAAAGGAGTACTTGTGGTGTGGTTCATGCCTAGGGCATCTCCCTGAGTGAAACTTGTAAAGGTGGCATTAAAAGTTTCTTGATGAAAGACAGGCACTATACCAGCTCATTAGAAGAACTTCATGTTGTATCTAGTGTGTCATTTGCTTTTCTGACTCCCGAGGAGAGTGGCAGGTCGCTGAGAAATGCACTCTCCAGGACCCACTGAGTCACTGCAGCAGGTGGGTGGGTTGGCCCACTTTCTCCTGTCACCGTAATTGAATGGGCAGGGTTAATATCAGATATAGGAAAGTAATGGCAGGTGTGTCCCAGTCAGGTAATAACTTGTCTGAGGCTGCTTCTGGTTGGGTACAGAGATGAGTGGTTTGAAAATCAAATCCTCTGCTGTTCTCACCCTTCCTTACCTAGTGTAGCATCTGACTCACCACTGTTGGCTACCTGACAGCTGAAGACTAAGTCAGGGTCAGACTAACAGAGATCAAAGGAGTAGCCTTGGTCCTGGCACCTGAGGGTGCAACAGATGTCCTGTCTTGTGGCTCTGCTGCTTTGCAGTTCCATGGTCTCAGGTGAATTCTGCTTGTATCCCAAGAAACCAGCGGTGTAGACAGTGTTCTCCTGGTTCCTCTGCCTGTGAAAATTTCCTTGCCCTGCTCTTTAACAGATCTGCTTTGGTTGTTTATTTGTTCTTTATAGCCTGGAAGAAGATGCTTCTGGGAGTCAGACTGACTCATGCTAACTGGAGATGCTGGCTGCCCATGGGAAGGGAGCTTGAGAGTATAAACAAGGTGGCAAGATAAGCCATTTTAATATTGAGTATTCTCTATAATTATATTCTTCTGTTCCTGCCTCTTCTCCCAAGATGAAACAGAAATAAATAAAATATTTTAAGCTGTTACTGTTCACATGCAAGATTAAGATATTGTCAATGTGAAGCAAAGCTGGCCTTCAAAATATGGGTTGGTGCCACAGAATAGGAAAATCTATGACATTTTATTTTGCTATTGCTGCTTTTTATTTATCTTTCGTTTTTACACTTCTGAGATTTTATCTGCTTTCACACAGTCTGCTGATAGTTTGAACTACAATGCAAGGATGTTGAGGTTAGTTTTGGAAGAGTCCATAAATTCTTCAATACTGCCCTGGTTTGCTGCTGCTTTAAAAGAATACAATGGTTAAATGGTTAGTAGTGTTACTTTGAGGATGTACTCCAGCACCCCAGTTTGCACAGTGGTCAGGCCATGGCAACACTTCACCTTTTAAAAGCTGCAAAGAAAACTTCTTTAGTGTATGGCAAAGGCAATAAAAGAAATTCTTTATTATCAGATTCCTTATTATAACTATTTTAACTTGATAGTTAACCTGTTTAGGTTTTCACTTGGCTTCCTCTCTTCTTCATGTGCAAAGTAGAAAAAATAAAATAAAGAGAAACTAAATTGTGGGCAAGAAGTAGATTGTCTGGGAGGTTGAAAGGGACATTTAAGGTACTGCCTTCAAAACCTTTACTTACAGATTTAAAGGAGTATGTTTATGTAGGCAGATATGCATGTACCTCTTGTGGAAAACCAATTTAGATGTTTTGTAATTGAATAACTTGTAATTGAATGTTGGCAAAATATTTGAAGGGCAGATAAAAGCTTCCCTTTGTTCTGTGTAAGGCAGTATCGCAGCTTGGTTTTTTAAACATGGAATTGTTGTGTGCCCTGGAAAAGAACTAGAGGTGCAGCTGACACAATTGCAAGTCCACTTTGCTCAGAGGTTGCTCAAATACAGATAGACAAAAGTGTGCTTTGCCAGTCCTGTGTGCAGTAGTAGGTGCTTAGCATTTCCATGTTTTGGCAAGTATTTTCAGGTGTATGTCTTTAAACATCAATACATTCTGAAAACAAGTCTCATTGTTTAGTGTAAAAGTTATATATTTTTTTCAGTTCTCAAATGAAATTTGAATGTTGACATGTTATTTGCTCATTGTTCATATCATGACTCAAAAATAAGGAGTATGTTTTTCTTCTGTTCTTTTTGTTTTGTAATTTGTGATTTTAGCTTCTTGATAGATCTCCTTCCCTCTCCAATTTTTGTTTCTATTCATCTCTCTCTTTCTGAGGTCTTGCTCTGTTGCACCCCAATATTTTATTTTCATCTAAAGCCATTCCAGTTTCCCATGAGGACAGATGGAAACCAGATGCTTGCTTTTTGGATATATTTTCCAGTTCAGTAACTTAGAATGGACTTTTATAAATAAATCTCTAAGTTGCTGAACAGCTAAAAGCCACCACCTATTTTTAAAATATTATTTTTGGGGACTGTTTCTCCAGACATTTCCCTTAATAATTCTTTGGGAGTGAGAAGGATAAAGAATTGAGGATTTCTACAGATGAATGAGATCATGATACCTGTGAAACTTCTGGGAAAAGTGTCAGCAATGCAGGGGTAAAAGTAAAATGGAAACGATGGAAGGTCTTGGTTTTTGTTTTGGTTTGGTTTGTTTTTTTTTTTTTCCTAAAATGATAGAGAACATATTTACCTCTCTGTTTAGTAAAACAGATCTGCACAAGTATAATTTGATTTGTACAGGAATTTTTCACGCTGTCCATGAATTTACTAATTTAGGACAAAAGGCATTGAGATTGCTTGGCTTGAGAAGTGAAAGGAAGGTTTTCCAGGTTGTGTATTCCTCTACTGCTATATTGCAGTGAATTTTTTTTTTTTTTGAGTGAAAAAATTATTCTGGGTGCAGTAAGCTGGCAGTGAGCAGTTAGTGTGGTCCTCATTCCAGCTCTTCAGTGGAGGAACACTGCTGCTACAGAGCAATAGATGAATTTCAGTGCTGGCCATGGGTTTGTTGGGTTTTTTCCCTAAACTTTTTTAAAGGATAGGGTTGCCCAAGTGCCATAGGTGGGGCTGGGGCTTCCTGGGTATTTTTGATGTCCTACAGGACTCAGAGACAGAATTTAGATGAGTTCTGCTGTTGGTGAACTCAAAAATCATGACATTTGTTTTAGCTGCCTGCCTGAGTATGAAACTTTGTCATACTGTCCTCTTTTATCTTTTTGGATTTTCTTTCAGGAAGCATGAAGTCAAGGCTTTTAGCTTAAGGGCAGCTGAAATTCTCATGGCTTAAGGTGGGGTAAAAAGAAAAAAATATTATGGATCATTTGAATTCTATTTTCTAAGATGGTTTTACAAGTTAACCAACTTGGAAAGGGTTTTCAGCAGTAAGACTAGCTTAGTAGGCTTTTTTTCTTACTATTTTTTGGTTAATTTACAGGCTTCACTTTAGGTGATGGTTAAAACTCATGTTTCAGTTCTATGAGTAATAGATTCCTTGGGTGAGTATTTTGTTTCCCTAAGCCATATATGGATGAGCTTGAAGAAAACTATGATAAGAATGCATTCTAAAGTCTTGTTTTCCTCCCAACTTCATTTCCCTTGCATAGGTATTTTGACTTTAATTTGGTTCTTCAGTAATTTGCTTTTTTAGAAAAAATAGAAGCTTCATTGTCCTGTGCTAGTTGAACACAGACAATAATAATTGGTTGAAAGACACCTCAGCTTCTGAGTAATTTTTTCAAAATCTGTGAACTGTTTTTTTTTCTGTAATTCTTTTTGTAATACTAATTCTTATATAATTTGTTTCAGAGATGTCAAAACTAAGTGCTGGATGATTAAGGAAGTAATTTCTTTTTAATTGAGAGAGTTGAGACACAGACAATTTACAGAACTCTGTTGAGGTAGTATGGCTTGGAATATGTAAACAAACTGTACATTGGTAGTTCAATGCTATTCAAAACCTTTGGCAACTTATTCCCCAAGGCTAGTTTGTTACTTTCTATTGTTAATACTAGTTTTCAGTAATTATGCCTGAAAATAAACTAGGTGAAAAACAGTGCATCCCAAACAGACATTCCCTTCTGTTGTTTAGCCATGTCACTAAGCTTTGAGGTGGCAGCTGTTGCAGGTAGCTCACTCAGTGCAGTCTGGTGAGACTTCAAACCAGCCTGGAGAACTTTCTGTTGTTGACCATGGCCTTTTGTGCTGTGCCTTGCAATGCAGTCAACTGAGTTGTCTTAAGTCCTCCTGTTTTATCTCACTCTGAAATTAAGTGATACTGGGTTCAAACATTGTCCTAAGAATTCAAAGCTAATGAACGATGCTGGGGTTTTTTGCATCCGAAGGTCATTGTATAAATATATGCACTTGGAAGCAAGGTAGAAACCTTTTGCTCCTAATTTAGGGGCTGAACAGGTTTAGCTGGCTAAGCCTTGCCTTTGGAAAGCCTGCCCACACACTAAATAAATGGAGCTCTTGCTTCCAGCTGAAATTCAGTCTCATTGTGCATAGCACTTTGCTGCTTGTCAGGTAGCAATTAGATGAACCACAAAACATGCTGCAGCTAAGTGAATCCAACAAACTAAAGGCTTGCTTGGAAATTCAAAGGAGAGCTGCTGGGAAGAAAATGAAAGGTTGCAGAGTGAAAAACAGATCTCAGTGACTCGAACAGGATGATACCTACCCATCTGCCAGGAAAATAGGTGGGACTGAGGGCTGGTTAAGCAACAGTAATAGCAGCCTTTCTCACATTGTGCACCTTAGAGATTTGCTGGGAATCTTTAGAGCTGCAAAAGATTTGTAAAGGCTGTGCAGTTTCTTGAGGTTGCTGCAGTAAGAGGCATAGGAATGTAAATACAGTGGTAAATACAGATAGTGGACTATGGTAAGTGCCAAAGGCAGATTGCTATTTACTGAACGTTAAAATATTTCCTTCAAATTTAAGTTTAAAGATTTTGTTTTCACTTTCAATTTCAGGTACATTCCCCTCTGGCCCCCATATAGTTAATACCACCTCAGGAAGTTGAAAATCAAGCAAAGGGAGGTTAAAGAAGAAACATTTCATGTGTTGGTTTTTTGAGTTTTGTGGTTTTCATTTTACTTTTGGTTTGTTTGCCATCAGGGAAATGCAGAATATCACCTCTGAGCTGCAGCAATTGCAGCCATTTTACCATTATGTTTTGAGGTTTTGTCTACATAACTATATCATGGTAGGTTAAACCAAGGGCAGTCAGATTAGGGGGATATTTAAAAACATCACCTTCTTTTGTGTGAAAACGAGGAGGCCATCATCAAGAAACTGTCTCTCACAAGCTGAGAGCCTGTAAGTTCAATTTGGTATAAATTTTCAGTTTCCTACCTTTATAGTCTAAGTCCTTGATGGAATAAAGATTGGTAAGGTTGCTTGGGAGAGTAGCTCATATGTTATAATCAGTAGAACCTGATAAAGAGCTGGGGAGAAGATAAATTGGGGCATTAGTATTTGAAGGATAGTTAGTGATTGTGGAGGAGGTTTGCATCTGAGAGTCCCTTGTGAAAATGGAGAGACAAAAGTTCTGGATCCTAGAAGTTCCCATCTGTTTGCAATGGGTCAAGTGGTGACTAAAGTGCTTAGTTGGTCATCTTGCTTTTTTGTCTTAACCAGTGAGAAACATCTGTGCCATTGCTTTATACAAACTGTTCTATAGCACAGATGTCTGACAAATATAGCAAAAAGTAGTTCTGAATTTGACTCCTAGCTTGTTTTTAAAAAATACTGCTTGTTTTCAGATAGGGAAGTACAGTTGCTGTTGTTGGTTAATTTGTTTGTTTGTTTTTGGGTGTTCTGAGTAATTTTGTCCCTATAAATGTTTGTTTTAAAGCCTGAAACTGTGCATATCTTTTGGATGTGTTGGGACTAGCCTAAAAATAAATGCTTATTGCATGTTGTTATTATATAGAATGCATTCTTTAATTCCTATATTTAAGATATTCATATTTTTCAATATGAAAATATTTGCCTTCCATTATAGTTCTACTATAGGGATTAAACCACTCTGATGTATAAGATGCTTTTAGAAAACAAAGATTAAATTGTTAAAGCAAAAAATGCAGTCCAAAAACCACGAGTTTCGAAAGTGGCTTTGCACAAGCAGATTGTTAGAAAGGCAGTAACTTCGGCTTGGTGTTTAGGTGTACTGTAGTTTAGAAGCCTATTTTCACTCTATTATAAAACTAAAGTAACACAAATCTGTGTTCTGGTTTAGACCTGATGCGATTGATTTCTGTCTGTGAAGACACAGACAGTGAAGGTTTATTCACGTATATTTTTCCTGAAACGGCGTAATTCAGTAGGAGGTGTCTGGAAATTAGATAATCTTACTTGATCTTGGCATGAGCTAGATGGACAGTGTGCTTCAGTATGCAAAGTGAAGATGGGCTTGCAGTGCTCTGCCTAATGGATGGAAGACATGATAATGATAAATGACTGTGTGTGATTTAGAATAACTTTCTGAAATACCAATAGCTTTCTCCTGTCTTACAGAATTAAAAAAAATACAGAGTTGAGGAGTATCTTTGTGGACAGCAGGGAATTGCTTAATGAACTCCATATTGTTCAGTTCATATGCTCTTGCTGTAAGCAAGAAGTAACATTGGCAAGTTGAAATTTAATACAGAAAACATCTAGGCTGAGGTCATGACTAGTGTTACTACAAGTCTGACTATTATTTAACAGCATTTTCCAGCTTGCAAACGCCCTTTAAATTAGTTTTGCTTTAAGATATTTTATATTCTGTGTGTTGCAAAGCTTTCTCTTGCAGTTGAAGGGTGGAAGCAGAATGTGAGATACATGCTCAAACACCTCCACCTTAAAGAGATCTTTAGTAACATAGATGCTTCTAAGGAATACATTGAATAACTTTTCTGTGGTAATTATATGCCAGGTGCTTTGGACTGCACCACTGTTGTCAAGAGCTGTTGTGGCTGTATTAAGTACAATACAGGCACTTTTTAATTTTCATTTTCTCTTCACAAAGGAGAATGCTGAAAAGCGTGTTGATGTCTGGGGATGGGGAGGAAGGGGCATTGGTTTGGGGTTCAGTTAGGGTTTGTTTTAGGAAAGGGCAGAAATGGAGCTGTGGAATAGTTCAGATTTTGAAGACTGATAGGAAAGCAATGTTGTTTTGCTCTTAGTATGATTTCCTGGCCAAGTCCTGCTTTTTAGTTTTTCTGAGGAAAAGGTTCATAGCTGTGTTTCAGGAAGCTCTTTTGGTTACTGCTTTCCTCCCATTTATAAATAATCCCCAGAGAGGAGTGTAGGTTTGTTGTTTTTCTTTAATGAGTTACAGAAAACTATCAGAAAAGTGATAGTCTTAGGTTTTTGTTATATTTTGTTTCATTTGAAGTTACTTTAATGAAGTACTGTTCTCCAGGAGGCCTTTGATGCAATTCTGGCTTTCATTTCCTTATTTTCTAATGGACTTCCGTGGTATTCATGGTGACAGTCACCAATAACCCATAAGCACTGCAGCATAATGTAGAAAAACATATTTTTGTTTCTCTAGTAATGTTGCCTGCTGTAGGCAGCAGCTGATTACAGCTATTTTAAAATGCTATATTACTTGCAAAATGCTTTCCATTTTACTATATCAGGTGGGTTTTTTGTTTGTCAGAACTGATGTAGTGGTTAAGCATAGGTTTTAGATTTTTAGTTCCATTTCTGTTTTTGCAGCAGACTTGGCTGGGCTTTAATGTTTGATTTCCTAAAACTAGACGTTTTCTCTTAAGCAGGTAGCCTTTATCTGCCTTTCACAGAGTCATATCTGATCTTTCTTCATAGCCATTGAGGCTCTGAGGGCTTCAGTAGAAGGTACTAAGAAAAATAAAGTATCATGATGATAAATCAGAGATGACTATTACCAGTCATTTTTGCTTAGTTCCTTGGGAAGTAAAGTTTGTGTTCTCCCCTCAAATATTCTCTTGTTGTTAAGAGCCTCGTAGGCAAGCACTGCTTGTTGTAGTTCTTTTTAGATTTTGTTAATGATGTAGATCTGCTTTCAACTGTTAAATAATAGTTTGGTATTGGAGTGCACATAAGTTTCATTTCCCATAGTGAAGTTTCCTACAATGAAATAAAACTAGAGGAAAGGTGTGCACCTGAGTGTTCTGATGAAACACTGTGGAGTTCCTCGGCCCAGTAAAATAGACCTGAATTTTTCATCTTCTAATGCTGCTGTTAGTTCAGTATTAGAAGTGAAACCCAGCTCTGCATGGTGATTGAATAACAAACAGCTGTGTATAAATTGGTGTGTTTTGTTTTTTTTTTCAATGTCCCACTGCCTCACCTTTTCCGGCGGGGTGTGTTTTGGCCTGGCACTGAATAGGATGTGTTGCAGTGGATGTGTTCTGGAGTGAACACTCAGCCTGAAAAATAACAGGAGCATTAAAAACCGTAGGGCTTGCTTTGTCTGTGTATTGTATCAGTGAACCTGTTAGTCTGGTATCCAGACCCACTGTGGCTGCTCGCCGATGATTCAGCTGAGGCGGGAGGGAGAACTAAGCCGTGCTTTGTAACGCCTGCATGGTGAGAACCTGGGTGCTTACACAAGACATATGGCTTTGATTACTATAAACACTTGTAACTAATAATTAAACTGGGGTCTTACAGGCGTTGTTTCATGTATCTATCAACATAACTTTCATCCCAGACAGGCTAACAACATTGAGGTGTTTTTGCTGTATGTAGATGAAAAATATTTTCTCACGCTGATTTTTTTTCCCCAATTGTGCTTTCCTCCAGCTCTGGTGCACAGCATATCCCCACTTTTACCTAATCAACAGTGAGTTGTTCAGACAGAAAGTAAGACAGTTTTTGCTACTTATTTCTATGCACCCTCTCTCTTTTTGGCAAGGTCTGCCAAAAGATCTGAGCCTTTGTCATCTTTGTGGTTTGAGACTTGAGACAGGAAGTCTTCAGGATTCATCTGACACTTCAGTTTAGTCACAGCTGAATCCTTATTCCCACCAGGAAAAAAAAAAAAAAAAGCCCTTTGTCTTTTCAGTTGCTCATGTGCACATTCTTTCATTCATAGAGATGCAGCAATTTCTGGCCTTGAAAGGACTTTGGCTCCCTGCTAGGGCAGGGGCCCAGAGGACATGCTTTCCTCCTGACCTCATGGTGCTTCTGGTGGAGTCCTGTGTTGGAGCCTCTGCCCACAAAGTGCTCAGAAAGGAAAGTCTCTCTCCCTTCCTATGAGGAGTAAGGGGGTTTGAAAGACCCCATCTTGACTTAATAAAAATTATGAATTGCCCTTTTAACCTGATGCATTTGTTTGGTGTTTGTGCCACTATCTTGTGGCATGTCTTGCGCATGACCTGACACCACTGGCTGCTGCTGGAGAAGTCAGATCCTTGCTCTCCCCAACCCCGAGGCAACTAATCAATACAAGGGAAGTGTTCCTGCCAGTTTCATGGAGCTCTGAGAAGTGGGAATTGGGATGTTAAGACAAGCAGGGAAGCAATTGTTAGTAAGAATATTATGTTTTAAAGAATTAGGAATCTTTCGAGTAACGACAGCGTGACTTTTAGCAGAAGTGGCACATGTACAGCACAGAGATGTTAGGGTTGGGTCATGAATGAATGAGATCTCTTCTGCAAGGTTAAGAGATGGCAAAAACTTGCCTTTACTTCTGGTCTATGGGAATTTACCAACAAAACAAGTAGCAATACATTTATAGAGATGAAATAAAAAAAAAAAAAAGAAGTTACTGAAATATCTCAAGACCACTTTAGGTAATAATTTGTCCACTTGAAAATCTGGGCAGTTTTCCTCATTTGCTTAAATTCTCAAAATACAGTGAGGGATTTGTGACCACTTTAACCAGAACTAAACCTGGATTGATTGATTTGTTTGTTTTTTACTTAGTGACATGTATTTATCTTATAAATAGAGTAAATTGTTCTTGCATATTTTCTCAGTTGAGGCTTAATTACACTTGAAGCTAACAGTGGTTAGTCCCTACTTTGTAAAATATTACTGCATGTTAAGCTTTAGCTTTTTTCCAGCATTCCTGTGGCTGTTTTAGCTGAGAAGAGTTTGTCTGTTAACATGAAAACTGCGAATCATTTCAATCTCTCTTACATTTAAATTTACAACAGATTTATATGCTTTCATATTTTGGAATCTTTGAAATTCTTCTTAATGCCTTAAACTTCTAAGTTTATGATGTCTGCTAAGTATTTTTTTCCCATGGTTTTGGCAAGCCTCAATTTCCTCTCATTTCTAACTCTTGCCAAGATACAATTTGAATATAACTCGCAAATCCCCGACAAAACAAACAACAAAACCAACAACAAAACCCCATGAAAATTTGATGTCATATTTTTATATGGGTGTGGCTGAGGACAAAATCTTCCAAAATACAATAAACCTGCAGTGTGAGAGGTTATAAGCCATTGTCTGAGAGGCACAAACTTTACAGAGATTCTATGTCAGCAGCTGAGACTGGTTTGAAGCTGACGTTTGATGTTGCTTTCTTTTTGGAATGAAGTCTTCACCAAACAGTTAAATGGGTTTTCTTAGTGGCAATTATTTTGAGGGGGTTGCTTCTTTGGCCTAGTCTGTTGTTTCTGTTTAACCTGAAACTGATTGCTGCTCTATGAGAGACACCCTCTTGGCAATAGGGAATGGATTATAGAAGTCATGTTCGTTTGATTGTAGCGGGGAAGGACTTCTAACACTCAATGTCTTTCGGAGGGAAAATGACCAAACCTAGGGTAGTCAGTCTTACTGGCTGTATAGTATTCCTTTCAGCTCCTAAGCTTCTATGCAAAAAATGGAATGTAGTATACATTCTTAAAATGTATTACAGAGTTTAGGAAGCCAAAGTTTTAATGAGGACAGTGACTTCAGAGGTAACTTATGCTGCTTGATTGCTAACAGATTATTTTTCCTTTACATACAAAACCCCTCCACATGAGCAGACTATAAGTCTCAGTGACACGTGGAGTCACTAAAATACACGTACTGGACTAAATATAATGTATAACAGGTTTTGAAAATACAAAAAAGTGTAATATTTTCCATTCAAGGCCTCTCAAGTACTGAACTTTTTAAACATGCCTGCTGTCGATACTGATCTTGGAGACAATTGACCAAAAGAGTTGCCAGTTATCTCCTTTCCAAGTCTTGGAAGGAAGGTGATGACTGCACAAGTCAGTCATTTTCCCCAAAATCATCTTAACTCATAAGTGGCTGCTCCATTAACCTGATAATTAAATGAATGCTGGACTAATATTTTTGTATTGCATCTCTTGGAGCTGCTTGTAAAGGAGCAATGTTGAATAAATTATGTAGAGAGTATGGTTATGAGATTTTTGTATTTTTTGCACTTGTCTGAAGGGAGCTGTCCTGGAGAAGCAAGCTTCTAGTGCAATTTGAGCAAGTTGGAGCAAGGGCAGATTGAAGTTTCCCTTGTGGCAGGGCTGCTAGACTCAGATGGCACAGTACTGTGAACAGGGGCTTACATGGAACTTGGGACAAAATCAAATTTCAGCACAACTCAGGTAAACAACGCTGCCATTAAAAACCAACAACAACAAAGAAAAAAAGAAAAATCAATATTAAATCTCGGTTACCATATAGAAAGTATTTTGGCAGGGAATGGAGCTAGGGAGGAAAGAATTAGATGTCTCTTCTAAGGGGCGCTTCCTAGTCACTTTTGTGAAAAGCTGTTAGATTGAGTTTTATTTAGGATCTAGATCAAGTTCAGAATGTCTCATGTCAATAAAATCTATGAGTCACTTTATGTCTTTATTTTAGTGAGAAAGAAATGATCCTTACTTATATTAGCCACTAAAGTTAGCTATTTCTGCGATAAACAATGTAGTTGTTGCTTACAAATCCTATGGTATGCAACACATAGAGGTGAGTGCTGAAATTAATACTATATCAATTCAGTGTTATTGTTGATAATTTTAAAGCTGGCGAGTGATGTAGGGGGAAGGTTGAGGGAATCATGAACTGGTTCAATGGTTTAATCTGGTATATTTGTCTTGGTAGGAAGGATGGAGTCATAACTTACATGTCTGTTCCTTTTTATACTAGAAAGGACAAATATATTTTGGGATAAAATATGGTTCTAAAGTTTCAAATTCCTCTTGATGTGGAGGAAAAAAAGGTTCTTTATTTAATGAGAAGGACTTAATCTGCTATAAAAGATAAAGGAGCTTGAGGCATTTATCAGCCTTCCTGAGGAAACATAATACCTTGCAGGGCTGGACCTGAACTGCTTCTGCTATCAACAAGTAATTAGCAGACAGAGCACATTGTTGATCAAGATCTGACTTAAGGACACTGTGAAACTATTCCTTCTGCTTCCCTTTTCTTTCTTTGCAGAAGAGAGATAAAAAAAAGGTTGTAAATTGTTGGTGGCTTTTTCTGAGGATGTACTCTTAAGTCAAATTTTTGTTTTAAAATTGCACCTTTCCTTTTGACCGTTGTTTTGATCATGATAGTTTTCTTGGCTGAAGTGGCTTTCTTTTTTGCCTCCCATGCCCTAGCACTAGAGAATGACTCTTTGTTAGTAATAGCTGCACACTGTGGGTGAGGCCAAAAGGAAGTATGAGGGCAAGCTGGAGTATTGCAAACATTAGATATTTACTCTTGACTACCCTCTTCATTGTATAATTCTCCCCAATGATTTTATTAATGAAAAATGTGAAGAATTCATCTGATTCTTCTCATGATGCACCATGTTCCTGCTGTTTGGTTTTGTATTTTTTAAAACTCCATGGAAAACTTGTCTCATGATTAGTCACTGAATTAAATTACCTCTTGACATTTTTTTTCCTGCCTATCAATCTGAGTGGGGTTTGTTTGTGATGCTTTCGTTTGTTTGCTTGAAGTTGCTCTTCCTAAAGAGGATCTGTCAGACATAGCTGCTACATGTGTAGGTAAGTAAAAAAGGAAGTAAGAGATGCAGAGCATGTCATTAATGGTCTAATGCTATTCCCTGCCTTAGGTCACTGTAGATTGCTAATGGTCAGACAGGGAGGCAAAAGGGAAAACTGATAGAAATTGGCAGAAACTGGTAAAAATGGTCAGGACCCAGGTGATCAGATTTCTGTGATGGTAGATATGAAAGTCTTTCAATGTGGGATTAGAGAGCTCTTGTAGTCAGTCATTTAAAACTCTCTGTTCTTCGTGGACTGATCGAGCCTGTAGGAAAGGTTTGGGTAGGCAAGGACCAACACTGGTGAGAGCTCTCCAAAAATCAGGCTTTGTGCATGTGGCTTCTGGAGTGAAGATGACTACAGGATATCACCTATGGAGACTAGAGGGTAGCTGGCACTGCTTCATTGGTTTCCAAACCATGGTAACCCAAGCTTTGTGTAAACACACAGAATATTTTTCAGGACTGTGTAGAAATGTTTCCTCGTTTTTGCAAGAGACTGCAGAAATCTTAAGTCTTTCACAAGTCACTGATTTATTTTTCTCCTTGTTCATGGATATTTCCTCTTGAAGATAGCAGTTGGGCCAAGAAAAATTGTATTGGTCACTGGTCTGCTTAAGATAAATGTGTTAAGAGATGTCTGTACAGTTGAGCCTTTTCATCTTTGTCCAGAGAGATCACTCAAGAAGTACACTTTCCATGCCTAAAATTCTTGTAGGAAGCAGCTGAGACCTATGATTTTTTTTTTTCCCATGAAAAAATGCCTTCAGGTAGTAGAAGGTGAAGTTGCACTTCTTCCCATGGCTTGCCGAGACATCTTTTAGTAAAGCAACATTCATGTAAAAATAATTTGTATGATCAAATTAGCCTCCAACTGTTTGTAACTAATATTTTCTGCAGTCAATGAGCCAATGCTTTCAAAGCTCTTGTATTTCAGGTAAATAATTAAAATGTTTTCCCCATAACTGCTCTCAAATAGCAAATTTATTTTGTTAACATTGAAACAGTGTGTAGGTTCTTCCATGTGACTGGTGGGCATTTGCCATTCATGCTCTCAAGTAAAACCCTTCTATCCATTTCTGGTTTAACCCGTGCAACCCATAAAATACCTTTCTGAAAGTTCAGGGACTCAGCTAGCATATAGATTGTGATGCCATTGACCTTGCATATTTATTTTAAGCTGTGTCTGTAGTTATTCAGTGAAAGACTTAAAGAAACAATCTGAAGTTGGCCAGCTTATCTTCACTTCTTAAAATAACACAGATACCTCAGTGGCATGATCTTTGATGACGTTTTAATTCTGTTGGCACCCTTTGAAATAGCCAGCTAGAACATCACAGGCAGACATCAGTTTTGAAGCCTTTCAGATGCCATCTAAATGCCAAGCTTTTGAGTAGCAAAATAATGCATTTATATATAGATTAAACACACAGTAATCAGAAGTGCCTTGCAACATGTCAGTAATTGTGAACAGCTGCATCAAAGCAATGCAGCTGTTAAAACTCCTTCATGCCCCAGATTACATGTATTTGGTCCAAATTTCTCATGGGTATATCTGTATGCTTCTGGGGGGAATACAGAGAATCATTTGGGATCCATTCATTTGCTGAAATCAGTCCTTGATTATATTTTATTAAGAGAAGGAATGATATATGGAGGCTCATACACATGAATGAAAATAATCTAACCCCATTCTTGCACAGCAAGCAAACACTGAGTTGTGTGGTGTTTGTGTGTCTAATGTGCTGGAGTGCTGCTGCCTCCCTTCAGGCTTTAGCTAGATCTGCAAAACACACAGTGCTGCTACAGAAATACCTTATCATAGAATGTCTGCACTTGGAAAGGATCTTGAAGATCAGACTCTGAGCCCCCCCACCGGGGCATGAACACCTTTCGCCTAGACCAGATTACTTGAAGCCCTATCCAACTTGGACTTGAAGACTTCCAGGGGTGAGGCATCCACAAGTTCTCTGGGCAACCTGTTCCAGTGCCTCACCACCCTCACAATAAAGAATTTTTCCTCATATCCAGTCTAAAACTAGTCTCTTTCAGTTTAAGACCATTACCTTTGTAAAGAGCTCCTCACCATTTTTCTAGTAGGCTTCCTTCAGATATTAAAAGGCTGCAGTAAGGTCACTCTGGAGCCTTTTCTTCTCCAGGTTGAATAATCCAGCTCTTTCAGCTTTCTCTCATAGGAAAGGTGCTCCATCCCTCTGGTTATCTTGGTGACCTTCCTCTGGACCCGATCCATCAGGTCCATGTCCTTCCTGTTCTGGGACCCCAGAGCTGGTGCAGCTCTGCTGGTGGGGTCTCCCCTGCTGGCCATGCTGCTTTGGATGCAGCCCAGGACACCATTGGCTTTCTGGGCTGCAGGCACACACTACTGGGTCATGTCCAGCCTAACGTGGTAGCAAACCAGGTCCAAAATGGAGACAAGAATGCCAGCAGTGCTCTAGCCTCTGCTTTCATCCCAGTGTGCAGCTATAAAAACAATTTGTAGTAACAGCTAATGTTATTATGTGCCTGTTGCTGAGACATGTTTTGTGCCAGTGAGCGTTTGAGGATTGGAACATGAAGTTGAAGAAATTGTTTCACTGTGATGGAAACCAGTCTTGTCATTGTTGTGGTCATCATGCTGCCTTGTGTCTTGTTTTTCCCTCAGAGTTTTTATTATAGGAAGTTTTTAGCAGCCTCTGATTCAGGTGCAGAAAGTTGTGTCCTGCAAAGGAGACCAAGAGCAAAGCTGTCAAGGTCTCAAGTTAGGAAATACAGGGGGAGCCTGTACTGGTGTGGGGAGCTTCGCTTTGGAAGTCTGATGTCCTGTGCGTGCGCTGTAATTTCCTGAGGAATGCAATAACAGATCTGGTTTCGACTGTGCTACTAATTTACAAAGACCCTGATTAAAAGCTTCCTGAGAATTGCATAACTGTACTGTTTGTAATGCTTTGGGACACTGATCTTTTAGTTTTGTTGCTTCTCTGTAGTAGTTGTGTAAGGATAAGTGTTTTTAGAGAGATCTCAGAAACTCAATAAAACAGTGACTGTCTGCAAACATTAGGCTTTCTTGCTGCTGCTACTTGAGTGTCCAGTGCTAGGGTTAAATCAAATGTCCATCGAATTCAACAGTTTAGTGAGACTGCCTGAAAGACAGTGAGCTTGAAGAAATTTGACCCAGGTTCAAAAGATTTCTGATAAAAAAGTTTTTAAAGTCCTGTTGGTTTACTTGCCAGAACCTGAAGTAGCCTTGGGATTTGGCAGTTGCTTGGCAGTAATGCGTCAGCAGTGGTGCTTCCTGCGCTCCTGGCCAAGTCCAGATAAATGGAAAAACTTGCATTTTGGAAAATTTAAACATGTCTTAAAATATTACTTTCCTTACCTTTGAATAGCATGTGAATATATTTCAGAAAGACACTTTTTTCCCCTTTTTCAGAAAATAGGGCGGGGGGGGTGTATTTGGTGTTATCTGGGCTGTGGGACATGCTTGATGGCATTTATTTAAAATCTTCTGAAAATTGACCTAACACTGGGATAACAGGAATAAAACTAAGAATGGGAAAATAATGATTTTCATTGTTTTCTCTACTATGGCTTCTTTGTGGATCAAAATCTGATAAAGTATGAATAGCCTACCTGACCTAAAGATGCCCAAGTTCATTTTATCTCAGTCAGCTGTGTAATCTGTGTCCTTTTTTCCTTCATAAACACTCATCTCATTATTTGGGTGCCATGAATGATGTTACTTGTCTCTATTTACGCTTTTGTTTTCCAAATGCAGACTGTGCCCCACACCTGTTGCTTTCCTTTGAAAAACACATCTCTCCAACATGCATGGTTTATGATGCTAACTTGCAGGCATTCTTTAATTATAAAAGGATACGTAGTGATCTGTCAAGGCACAGTTGTCTCTAAATGGATTAAAAGAAGCTTATGTGGTTTAAATATGGGCTATGCCCTTCATATGCTGAAAATAGTTCAAGTTAGCTTGAAATGGCTACATAGGGTATTTAGTACCTATGCAGGCAACTGGTTATTTTCTTAAGCTCAGATAGTTAATTTTGCACCTCTGTGTATGTGGGATGTAAAGAATAGGAAAAAAACCCTCAGACAAGTAAGTAAACTGACAAGTGTTGTTTGATAAACTGTTCCCAAGCTTCAGCCCACTGGAAAAAATGAGACACTGCTTAATAAAACCTGTCCTCTGCCATGCAAGTTCTCAGCTGTTGAGAATCAAAATTTTAGTGTCCTGACTCATCAACTCTTGCCACCTTCCTCTAATAAACAGTAAAATGAGAATAAATTAATGATTGGCTGTCTTCCTGAAAGATAGCTATAGTGTCAGGAATGCATAACAGCATAAGAAAGATGGGGTGTTTGGTAATGCTGGGAAAAGCAGGCAGGTTTTCAGGTATAACGTATTTTCTTGAAGTCTAAAAAACTCCTAAATAGAAATTGAATAACACCACAGTGAGTTAAACTAGATATGTATCTGTTGCACCACCTCATATAAAAGTAAGCAGTAGCTGCGGAGTTGAGTGTCCAAGTAAGAGCTGAATTTCACAGCTGCACTGTTTTAAGGGCTTTTTTCCACACAATTTTTTTGAATAATTACTGCCTTTGAAAAATTCCAGGATATTGTCAGTAGAAAATCATGTCTGTGGCATAAAACCCTATGAGGTAATAAAAACACATTCTGTGCCTGTCAAATATTACTCACTTACTTTGGCTGTGAGGCAAGACAAAAGTAATGTTTGCAGCATTGTGACAGATCGCAACAGGCTTTGTGACCATCAGATGTTTTCCATCAGTGACTAGTTGCCCACAAAAGCAATTTAATTGCTTCATATGCTCTAAGTGTGCTGTGACTGTTACTCCCTAAGTATTGTGAGCTGAGAAGAATGAAGGGTATTTTTTTTCAAAAATTAGATGGTGGAAAAGGAAAACTTGTAGTTAACTGGATCAATTGGAGTCAGATGGGCTTATTAATTTTTCTCTTCTTGCATGGTTGTTGCAAACAACAGTATATAGGACTTTGCTTTATGCACCTTCTCCTAATAATTGGTTCCTTGGCGAGTTTACTGACTATGGAATGAACTGTCTCTGCTCCTTTCCAATCTTTCTTGCTTAGCTTTTGCAGAAAACAAAATAATTTCCAGCTGCAGCTCATACTGTGACAGTTGATCTTTGACTTCTCTTTCCCTTGAAGGTGTGGTGAGACCTGTTGCTCAGGTTAACTTAATGCAAACAGTTGAAAGGAAAGGAAAATACAAGGAAAACCCCAAACTGAAGTTGTTAGGTATCTAAAACTATAATAGACAGCCATGTTGAGACATAAATAGCTTTTCTCAGCATATTAGACCTGTAATACATGCTGCTAAGCCAATGACCTTAAATATAAAACCATGTAAACAATACATGGAAATGATAAAGTGTGAGAAAAGCAAGGGTCTGTAGTGGAAAAGTTAACAGCTTCTGGCAAGTGCATGCTCATTAAATTGATACAGTAATAATTCTGGTATGTGGTTTATAGTGCTTCGGCTCTGCTATCCACAGCCAGTACCACTTGTGGTGGTTTTCCCTCTGGGGACAGCCTGTGGGAGCCCCCCAAACATCTGCTGCAATGAGGACTGTTTCAGGTATGTGCTGGCTGCAGAGTCCCTGTGGTGAAAAGGCCCCTGACATGCTTTGTGGCCCTTTGCCAGTCAGGTCCTGTGCTCAGGCATCTTGAGGATAAGTATTCATCTCTTGCTGCTGGGCTGACATGGGAGGGAGGAGAGAGGTGGCTGAGTGAGAAAGAAAATTGTCTGGTTTGCTGGTGGGTCCCACTGAGAAGTCAGACAAAAGCTTAATGATATTCCTGACCTTAATGGGAAATAACTGAACCCATAGCATGTCCTATTGAAACTAAGTTTGTAATTTAAAATAGATTTTTCGTCATGTTTCTTTACTGGTGACTACTGCCATGTGCCTGGCTTCTCTGGAGCAGTCCCAGGCTCAGTGATTTTCCTGACAGCTATGCATTTGTGGTAGGCTCTCTACATGTCTGCACATTGTAGTTAGAATGATGCACAGCTTGAAGCACCACAGATGGAAATTCAGAAGCTCAGTTATTAGGTTGCTCATATTTTTCCTTGTATCACCTGAAGTCAGGAAGAAGCAGGAGGTGGTAGGGTAGCTGGGATTTATACAGATTTCGGGACAATGCTTTTGGAGTCTGGATGGGTGACACTGCTTCCCATGCTGGTGACCTAGTGAAGGACAGGACAGTTCTTTGCTGTTGCTACCTGACTCCTCAGAAACAGTTTTCATCCCATTTGCTTAACTACACTTTCACTGTCCTTCTCAGACTTCCCAGGAGTAATGAATGGGTGAGCTGCTTTGTAGAGGAGAGGTGTGCTTAGCTCCCAGAAGAGGTAAAATATAATCTAATGGCTCTCTAAATTGCCACATTCTTCATTTGAGAAAAAAATCCTCATTCCCACACACATACTTAAGGCAAAAAAAAGCCCAAACCAAATAAGGACTTGTTGGAGATTTGGGAGCTGTTTGTGGTGAATTTCCAGTTAAAATAGATATGACTACACTTTCAAGTTTATTTGGGCTAGGTTTTAAATAAAGGAGGTAATTTAAACATTAGTCACCATATTGTGGAAAGCACCGGAAAACATAATTCGGTGCTTAGTTTTGAATATTTTAAATTATTACTTAGATTTGATGTCAGTCTGAAGTCAATGTGAAGCTGAACCCCTTTTTTTTTATTAAGGGTTTTGGAGGACTGACTTGATCTGTGAGTTATTTAGATCTATGCTTTTCTTTAAGATGTCTGTTTTTAAAAGGTGGCTTGCTATGTTAAAATTACTGTCTAATAAGCATTGATAAAGAAACTCAAACATATAAATTATAGTTTATTAGAAGACCAGATATAATTGTTTTATCTTGTCACTTACACTTAGCCGTTATGTCATCACTCCTGCTTAGCAAGACAACTTTAGGAAAGCTTAAAGAAAAAAATACTTATAGAAAGGCATAACTGATAAATATTATTCTGATTTTTAGACATACTGAGCTACCATGCTATCTAGGCTGCTTTATGATTTTTCTAGGACAACTGGCAGCAATCTGCCATGCAGGATTGCAAGGCATCAGCCATACTTGGTGTGGGGGATGCTTTACCTGTTCAGGCTTTAATCAGAGAAGTCATGGGCAGTTGTGTGCAGATGTGCCCTCCGGGACCAGAGCTAACCATAACATGGGAGCTCCAGGTTGCTAAACTTTCTGCCTTCATGGAAGCAAAAAACATGTTTTTAAAAGCCTCTGACAGAAGGTAAGTGAGATAAATTCCATGGTATTTTTTCCTTAGCTTTTTGTTTGATTTTCGGTTTTACTGTAATAGAATAAAATATTATCTGCCTGCACTTAAATTCTCTTTACAAATGTATTGGTAGGGTTGCCACAGACCACAGGAATGAGACTATGAGGAGTAGTTGTCTTTGGGAGGTCTTAAAAACAACTAAACCTTTGTGGGTAGGCATACCAAAGCAGAGGACAGCTTTTTGCTTTCCTAAAATATCCGCACTGTTTATTTTAACACATAACGAGGAAATCACAAACCTTATTTAAATTTAAGAGGAGAGACCTAAATTTGATTTGGCCAACTATCAAGCAGCCAGTAAAGCAAGAACATAATTTATCTTTTTTACCTGACCTAGTGCTTCATTGTACCCTGGTGTGCTGGGGGAGGCACACTATGAGGATGGGAAGGTCTTTTATAGTGTATACCAAATGTAAAAGGCTGACACACACATTCAGTAAATTTAAAAGGGGGTAAACTAATAGAAAGTTTAGCATTTGTTGAGAGTGACTCACAAACTAGCTCTGTTCTAGTGCCCAACCACCTTCTGGGTGCAGCACTGACATTTCCGTTGTTTGATTGTAATTAACACTATTTGTCATAATTTGGTGTGTTCGACTAAAAGTAAGCTAGAATAATAAACTAGAACAAAGGGAATGACTGATGAAATAAAATGTTGACAACCATCTCTTAGCAACCACAATGACCAGATTTGAAAACTTTGCTGTTTCTTAAGGGGAAAAAAAATACATATATATGTGTATATATATATTTTTTTTTTTTTTGCAATTGACTGCAACAGATTCCGATTTTCATTATTGAGTTGTACTTAATGACGATTTTGCTACCTCTGCTTTTCCGTGTGTTGGGCTGTGGACAGGTTTGCAATCTCAAGGCCGCAGATTCTTATCCTGGCAAGATTGCTGAAGTGCTGATGTACCAAGTGATGTTGCCTGGGGCAGTGTGTGCTTCTGCAAAACTGTGGGAAACATAGTTGTATGTTTTTGTATTAATGTACGCAAGGAAATCATTGCTGAAGGGTGTGTAAGTTGCAACAAAAAGCAAGATTAACAATGTTCCTTTTCTTCTATTGTTGTGAACCAGAGCAAAATTGGTAAGAAATTAATTATGTCTGTGACGGAGAAGGGGCTTGTGTTTAAGGAAAAGAAAGAAATATATTTTGATTGTTTTTTTCTGTGCTTTAAATTATGTCTACATTTGTTTTTATTCAGATAACCCCTAGTGAAAGTCATGGTTTGTTATATATGTTAAATGCTTTCTGCTTGTCATCTTTGTTTTGTGAGTTGGCTAATTTACAGAAAGCAAATTTATTTAGCTTTCTCCCCTGTCAATTGAGTGGTCTCTAGAAGTAAAACAAAGCTAACCACAGAACTGCCGACTACGATAGCAAGAGCATGAAAAATCCAGGTTTTCGGAAGGAAGACCTGACCAGTGGCTTTTCAGGGATGTAGCATCTGCTGCCAAAACTTGTCTTCTGATGATTCAGCTAGGAAAAAGGAGTTAGTTTTGCAAATTGGAAGGGCAGGATGCGAGACAGGAAGGGAATCCTTCCTCTTTTCCATCCTTCTATTAAAAAGATTCCGTTCAGAACAACAAATAAAGTTCAGAGGAAGTTTTCCATCACTGATTTCATTTGGTGGACTTGGCAGTGTTAGGTTTATGTTTGGGTTCGATCTTAAAGGCCTTTTGCAACTTAGATGATTCTATTACTCGCTGAAGGTGTTGTACCTTCTTGTATTTCTCACAAGAGTTTGAACAATCCATCTGGTTACAGAAATATGAAAACAGCAAACAGAGCAGCTGTGTTAATACCATGGTTTTGTGTTCCCCTTGTTTATAGAAGGACTCATTTAAGCACAGTTACCTTCTTATGACTTCCCCATTGAGTTTTTCATCTGCTTTTTAAGTTATGGGTACATTACAGTCCCTTGACTAAGGGAGTTTAAATGGATGGGGGATAATGGGGTTTTAAATGGAGTTTGGAAGAGACAGCTTTGACATGTCCTTTGGACTCTAGGTACAATGAAGATTTAGAGATTTAGTGGCTGAGGGTTTGCTTCCATAATGTTGATTATTGAGTTAACAGTGTTGCCATTGATGATCAGTCCTTGGAGGTGGTGTATGAAATTGTACTCACTGCAGAAGCATGAAGAACTGTAGTTTTAGCTTTAATAATGTGTTTTTCTGCTTACTCGTAACTGTAGAAGGGTTCTGTCAAATTGCTTATCTTTTTTTTTTTCCTTAACTGAGTGAAATACTTGGAAAGTGAATGAATAATAGGGGAATTTAAAGAATGAATAGTTTTTGCTGGGCCTACTGCTTAGAGTGAAGAGTGGACTAATTCATTTTCCTAATAAGGCTGCTCTGAAAGTTGGAATGTTTTGAATTGCATTAAATGTCATGAAAGTATTCATCAGAGAGGACTGTCTTGTGGTATGTTTAGACAGAAAATTCGATCATGTTTGGTCAAAATGAGCTGTTTACACAAGCTAAATATAGCTCCTTTTTTTTTCCCCCTCCAATAAAAAATAAATTACTTTGATATAGAAGCTGTGCAAAAAAATGTGCACTTTTATTTTCAGTAATAGTTTATCATTAAGCAATGACTGCAGCTGCTGGTTTTGTTGTTTATAATAATTCTTACGAAGTTTGATACAGTAACCATTTGCCAAGGTCTTTTGTGTGAGTTGTTTATAATAAGACTAAATACTGAGCTCTTATGTTTTTGCTTTGTTTGTATGTTATTGAAAGTATTGCATAAACTAATGTGCTGAACTGTTACTTTTAAATCATTAAGAAAATACCATGCTGTGGGCCATCCTGTTTTTTCCAGTAAATAGTAACAGGGCAGGTGTGTCATCTCATTCTGAAAACCTTTATCATCAGTTATTAATATATTCAATGGGACCAAATCTGCATGAAATCCTAATATGTTTAATTGCTAGGTGGCAAGTGAAGTGCTAACAGCTAAGGAATATGCAGGATTCTGCTGTTTAATTACTTTTTGGCTGTGCAGTTCAGTGGTATCTATGAAAATATTGTGGGAAATAGCCCTGAAGGAAGAATTTTCTTAATTGTGTGTGTTGGATGTGTTTTGCTTTTCAGCCTGAAGTGTACATATCCTTTTGTACTGTCTTGTCTAACCACCATGCATTTTTCACATTATGATCTTGGTGGCTCAGTTTGCTGGTTGAGCATTTTCCTTTTACAATATGGGATAAATCACAGATTTTTAGTCTGATTACAGTCTGAAGTCAACAAGGCCAAGTTCAATTGTTTTAAGTATGTCTGGGGCACACAAATTTATGTCCTTGGTTCAAGTATGTTTGTGGGGAAAACGTGATGTTGTCTGGCTGCTTGAAAGGAACATCATGAACATTTTGGTTATCAAGGTTTTGTTTTTTTTTTCCCTACCCTTTTTTTTTCTTTTTGTATGATATTTTTGAAGATGAATCTTGAAAAGTATGTCTTCCGGTCGTCTGGTAGTAGTGGCATGAAATAATTTGTGCTCAGTGCTGTGTTGATGAGTATAGAGGCAATGTCATCCATTGCAAACTCAAATATTATTTTGTAAAAACCTAAGAAAAATAACTATGTTCCTTTTATGAGACTTAAACAAAAGTCCGGCGTTAGCGAAGAGAAGTCTTTTTTCTCAAGTGTGAAATATGGTAGTTAGCTTGAATAATTAATGTCTTCCTAATTCTTCCTGTTGGTCCAGCTTTTAATGGATAAATAAAACATTTCAAGGTACTGTATTAAAAATGAACAAGTATACCTAAGATAGAGATGATCTTGAAAGAAACGTTTCCATATCTGTTGGCATATTTTTCTCCCTTGTTGCTTTTGTTGCTGCCAATTGACAACTCTGCAATTAGGAGTGATTAATGATGCACCCCAGTGCTGTGGAGGGCCAGAGGTCAGGCTTTCAGAGGCTGCAGACTCTGTGGGAAAGGGGAGAAGGGACCTGTTCCCCAGAGCTGACAAAACCCTCTCTCTGTTGAGAATTGCTGTTGATGCGGACATAATGTGTGTCAGCAGCCATGCACGAGTGGGAAAGGCCAAGTGCAGAACATCATCTTCTCATGCTATGCAATTTTTCCCCTTTTTTTTTCCTTTTTTCTTTTTTTTTTTTTTTCCCTGCCAGCATGGCATCTGGATTATATATATTTCCCTTTTTTGTAAGGCAGATACTGAACTTGCATCAGGATTCCTGTTGCTGGGATCCGATGAACCCTGAGGGCCAAGTGACTTTGACGGAAGGAATTAACATTGTTAACAAAGTAGTTTAGGGAAAATAAAAAAAGATGATAAAATGGAAAATAAATTAAAACGTTGTTAAGGGGAAAGAGTGTGCCTAATTCAATTGTAGCTGTCCATGTTTTTCTGGTAAAAACTGAAAAGCTGGTTTATACAGTAGAAGTGGTTTTAAAACTGTAGTCTCTGTTAGCTGATTTAAAGTTAAATGAACCTTTTTGCCTCCCTAGCAAATTGTCTTTTGGAAATGAGAATCCAGCTGCAGTTTTTCAAAACCTTACTCAGAAGATGTGTTGGAAATATGACACGGATGTGTCAAAAAACCAATTTTCTGCCAGAACAGCGTAAAAACGTTCAAGTGTACCAGCAGCAATGTTTGCAAACAAAATGTTACTGTATCAGATATTTTGCTGGATTTTTAATATTTTCATTATTTTAGTGTGTGTATGTATTTTTGCGTATAAGAGTATGCAAATCTGACAAAAGCCCTGATTGAGTGAGATGCTTTTTACATGTAACAGGTTGCCATTTCAATTTAGATATAACAAAATCTGTCAATTCTTTATCTATGTAATCCTTTTCATTGCCATAGATCCTTTCCTTCCCACCACCCCACAGTAGTTTCAATGTGCCCATTGTTTGGAGAAACTTTTTTGCCATATACAACAGAATTCCTGTAACATTAACCTTATTTTTGAAAACCAAAGACTGTGTAGAAAGTTTCTGTAGTATTTAACTTGCCAAGTTTTTTGGGAGGATTTATGTTATTCTAAAAGGAATCTTTTTTAGGCCTATATATATATATCAGCTACTCACTGTTTAAAGTATAAATAGTGATAGATTGATAAATTGACCAGAGCTGTGGAGTTATGTGACAGTTTCTTGTGAAAAAATGAAAAACAGAAAGCAGATTGGAGTTGAAGCCTCTGAACTGATGATGTAGAATTAAGAGTTTATAAATCTAATAGTACTTAATGCTAGGTCCTAGACTTCCTAACATTGTACCTGGACAAATTAGTTCAGTTGAGTGTTGCTTTTTCCTTATATTAACACCAGTGTTGTAGATTTAACTTGAGTACTTCTTATTTCCTATAGAGGAAACAAAATTAAATATTTTATGTATCTCTGGATGGATGTGTTGAGTAGAACAGGGAAATGCTTAAACATTAAAAAATTTGTTTTTTACAATTATGTTTATGTTTTTCTTTTCCAGAGTGTCTTCTATACAAAAACCTGATCATTTTCATGTGACAAAGGTATGTTTATCATCAGAACCAAGAAATGTAGCATGTGGCACTAACTGATACCCATCTGTCAAACCCTTTTGTTGATAAGCACTGGCATTCAAACTTTCAGTGTAACATGCTTGTTTTCCATCTGTTACGTTAAGAGTATTGCAGCATTTGGATCTTTGATTACTTTTTTTCCCCTCTTGAAAAAGATTGGAGAGACCTGGAAATGATTTTCAAAAAGAAAAAAAAAAGAAAAAAGATGAAGAAGTATTTTTTCCTGACTCTTAGAACTTTTTTTTAAAAGATATTACTGATGTTTTCCCTCTGTACCTAAGAGAGAAACAGAAGCAGGTAGAATTTTTTCAGCAGTGATTTTAATTTTTTTTTGGTGGGGTTTTGTTCATTTTAATGGACACTGAAATCTTTCCTATATTTGAGAGAAACTTACCCAAATATTACAATTTCAGAGAACAAATCTCCTCATTTTCCTTAAAGCCCTGGAGAATTATTTGTTCTTGAGTTCTTCTAATGTTTTATTCTATGCAACAGTTTTAAAACCCCCTTTCTGATAAAAATACTGTTTGCAAACTTGAAAACACTTATAAATAGCCTACATTTGAAAAGCCTCTCCAGTGGACATAATTAATGTTTAGTTTATTACTGTTCTGCTGACCGTGACCTTTAAAGGCCCCAGTTTGGGAGCCACAATGTTAAAATGTAGTTCCCAGCACAGAAACCCATCCAAAGAAAAAAATCAGTTTTCTTGAGTGTATTATCTGACACGGGTATGTGGAGATACGGGGGAGCATCATTGTGTTCTCGTTCTGCTCCTAAAGGCTTTAGCAACAGATCAGTGTGTGAGCACTTGCACATTCCATTTGTGTATGGGGAACGTGCGTATCTCAAATTGGGTTTGAGACATGGAATGTGGATTTTTCTAAAAAGCTCTAGTTTTTTCCGCACGAAAAAACTACCCGGTGGGTTTTGCAACAGAGCAGTCTTTCTGTTTCTTGTGAGTTTGATTTGTGGAGTGTCTGTTTTGGATATGCTGAGAGGAGCTAGCATTGTGGAATTTCATATTGATTGTGCATGTTGGGATCATTCCCTCTCCTAAAATGCACGGCTCGGGTTGTTTTCCCATACGTTTCATGGCTGTAGTCGTGGTAAACTTGCTTCTGTGCTTCACGCCAGGTGGGTCATCTGCCCCAAGAACAGCTATAATCCCTGCTAAGGAATGTGCATGCGTTTGGCGTGGTTTTGTGTGTTTCTGTTCTGTTTTTCATCCCACATAGGCAGAACCTACCGAAGTAGTTAAGCCTGTGCCCATTGCCTCTGCCGTTGCACCCAAAGTCACTGCCACCGCGAGCGTGGCTTTCAATAAGACACCGAGGCCGTTTGGGGCTGTAGCCTCCTCCAAGGTCACCTCCATCCCATCGCCGTCCTCCGCCTTCACGCCGGCGCAGGCGTCGGCCGCACCCGCGTGTGCCGCGGCCGGAGTGCATGCTAACGCCAAGCCTAACGCTGAGCCGTGGCCCCCCGCCCCGGCCGCTCCTAAACCTGCAGTTCCTGTCCCACGGCAGCACGGTGCCGCCCCGAGCGCCTCGGCCGCCGACGGCGCCCTGGACGCAGCCGAGGGGCCGCGACGAGGAGGCAGAGAGAACCAGGGGGAGAGTAAACAGCAAAATGGGTAGGTGGGATTTTTTTTTTTGCTGTGAGGGTCTTTCCTCACAGGAAAAAAGCCGGGCTTGTTTGAGGGCTAAGGAAAACACAGCTTGGAGTTGTTTACTCCTCAGAAGTTGATCTCTCAGAAATTATTTTAAGAGTGATGCTTCAAAGGGCCCAGCTAGACTTTTGGTGATGGTTTTTCTCGTGAGTGACATATCTGTTTATAGAGTGTCACGGCTAAATTGAACAAGGACCGTGGAATGCTTTACATGATGTGTTCTATCACCACATGTTCTGGACCTTACAACAAGCCTGGTGTTAATTTCAATGTCCAATCTCACTGTGTATTTTGACACCCAATACAGCGACTGAAAGCAGCAGGCACTAGAAAATGCAGAGCAGTCTGTCAAGAAGGGTCAGAGGGTGCTGTGATGGCCAGGAATGAGACGCTCTGGAAGACCGGCCGTGACCCTGGCAGAACCTGGCAGTGGAAAAAGGTCCCAGAAGGGAGGCAAAGGGACAGATGTCTCATTAATTCTCTGCACAACACAGGAGAAGCTTTAATATGATCTCCAGGAAGCTGATGGGGTTAAGCAGATTTTTGAAGTGCTGTAATATAAATACCTCAACTTTAAATTTTACCTTTGCCCTAAACAAGCAATGCAAATTTAAAATGTGAGTAATTTCCTTACTCAAATAATTGTTTATATTGAAGTGGGCATCAGAGACTGAACATTTAAGAGACTGTAAGGAGACATTAAAGGCTTTATCTGATATAGCATCTAGATTGGTAAACAATAGATTAGTTAACTAAATTGAGCCCAGCAGCAGTCCTGGGAACTCAGACCTGCAGCAAGGTTTTGGCTGGGGATGCCCTGGGCTCTTCCAGAAATTCCTGGGCAGAGTCTGGGAACTGTAGCACCTCAGGGACCAGTTCCCTGCACCTGCTGTGGTGGAGGGAGAGGAGGAGGCTGGGCATGAGCAGTCCCATGCCAGGTGGCCTCTGTTGAATTAAGTAATAAAAAGGGCAGAGGGGAGAACTGTAGGTTTCTCTTCAGTTTTAAGAATGTGAAACCTGGGCTTAAAATCTAAAAGCTGTGGTTACTATTTCCCATCCCGGAAAAGGAAGGGACTGGAAGAAAAGGCCTTGTGCCTCTCTTCTCTGGTATTCACTCAGTATAGAAAGTGTATGAAGAACCCTACAGAAAAGTAAACATCCATGCCAACGAAAATACTGAATAAATTTCAGTTTCAGTTGAGTTTCTTACAGAGTGAAAAAAAAAATACTTCTTTGGGTACTGGTTCTCTTTATGTTTTAGTACGAATATTTTCCATGTGTGGACTCATAATGCAGCCCGTATGGATTTTATATTGCACTGTAGTCATGGTAACTTCCAGCCCTTTCTGAAACAGATGATGGCAGGAATCCACTCTTCAAAAAGTGAGTTGAAATTGAGAGATCCCAAGGACTTGCTCACTGCTTGTGCTGTTGTTGAAAACACTTTGGCGAACCCTCTCTTATCTTTCCAGGAATACTGTTTGAGCAAATAACTATGTAAGGTGCATTCAAAAGCAGCAATTAGTACTGAAAAAGAGGAACAATAGCAACAAAATTAAGTTTTCTGGAAGGAAGTGCTGCAGGCACAGAGTAAGCACTTTACAATCAAGATAGGATGACTGGGTGAGCACTGCTATGTGCCCTACCTTACTTAGGATGAATAATACCATCAAAGAGGATGAATAATCCCAGCTGAGAGGTGAAGAAATCCCTGTCTCGCTATCAGCCTTGCAGAACGAGTTTGGAAGAGTTTGGAAACATTTTGGAGTTGTAAAAACCTACTTTATTTAGCAGTCTTTCTTACAATATTGTGTTTGGGCTATTTAAGTGTCCTGCAGTTCTAAAGCACGAAACAAAAACAAGCGGACAAAACCCACTGAGGTGGTTATATATTGGTCTGCTGCTACACTACTTAGTTTTGCCTAGGAAAGTTAAGTTTCTACAATAATGCTTAAATACCTCCCCATTTAAAAATTGTATCAATGACATCTATAAGATACCACAAACATTGAAGTTTGGAATAATTGATCAGTCTGAAAGGAATTCCATTTTGCTTCTTTGGCTTGTAGGATTCATTTTCTCAAAACATGCAAAAAACCGACTTGTACCTTGTTCACAGATGGCACTGCTTAGCAAATGCAGTTCTTTAGACATGCACCTTGTTATACACATAATTTCCTCCCTTCCTCTTGGCTTCCCTCAAAAAACATTCAGGATATAAACTATTTGAATTCAGGATGGGAAAGGAAGTTTAATTTCCCTTGTTTAGTTCTGCCTTAGAAAGCAAGCAATTTGCCTTGACTAGCCTGTGTGCAGTTGCACTTTTATCAAGACCTTTTTGCCAGCTCTTGCATGATGATGTGCCTGCTGCTTAAAACAGGTAAGATGTCCATAGACTTCACTCAGTTGAAGTTCAGCAGGGCTAAAATTTTCTCTTATAGGTTCTCCTGATGCTTATAAGTTTGACTTACATGATATATTGCTTTACCAGTGCTTGGATTTGGAAACTCCTGTACTATTTCAAGAAGCAAAGAATTAATTAACACATCAAATGCCTTTTTTTTCCCTTGCAGATAGCAGCAGCGACAAAGTTAGTATCAACAGCACTGGACTTGAATTATGGTTATTTTTCCTATTGGAACAACCAGCATGTATTCTGGTTTTGCAAAATTACAGCTCTTACAGAGTTATATATTTAAATTTTGCAAAACAGCTTCAGCTTTTCATAATATAATACATTATTTTATCTGCATTGGACATGATGTGATTTTGCTTTTCACTGTGCTACATTTTGCAGCTGAATTTTTATTCTACAAAACATTTGCGTGGTGTTTGTGTGTACTGATAAACTCCTGGCACAACTGTAGTTCATTGGTGCTGGTAATACAACTAGTAAATGGTGAAATACAGTATAAAAATGAAATGCCTTTGAGAACTGTGGAATGAAGGGCTAGATTCTGAATTCATACAGGAAAAGAAAACTAACATCCATATACTCTGATTTGTGCATATTAGAGTGATAGATGATTGAGTTTTATTGGCTTCTCTCCCCGTGCCTCAAGGCTGAGTTAAGAGAGCTCCTGTCTCACTGAGTTTTCCTTTGTCTCTGGCACCACCTCGTTGCCTCAGTGAGTCATTACTAGTAGACTCTTCAACCTTTTAAAGGAGACCAGTAGGATAAGAGAAGCCAGTGGGATTTTTTTCTTTCTATCACTTTCAACAAATGTGAAAGACTACATGTTTCACTGGGGTAGTTGCTAGAATGCAGTAAACTGCACATAAATAATTTCATTTTCATGTATTTCCACACCTTTAATTGCTGCTTTAACTTTCAGATTTCATTTCTGCTATTAACTGTTTAAGATGCTTTACTCCATTTTTCTCTATTCTCCATCCTGGAATTGCCATTGCCTTTGTTTCTATACCTCTTTCTCTGTTATTAACTTTGATATGTGATACGTGCTCTTCACTAAATACTGTGTGTCAATAAATTAAATTTTTTGATAAAATTTTGATATAATTTTGTACCATTTGTACCACATTCTTTCAAGTATTAAGTATTTTTTTAAGCTTAAGTTTTTATTAATGCATTCCATTTAATGGGCCTAATTCTTACTTATTAACAGTTAATGTCATTCATCACTCATTTTCCAGCTTTCTTCCCCAGAAATACTTTGAACCATAAAAGTACAGTGAGGAGGTAGTGTCAAAAATGAAAGTGACTTTTAAAATTTTATTGGGTTTTGATTTTTAATACTTATTAGAAGTTTTATGTCCTAGGAGCTAGTTTTTAATGGGTTTCCTCCTGTAATTTATGTAAAAATAAATGAACACTTAGAGGGTCTTACAGATTAATGCTTTGGAATAACAGATGTAAAATTTAGGAGTAACTTACATAGTTTGAATCGTCTGTTTCCTTTTCCCAAATTGACACATTGTTTACATCACTTACTGGAATCAAAGTTTTTAGATCATGTACTCTTGAAAGTCTTGCTAGTGCAAGGAATGATAAAAGCCTGTAGGTTACTGTAGGGAAAGTTTCCAGATGGAACAATCACAATTTGTTTTTGTTTCAAAGAGGGTTCCTCCTCCTCCTCCTCCAGAACGTGGCCATCTATGCTCTCTCTCTGACCTAGGCTTTGCCAAGTGCAAAAGACTTGGTGTGTGCTGGGTGGTCCTTGCACATGCACACATCTGTGCTGTGCCCCTCGGGAGCTACTAAAGGGAGGATTTGTCAAGGGGCACCTGATCTGAGCTAGGTAGACTACCCTGCTTCACCAAAACAAATACTCCTCTCATCCCTATAGGAAAATCACCATGAGTTTAATTAAAGTAGGCAAATTTTGGGCAGTAGTTTTAGTGGTAGAATGAGAATATGGCTGTTAATTGGATTTTAGAGCCCTTTCTCGCAAAGCTAATTCAGAAGAATAATTAGCTACATTTCTGTTTCATTTCAGCTTTCTGACTTTATTTCTTCTTTTCTTTTTCTCCTTTGCTTGTTTATGCTGGGAAAACTTTCTCTTGCTGTCTTGTTCTGTCGCCTCCAAGGAAAAACCCACCCAAACGGTAAAAATTTAAACATGTAGATGTCTTGATAATACTGTCTTTTACTGTTTCAAGTGTTCCATCAGTGAAACAAGGAGAAATATTTCAGTGGTGTAGAGTAATTATAAAAAGCGTGTTTGGTTCAGAAAACTGCATCTGTGTTTAGCTCAGCTGCTGAATTTCTGCATCCCAATGCAGAAGGTTCCTCTAAATGCTGTGAAAAGTCACAGTCGCAGCCGTGCTTCTGTAGCTGGCCAGAGGGAGGTGTTGTGTGGAGCCTTGCCCTCACAGCTGTGTCTGTCCCTGGTGCAGCCCCCCGCGGAAGCACATCGTGGACACCTACACGGAGTTCTACCACACGCCCACCCACAGCGACGCCAGCAAGAAGCGGCTGATTGAGGACACCGAGGACTGGCACCCGCGCACCGGCACCACCCAGTCCCGCTCCTTCCGCATCCTCGCCCAGATCACGGGCACCGATCACAGTGAGTGCCTCGCTGCTGTGGGCAGCGGGCAGAGCCCCTCCACGGGCTCGTGTTTTTAAAGCTGGGCGTCGGGGGAGATAGAGAAAAGGGAAATGTTACTGTAAAACCCTGCCGTCCAGTTCACTGCTGGACGTTATTCCTGATTGAGCTGAACAAAACATTCTAGATAAATCCTAAAATTTCCATTTCTAGTCCCAAAGATATTGTAAGGTACATATTTGTTTGTTCCTCCGCAATCACCAAAGTGGTGACATTCCTGATCAAATTTAACGCTTCAGAAAAATTAGGTGTTTTCTGGCACGGAGAATGGCTTCGTCAGTCATACAAAAATATGTGATCTGCAGTGATGTTACCAATCAGAAACATAAATCCAGAGTTCCTCAGTTTATTCCCAGGTTTTGTTTCCCCTCTCTACTTATGCTACAGTGTGATTACGTATGTAGTATTGTGGTGAAGGTCATTCCCAGTCATATAATTTTAGACTAAAACTTCAATTTCATGTTACGCTGTCAGCCATAAGTCACCGGCTGAGATTTGTGATTTTGTGTGAAGGCCACCAGAAGTGCTTTGAGCTCTCATTTTTCTCAGCTAGAGCTGCAATAAAGAAGACATTGAGGAAATTGGACCTCCTCTCCAGGGGAAGGTTTGATTAAATCAGCTATTTCTGGAAGCCAGTGATAACATCTCCCAAAATAAGGGTTATTGTTTGTGTGTGATAAATATTCTGACTTTGGACCTGATTGTTTTGTGGTCCTCTGTTCAATTCCCGTCATCAGTCCTTGCAAGGGCAGACTGTGGGACCTGAACATCAAATAACATGTTATACAGTCGAGCTGAATTCATCATGTTGACAAATGCAGTAAGCAAATTACTGCAACTAGATTTGCCAGCCTTAAAATCAGGACTGGGAATTTACCTTATGCCATGTGCAGACATGAACCTTGGTGGGAAATAGCCTGGCTGCAAACAGACGCTTTGATTATCCCCTGATATAAACCCACTGGATGTTCATCCGAAGGAAAATACCTCTTAACTTCCATTCATCTTCACCTTCTCAAATCACCTTTCTCAATGCCAGCATGGAGAGTGGGCCAAGGGAAAGGGCAGAGACCAGCAGAGCCACTTTTCAGCAGTCCTACTAGCAAAAGGGCTCTTGAAGTTCATAGACAGAATCCGTTGGGGTGTATTTAGAACCAGAGAATCCTAGCATGCCTTGTAATTTCTTGCTGTAGTGAATGTATTGGCACAGCAGAGAATCTGTGTGTTGTGGTACAGTATCTTTAGTGCCCTAGAAAATAAAAAATTTTCTGTTTTCCTTCAGTGAAAGAACCGGAAAATGAAGCTGGGAAGAAGACTAAGTGAGTTGATGTTTTACATTTTTATTATTTTAATACTTTGCATGTTTTAATTCTTAACTTGTAGCGTTTGGTGCACTTGTGTGACATCTGGGTGTTTTTAAAATGTTCCTTCCCTTTTTGCCTTCAGCATGTGAAAATCAAGATATTTTCCTCCATAGACAAACCTTTTTTAAAGCTCTTGGTGCAGTTCAGTAGTAATGTTTGTGCAGGAGTATATGTAGAGGCTTTCTGTAAACTTGGACTTGTTTGGTTGCCTGTACGACGTCAGCTTGTGTTTTCCTTTTCCAAGTCTCATCAGGCATTTTTGATTTGTGAGTGTGGATCTGATTGCAAGACATAGGTGGGGAAGTATTGCTGTTCTGGCTGCAAGTGAGGGTCAGCTGTCTCCTTGCTTTGGAATAAACTTTGTTCAAAAGGAGCATCAACCAGTGCCTAAATCTAATTATTGTCTAAATAAGTGTCTGAATTCTTGAAGTCAGTGAGACTTTCCTTGCTGACTTTGACTAACATTGGATCCAGCTTTTTGACAGAGAGGAAGACAGTGCAGTAGGAATAGTGCATGGAGTTTGCATGCTCACTTGTGAAACTGCTTAAGACAATCTTTCTTTCTTTCTTTCTTATTTTTCTTCTATCACTTCTTTCCACAGGGAAAAGGTTCCCATCCACGTCCTTAGCCCCAAATATACAAAATTACGTGACTGGCACCATGAAGTCTCAGCACGTGTTCTTAATGTCCAGTGATTTTACCCAAGTTGCAAAAGCAAAATACAAACACTTCCTTCCTTTCTTCTTTTCCATCTGCTTTACAAAAAAAGAAAAAAAAAAGAAAAAAGAAAATGTATTTCAGTAGCCTTTCTGCAAGAGAAATTCTAGCCTTTTCTATACTTTTCTAACACTTTCCTACTGATGTGTAAAAAATGGGATGAACGTGTTTTTGTGCTAATCATTAGTTGACAAAAAATTACATATTTAAAACTTAACAACTTGGGTGGCTGAATCTCCCAATGTAGGGGAGGAGATGGCTGTTTCAGTTCTTTTTTCTGCCTGAAAGAAGTCATTTGCATTGCTGAGTTTGAGTTACTGTAGGCTGTTAGAAAGCAGAAAATTTTGAACAAATGAATAAGAAATTGTGTTACCTTGATTCTGGGGCTGGGGGAAGAAGATGAAGAGGGGATTGTATGCACTTATTTCAAATTATCATATCTACCAGGAAAATCATCTTGGATTTCACTAGATTTTTAGCAGGTCAGTTTTAGAGTGGTTGTAAATGTTTTACAAAGTACAGCAAGAAGACAGACTGCTTTTAAGGAAAGAAAAGAAAAATTTAATAAATTATGTTCCAGTGTTTTGAATTGAAGTGAAAGCTCTATATAAAGATTCTGCTGCTTAGACTAGTAATTATGTTCATGTTTTGGAAAACTTTAAAAAGAATAATTGAGCAGAATGTTGGTGTGTAAGAGCTTCAACACATCTTCTAGCAGGGACAAGATTAGACAGTAGTATTTATTTATTACAGAGTGAAGCTTATAGGTTTTCTTGGTTTTATGAAAGCTTCACAGCCCTGTGGTTCTCCTGTAAAATAATGTATTATAGTAGCTACACATCCATTAATTTATGCATTTTGAAGCTTGAAGAGTATTTTAATAAAAGTTGCTTTTATCTTAGCTCTGTCTGTTTTTCTTTTGAGTCTTTCGGACTCCTTGAGTAGTCTTCTCCTGCATGGGCCTGACATTTCATTGCACCTTCACAGCCTATAGGAAGAGAAACAATTAAATCCCAGCTGCATTGTAGAAACAATCTGAGTTGTTTAAAGCTATCCCAGTATTTTAGTTCCTGAATCATCTTAAAAACAGCGTATGTGTTTGTGTTGTTGAAATTGACATGCAATTTGCAGTAATCAATAAAATGAGTGACCCTTACGGGAGTAAGAATTATACAAAGTAAAACTCACCTTCGGCTTTTGCAGCGCTTGTTGAACCAGATAAAGTTTGAGACCTCAAACAAAGGTGATTGTGAAGCACATGTAGAAGTCCAGTTTCCCACAACTGCTCAGTGAGAATCATTGCAATTGGTTTGGGTTTATGCAGCTGACGTACACACTCCTCTGATGGAATTAGTCCTGTGGACAGATGCTTCTGCAAGAAGACTTGGCGGAATTGTTTTTTGTTCCTTGCACAATGTCAGAACTTGAGAGGACCTTTGGAACCATTTTAAGTTTGATTTTCCTTTGCAGATTGTTTATGTTACACAGTACAGCAGTAGCTTATGGTATTTGTCATTTTATCTTTAGGAAAAGACAAACAGAAAATGGAGACTTCAGGTAATAGATAAGTTATCTAACACTAACAGTCACCAATGTGGATGCCTAACACTGCACAGATCTGCCCTGGTAATGATGGCCCAAGGGATATCACATCTTGCACACTTTTTGGGTTAACTCCTTCGGGACAGTAGGGGAAAACATTCACTTCAATAATTTCACTGAAGAGTGTTTTGATGAGAAGTACCAATCAGTTTAATTTCCATGCCCCCCATCACGTAACTTGGCAGTGAGTACTGTGTTACTAAATCCAAGTGTGTTACTGAGTGCACATACACCACAATATAATAATTTGATAGAGTACTGCATATTAAAGTGGGAATGTGAAGTAGTGTATTTAAATTGTTCTGCTGGGTTTATGTAATTTCTTTATGAACAGAACGAAATGTGGGCATTTCAGAGACCATCAATGCAATGAAAACTGTCAAAGGTTAGAAAGGTTATCTGTTAGATTCTCTGTAAAGGCTTCTTTTTAAGGGCAAAATGGTTTGACCTTCAGGTATTTTTATGTTCTGGAGATGTCCCTAGATAATGAGAATATTTTCATGTTGTTGTTAAACTTAGCATTATGTTAATTTGTCTTACCAGCTCTTATCCTTTTGAAGGGTGACATGCTGTAGTGAGAAATAGAAGAATAAACCCTCTTTAAATAATCAAAAGAGTAGAAGCCTCTGTTTTGAGTAAAATTTAGCATAGTCATAGAGTCTATCTTTTAAGGGTATGAAAGTAGTTTGAGAGAGACTGCCAAATTATTGGTTTTCTATAAATTCCTTATAAAACACCGGTAGTTCCAAAAGTGTTTTATGAATGTGTAAAATGAATTTCATTTACTGCTTGAAAATTGTCATCTCTTCACATATCCCCATTGCACTGAACTTACTGGAGTTAAATTTTGGACTTCTTGTTACTGTTCCCAAAAATGGACCACTTTTTCATTTGTAACTGACAAATATACCCCAGCTCATGTGTGATTCCCAGCATACATCTGATCTTTGGAAACATATTATGAGCATTTTTTTATATGAAAAATAAGCTTAAATTTTAGAGATCTCCTGGAAATATCAATGTGACAATGAAATAGAAACTTCTCTTTCATCAGCGATCTTCAGTAAAATATCCCAATTTAATAATATTCAGCTTTTCAGGCAGGCATTGTACAAGACAGATGTTCTGAGTAGTTTTTATTATTGTTTATTTCCAAACTGTAACCCACTAGGGATTTTTGTTTGGATAAAAAAGATTTTTCTCTTCCGCAGCTGGAAAGACAGGAAATAGAAATAGAAAGCCCTCACTGAAATGTGTAGATTGCAGCTTTTAAACCAGTTACTTAAAACATAGGCAATGTCTAGCCTTTGTATAAAGTTTATGTATTTTAGATTATTTCTGTTTCTGCAGTACTCTATTTCCAAAGTGTTTTGTTTTGTTTTGTTTTGTTTTTTTAAATGTTCATCTTTAACCATCTCCTTTCGAGCAACCAGGTCTAGATTAGTTTTAGCCTTAAATTGTAGAGTCAATTCATTGTCCCGAGTGAGGATTTTCCAGATTTGCAGTTTAGTTTATCCACAACAACTGGAAAATATTTGTCCTACTCTTGGTCAGTCTTGAAACAATATGTCATAAAATCATGTATTCACTTTTCTCTTGCCCATGTCATAAATATATGTAAAGCATACCTGCAGATGTACCTGATGGAGCAGGAACCCAGGATACCTCTATTAATATGAATAAACACTCCATAGCTACCTCGACTTTGGAGATGCCACCTGCGCCAGAATTCCCATCCACACCTTTACCACCTTTGAGGTTGGCTTCCTGGTCATTCTTAAATCTGTTCAGTATTTTCAGCACTTAAGGCTCCCTACTTTAATAAGATACTTAATTCTGCTTACTAACATTAAAAAAAAAAAGGCAGAAATGCCTGCCCCTGTTGCTAATTTAGTCTGCTCAAAACTTATTGTTATGGTTGCTCTCTATCTTGTAGTTTACTTTTTTGTGTGTATTACACTGGTATATCTGGCCAATGATTTTCTTCAGTTAGAGCACTTTAAGACAATATTTTCTAGATTTTTTTTTTCCCTATAACAAGTGAATTAGAGTAAGGATATGAAAAATATTGAGAAATATATAGTGTAATGTTCACAAAACTAGCACAACCAAAAAGTTGTAGCAAAAAGCAAATAAAGCTTTGGGTTGAATCCCACTAGCACTTGTGTCACTTTCAGTGTTTTCTAAAGTTGTTTTCCATCACATAATATAATTCCAAATACACGTGTTCAACTTTGTGAGTGTCCAATACTACTTGGCTCTCTGAGTTTTAAAGCAGCAAGACACTCTCAGCCTTCACTGGAAGTATAACGCTTCTTAAGTGTGTTTTGCATCATTTTATCCTCTTAATTGTATTTTACTGTAAATTTCATGGTCTTTTGGCGTTTTTTTGGGGTTTGGGTTCTTTTTTTCTTCTCTGTTTACTAACACTTTCATGCACAGTGTTTCCTGTTCTGCATACTATTTTAATGTAGATTAAAAATGTCTTTCTCTGTGTGTCTTTACTTGGTTCTATTACTGTGAATGGAGTGAGAACAATGCTAGACCAGAACCTGCAGCTGCTCTTTTGCCAATAGCAGATTCCTGCCCTGGCAGTGTCCCCTCTCCCAGATTTTCTGAACATTCTGCTGCACCAGCTCCTGCGAGGTAAATCATTCACAGGACTTCTGATTCATTTAACAATCTATCTGTTCTAGCCTGGGTGTATCTGTCTTGGAAGAGAGAGGGTTGTTTGCCATTCACTTAAAATAAACTTCATTAAGCTGCTGTGACTAGGGATTTTCCTGGAAATGGTAGGAGGGGGAGGAAGAAAAATTAGATAGAAACAAATAAATTCATGAACAGTCTCGTGGATACTAGTTAAAATAAATAAAATACAATATTTAGTGTATGTATGCTGTCAGTGGGTGTCCACCCTGTCACTTGGAGTAGCTTTTCAGTGGCCTCAACAAGTCAAAAGTGAATAGGGATTTAGAAATTTAAAAGTAATTTTCTAAAATGTAGGTTATTTAATTTGTAACATGGTGTTGTGCTGTGATGCAGTCACAGAAAACTAGGAGATTATCTGGCAAGTTTCCTGTCACTGGCCCTGAATAGTTTTACTGGCACTTACCTTGGCAAATCGCTGGTGCTTTGGAGGTCATCTATGAGTACTGGACAGCAATCTTAATTTTAGACAGAAGACAGTGACAGTAGTTTGGAGGATGATTGATTGTTACTGTTACTGAACGTCAATAACATTTTCTGATGGTTTATCTTATGTTGTGCAGGAGTTTTTGAGTTCCAGGTAGCATGCACAAGCACAAAGTCATAATATGAAACAAAGCTGTTCCTGTAAAAATGAGAAATAAATGAACAGTGCCTGGTCCTGCCAGGCCCTAGGCCGACACTCATGCTTGAATAAAGCATACAAGAATATACTGTTGCCTACACCTGTGTGGGCTTTCTGCAGTTGAGAAACTATTATTAAGATTTGGAATTGACCAGTTTCAAACCTTTTAAGCAGTAACCTCAGCTAGCTGAGAGATGAGGAGAAATCTGACATAAAAACAAGTCTTAGAGGACATTTGTGTTGTCTGAGAGAAGCAGGTATGTTCATGAGCTAACATGAGCTTAGGCAGTAAGGAATGGAGGCTGATGGCTTGCTGGATACCTTCGTGGTGACTTTTGGTTTGAACCAATACAGTAAAGAAGATTTGGTTGTGATGTTTTCAGCAGCAAATTGTCTAAAATCAACGAAGATAAAAAATACACACAGAAGATGTATGACAAGACTCCTGGTGATTTATTTTTTTTTAAGCACAAAACCTGGGATGAAAAAGGCAGTGAAAAAAAGTCACTTTTTCACTGCCTTTACTTCACTGCTATTACCTCACTTCAGTAATTGATTTTCATGTCTGCCAGTGAAACTCCAGTATGATTACACCTCTTTGCTCCATCTGTGGATGTGTTCAAGGCCAGGTTGGGTGGAGCTCTGAGCAGAGTCTAGTGAAAGCTGTCCCTGCCCACAGCAAGAGGGTTGGAAGTAGATGACCTTTAAGGTCTCTTCCAACGCAGACCATTTTATGATTCTACTGAGCTATAGATGCCTTGCAGATACCACAGCAGCTAATGTGTTCCGAGTACCAAAGAGTCTTCTCTAAATCCTGGCTCTGCATCAGAGTCCAGGCAAAGGAAATTTGAATCTAATGTAATTCAAAATCTATGGCTTTAAATTTTGTTATTTGGCAAAATTAAGCTGGCCAGAGAGCAGCTTTAAAATGCAAAATCTGAAAGGCAGCTATGTTTATGGTGATTCAGGATGCGAGCCAAAGTATTTTTACAAATACAGAAGTAGATGGTCAGAATTTTCTGTTCAAGGGCAGAAATTGGAGCAGCTTCTGCAGAGCTGTAGAGGGAAGGTTTAGCATTGAGTGTGGGATGGAAATCAAATTTTTTATACAGCTGTGTAGTCTGGATTCTCCCCTGAAAAAAGAGGTCATCAGTGCAGCAACTATAGGTGATGTTTATATTTTGTTACTGAGCAGATGCTGCTGCTTTTATTATGCTCTTTTGAATGGGAAATACAGCAAATCTGATCTTCAAACCCCCTTTTTAGTGAAATGGCATCTATCGGAAATCTGCATGGAGCAATTAATGAGTTCCATGTCAAGCTTTTAGTAAAGCAAAATTGGGCCATCCGAGAGTGGATAGACTCGCTCTTGCTACTGAAGCCTTGCATTTGTTGACAAGGACTGGCATAGGTCCTTATTTTCCAAATGGGCTCCATCTTTTTTTGGCTGAAGCTCTGTAAATTGTACCACCCACTGCTTAACCACCAAGAAGGAGAAAGCTTGCTGTGGAAATGTATGGAAGATCTGGATTTGATTTCTAGATTAAAGTTAAGTGAGCTGCTTCTAAGGTAGACTTCATAATGCTTTTTTATTGTTGTTTTAGTTCTTTATTGAAAGCCTTAAATAGTTGTATGTCTGTATAACCAACTACTGTAAGTTATAGTGTATTATTACTCTATTTCATATATGAGATGTTCTCCTGTAAGTTTAACAGTAAAATATTTAAGAGCAATTACAGCCTTTCCAGGAAGTTGCAAAAAGTCATCTTAAAAAGTAATCCTGGCAGCGTTAGACCACGTAAACCACAGAATCTGGTGCTTCCAGAGAAATTGTATGACTAATAGAAAACAGATGTGATGCCAGCAGGTTGTTATATTGTATTTTATATGCATGATTTTTACAGTCATGCAGACCTACTTTTATATTTTCTTTGAATGGAATTATTCCTGATAGAAATACAAAGACTTACTAATAAGTAATAATAGATATTAGTCCTGATTTTTGTTGTGTGCTTTCTGATCAGCGGACGACCAAGAACATTCTCTGCAGAAATTGTAGTCAGGGAGAAGAGGAGGTCTCAGGCTGACCGTACTAAAACTGGCAGAGTTTTTATAGTTGTTTCAGTGTGATGACAAGCAAGAGGAAGTAAAATATGGGAGAGAAATATAACTCTCTTGTGGTGAATGCTGCTTGTGCTTCTGCTTTCTTTTATTATACAGAACTCTGTTTGAGAAGACTTTTGGAAGTCTTAGGCAAGTGTACATCTCATCTTCCCTTCAGCCGTTCAGGTTTTAAATGCCAGAAGCTAAGTAGCCTCAGTGTCTGAAGTTCCATCTCCTGACACTACTTTCATGATTGTGCTCTTGTTCAAGTTTGTTATCTTTTAAGTAGCTACCCACATAGTTTGGTTTTGTTGTTAAACAAGCACTCAAGCTTTAGCTGTAAAATTGCCTCAAAAAATTGTTTTCAGCATGGTCTGATTCCCAGGGCATGAGTATTTGGTTCCTACAGAAGGAAGTAAAAAAGCCCTCTGCTACTCACTTGTTCTTCTTACACAAGATGCAAGAATACCAGCTAGAAAGAGTTATCCATTGCTACTTTGTATTTTTAAGCGAAGGGGAAATGTCTTCTCTGTTTATTGTCTCATTATAATTACTCATGAAATTAACATCAACTAGGAAGATAACTACCCCTGCTCCAGATGCAGCGAGCTCTTTGCCGGCGGATGAAGCACCTCCTGTCCCCAAGATGTGTGCTGTGGCCACACAGACCACCGAGTTCCCCCTGCCTGCTGACCCAGCTGGGGGGCTGCCTTCTCCAGCGCTGCATGTGGGAACAGCCCTCGGGCTGCCTCCTGCCCTTGCCAGGTACATCTGAGCCAGCTGTGTTGGAAAGGTGCAGTCAGAAACTGTGATTTTACACACGTTGAATCACAGAGCGGTTTGATTTGGAAGGGACCTTAAGGATCATTTAGTTCAAATGCTCCTGCCATAGACAGGGACTCCTCCCACTAGACCAGATTGCTCCAGGCCCCATCCAGCCTGGAGGTGAGCATTTCTGGGGTTGGGGCATCCACTGCTTCTCTGGGCAACATTTTTTAGTGCCTCAGCATCCTCATTGTAGAGAATTCCTTCCTAATACCTAATGTAAATCTCTTCTCTTTTAGTTTAAAGCCATACAGTTTCACCTCATTCTTCTTTTGATGATGATGCTGTCAAGATGGAGCAGCTTAAAGGTTTCCTGACCCTCATAGTGCTCTGGCAATTTATATAGTAGTTAGAAATTAAAGTAGCTTTTAGGCAAAAGTTCTAAAGATAATTTAAAAATTAAAGTAGCCTTTCGATGGAGGAGGAAAAGCAGGCATGGATAGGAGATTCAGTTGGGTTTTGTTGGCAGAAGCTGGTGACATGAGGAGAATATAGTCACCCTTGCTACAAAATGTGTGTTTTTAAATTGTCCAGTAGCCCAAAGTTTTTAGTTTTTGGAGGACAATACAAGCTTTAACTTGTGTAGTGATGGGACATCCAGAATGTGTCTTTACCAATAGAGAGAGAAAGTGCATCCCTCAGTAATTAACACTATGGGATATCTAAAAAAAAAAAAAAACAAACCTGTTTTGTTTGTTTGTTTATGGGTAAGGATGGCTTTAGGAAAAAAAACTTGAATTAACTCCTGAGCTTTAGTTAGTATTGCCAGAGGTGTAATAAGTGTTTGATTAATGACTTCTCTTCTCTTGCTGCTTTTGAGCAGGCATGAAACATCTCTGCCTACTTGTGAAATAAATTCTTTCAATAAAATCTCAAGCTTTCAGTCTAAGTCATCTGTAAGTCATACAAGGTAAATCTTTTAAGATATATATATATATATAGCAAACTGCTAGGTGTAAGCAGGGTATTCAGGCAGTGTTTTTGCATTTAAATCTGGGAAGTGGTATATAGTTGTGTAGGCATTTGGAATGTTTTGTCCATCTTTGTAGTTATTAAAAAAAATACAGGGCAATTCAGTGGATAATCTTGACATTTTAAAATACGAACCCAAGTTATGGGTTAGAAATTGTAGGAGTTATTTTGGAGCCAGTCTGGTTTTTTTCACTTTTTTTTTCATCTGTTCAAATTCATTTCCACTTGTAAAATAAGTGGTGAAAATGAAAAGAGATTTACATGCTGAATTTGGTAAGGAATTGCTAAAAGTGAACCTGCAGAAGTTATGTCCCCAGATACTCCAGTTTTCCAGGTTTACTATTTATATGAAAAAGAGGACAAGGTAAATGATCTTCAGGGCTAATTCTGTCCAGACCATGGAGACTTAAATAGATCCATGTGGAGAGTTCTGGGCCCTGGTTCAGGGGGAATGACCTAGGTGTGCAAGACAGAGTCTGTGATGAGGAATTTGAAGGCTGACAGATGCTAAATGCTCCCTTGATGAGGGGGAGGTTTTATTTGTGAGCAAAATCAAAATTGCTGTTCTCTGTATTAGTATTCAAGTCACTCACACATTGCCTGATGTCTCTGTGAGCTGGAAACTTCCATAACTTTCCAGTGGTTAATGTGGTCTGGTGTTGTTCTGTATCTCTGTCAATCTTTCCTACTTTCACTGTTTTCTCTTGTGTTGGCTCAAAGCTTCTGCACTGCAAAAGTAATGCTGGAAGATCCTTCGGGAAATCTGCCGATCCTTGGACCCTCTCCTCCTGCAGTTCTGTCTCCTTTCGAGCAGAGATCAAAAATAAAGAGCATGGCTGCTGCTGCAGTGTCTGCTGCTCTTGCTGTCCGGGCCAGGTTAGACATCAACTTCAAAAGGAATGTTTTATAGGCTGCTTTAAGGAGGTTCCAGTTCACACAAGAATATTTGGTCCCTGTCAGGGTTATGAAATCAATTGGCTCTTTCACAGTAGTGGGCAAGTCATTAGAATATGTCCAAAAATCCCATGCCCTATTTATAGCTTAGCTGCTCTGAGCCTTGATGAGTAATTCTACCATTCTGTTCCTCATGATACCTGTTTTACAGTTCAGTTAGTAAATTAACTGTAAATAACATTTGTGTTACGGGTGACAAAGAATAATCTGTAAATTTGAGGAACTTTTTGATGCTTGAAAACAATAGTTTGCTGAGTTCCATCTAGATCTTTACCGTATGGCTTTTTATAAAAACTTGCTTAGAGCAAACATTTTGATGTGTTCTTCATTCATCCATTCATATCAGTAAAAAGTTTTTTAATTGGCAATAATACCCATATTTTTGTATTTCTAAATTACATGGTTGTCCTAAGGTACTAATAAATTATGTACATTAGAAAGCATACACAAAATCAGCAAACTAAAAAAGGTGTAAAAATTTTCTCATTACTTTTTATTTTACTTCATTCATGGTAGAAATAGATGAAAAACGTGCTTCTCGCACCTTAGTGGGTTGTCTTATGCCTCCCCTGAGTTGTGCAGCCTCCACTTTGTGGGCTGCCTGTTTAGACATAATTCCTGCATCAGTTGTCCTGGGTTCAGTTTCTCCAAAAAGACTTTCCGTAAGGGATTTTGGGTTGTCAGTGGTCCCAGCCATCCTGAACTTCGTGTGGTCACCTCGTTTGTTTGTGGGGTGTTTTTACACCCTTGCCAGACTCCATGAGCCTAGTGCGTGCCGCTCGCTGCTGGATGCCCTGCTCATCACGCCTGTCGCTAAGCCTCCCCTGCCGGCCAGCGCACCCTCCAGGAAGTCCACAAGTGCTCTGGAGTTGCCAAAGAGCAAGAGGTATTGTCCAGGTGTGATGTGTGGTTGGCACTTTGGACTTGCAGGGAGCTGGCTACTCCTTCAAAGCATGTTTCTGTTGTCTGCATGCTTGTGCCTGTCCTGGTCTTTGATGTGAGGTCATCAGCTCCAAACCCTGCTGGTGGCATCTCTTTGCACAACTAATGTGCACTCTGGACCTGCTGATGGTGTTTGTGCAAGTCCACCGTACTAAAGCAGAGCTTTCCTTTCCTCACTGGCTTCAAGTGCCCTCTGATATGTATGGTGGTGCTCGTGTTGTGTCGTGAGCCTCTGAGGGAGGCAGTGTCACTCTACAGAGGCAGCTGGAGAAGAAACAAGAGATTCTGGCTTGAAACTTCTGTGTGGGTGAATTATTTGCCACAGTTCCTTGAGCAACTAGGCATCACATTCGGCTATTTTTTTTAAAGCTCACTTTGAATGTATAAAATGAATTAACTGGCATGCAGGCCAGCAAATGACTGTTTTAAAAATTATTTGCTGTCTAGGCTCTTTGTTCCAGTGCTGATTCTGTTCAGTGCACAGGACTGTTTGTTCTCCTTTCCTGACCGCAGTGATGTTAACACTTGCTTCAGCGGAAAGTTGCTTTTATGACTTCAGCTGCACAGGCAGCTTGGTTATTTTATACAGCAGTGTGTATTAAACCGTGCTAAGGAAGAAGTAATCTGTGGGGTTTCTTGTACCTATTTATATTTTTGCAAGAGTTAGACCCTTCTAGAGATAAGGCCCAATTATAAGTAGAGCTGAGATCCACTTGATGTAGAAACTTGTTGAATAACAAGTATTAGTTGTTTTTCTTCTGTTTCATGGCTTCCAAGGTGACCTCAGTCTCTAGAGAAGGCTAAATTAGCCCTAACCTCAGGGAGGGGAAATACTAGTTTATAAGACACAAACCACCTTTATTTGTATCAAAATTTCTAACTTGTAGCACATCCACTTTAAAAGATAAAAAAGGAACGTTAACAGAATTGTGGTGCTATAATGCAATGTAAAATACCAATTTTATTTTTGCCACTGAATGATCTTACTAGAAAACCTTTTATGTACACATTGAAAGAGAAAACCTCTTGAGGAGTTCTGATACCTGTCTGTGCACTACAGGTGAAGCGCAGGCCATGCCATCAGCAAGACTTTATTCTTTAGCTGTGGTGTTTGTTTGGTGATGCTTTTGTGGGGTGAAAACAAATTCTCTGACTTCCCTTTTCTTTTTTTCCTTCACTTGCTAATGTGCATTGTTTATGGCAAGTGAAAGTAGATTATTACATTAATGGAAGCTTTCTCCTTCCTGAATCTGTGACTGGCTTTCTGTTTGTCCATTGTTTGCTCACTGTATGAGGGGAATCTCTCCTGGTGTTGAAGATATATTTTTGGAATGCACTCTGTGTAGATATTCCCCTAGTGTCTCCATTCAGTTAATGTTCCTTACAGGTGCATGGGGCTGTGTGTTGGAAAAGGCAGGAAGCAATGAAGAACTGTTTTCATTCTTCCACAGCTGAAGTCCAGTTTTGGAGGGGCTTAATCTATTTTCCTCTTCCAGCAGACAGAGCTGGAGAGAGATGTGCCAGGGAGTCAGAAGGTATACTGGGAGTACAGAGTCCATATAAGCCTGCCAAGAGACCACATCAGTATTGGATATATCAAGATTCAGGCTAAATGGCTTGAAATAAATATCCATTGTTTTTTAGGGGGTTTTAAAGGTAACCTTTAAACTCATAAAAATGAATTTTCTCTTAAGCTATTTTAATAGTCAGGCTAACCTGGTTATTCAGATTGCTGCCACAAGGCTGTGGCATAAGGTAATAAAGGAAGCCTATGATTTTCAGGCTTTTAGGGACCTCCCAGACAGGATATGACCTAAAATTTGGGACACGTGGTGTAGCAGTACAGTTAGTCTGAGAACGCTCTGCATAAAACTGCATTTTAAAAAGGATCTTTCCAGGAATAGCCAGTGTTGCCCTGAAGATAGCATGCAAGAAATGAGGACAATAATTTCTGATTTCCATATTATCATCCTTAATCCTGAGCTGCTGGCACTGGTAAAGGAGGAGAGGTTACCAGTAGATGGAGCTGAAGAAATGAAGCTTTGTACTGTCTCGTCCTGTTGAATAAAGGACCACAGCCTTTGCTATATGGCTTGAGAAACATGAAAGAAAAGGAAATAAAAAAAGATAAGTGTAGTGTCAGTAACTACATACAGTTATTGAATTTTAACAAAGATCAAGCAAAACTAATGAATCATGGCAGAAAAAAAATAATAGATTCCAGAGAAATGTACCCATTGAGTGTGAAACTAGGTATTAAAATGTCTTTGCATTACAATCCATCTAGTGACATACTGTGGTATGTAAATGAATGTAATGCTGAAAACTTGTTTTAAATGGCAGCTCACTTCATCCCACAATAAAATAGTTGATAAGAAAGAAGAGCTGAAATCTTAAGTACCATAAGAAAAGAGACAAGTATACGACAGAATGCAGTAGGCTAACTAGTTCAAAAGAATGTTTGGCTCAACAAAGAAAGCCAAGTAAATAAACTGCTTTGGAGTTTTCTGGCTCTTTTATATCTTTCAAAACTTTCATGAAAAGGTAATGAATCTATTTTACCAAGATACCTTAGGCTTCTTTGCATTATCTCTGGGGACAAACTCAGGAAGATTGTAGCTGTAACAAAAGCAGGGTGTTGATTCTGTTCTGCAGTAAGGTTCCTCAACAAATAGTTCCCTTTTATCCCTCTCACTTCACTGTCTCTGCTCCAAAAAGATGACAGTCTTAAACTGCTCTCTACTGGGTAGCTACCAGAGCACTTGACCTTTTTCTGACTTAATAACTGGCCTGAAGTGGTGGTGAACATCCACATGTTTTCTTCCCCACCAGACTCCTCTGTAATGGGCTTTTTCTGGGGTGTATAACAGCTATGCAATGTTTAACTAAGTGTTTCATCCTATTGGCAACAGGGATAGCCTTGAGTTTATGGGGCTTGCGTGTTTTTTAACATACGACGCATATGCAGCACAGGAAATTATGTATTTAATATCTTGCATGACCAAGAATTTGAGCTCTGCCTTAAAAGTAAATCTCAAGGTAGAAACATTGTGAAATTTTAGGAAACACTAGCAAGAATGGATGTTGACAGCCCTTTTGTTTTTGGCATGGCTTTTGGTTTATCTTCCTGATACTATGCTACATTCAATTCCTTTTAAAAACTGGTAGTCTGACCTTGTGAGATGAGCACTGGTGTTAACTCTTAAAGAATGCTTACTCTGAAAGGTGCTTTGAATTTTTTTTGTGTATAGAGCACTGCTTACAAGAGGAGTTACATACTCCCTCCCCATAATTTGATACAGAAATACCTCCACCCAGATGACTTTCTCTGCTCATTCTTTCTATTACTTTATTTTGCTTTTCTTCTTTCTTGCAAGATACTGAAACACTGTTAGGTTAAAACGAAATGTAAACACTGACTGACACCCTGGGCTTGTAGTAGGGGTGGGAACAAGGTCAGCACTCAGTGCTTCTTGTCTTCTCTTTCTCTGTAAACCCTTGCAAAAAGCCATCTGTATTTCCCTTGTTCATGGAGTTTTGTCGTCATTCTTGTACCTACCTTTTTCTGGTTTCCTATATATATTTTTTCAGCTATTGTGTATTTTGATACTGGGCAAAATACAGCACATGATTTGTATGACAAACCATTGAGACCTGAGATTCAAGTCACAGAATTCCTGGCTGTCTGGAGAAAGCATTTACAGACTGTCCCTTAGATACTACAGGACCTGTCCTGTCAACAGATTTCCTCACACCACAGGGGACTTGTTCCTTACTTCCACAGTTGTTCTGGACAACAGAGCAAGTTAGTTTAACAAGCTGCTTAAACTATCATTTATGGCCACAGAACTATTAGTAAAATATTGATGTACCAGACTGAGCTCAGGGTTCAGCTAATAATTTTTACAGATGGATAGCCCATATCTTGGGCTTGCATAAGGAGAAAGTCCAGCCAAATCCCTAGAACCTGCTTGGGAAAGTCCAAGTGACTTGGCCCTTGTTATCACTTTAGTGCTCTTAGAAGTTACATGACAGCAAGCTCAATTCCTTTTCAGTTATTTAGTAGGTTCTCCTTTGGCTTATAACAACATCTCCATTATTAGCTTCCCTGAAGTTTGTGTGAAGAAATTCTGGGCAGCATTGTAGAGGAGTTGCCATGGAAAGAGGTTCAGGCATCTGTAGCTCCAGACCATGTGTTTTTCTTCTCTGTTTTTTGTTTGTTTGTTTGTTTTCTTGGGGTTCTGTTGGTTGGTTGGGTTTGAGTTTTTGGTTGATTGGTGGTTTTTCGGGGGTTTTTTGTGGGGTTTTTGTGAGGTATTTTGTGGTTTTGGGGTTTTTGAGGGAGGGAGAAGCATCAAAACCTCTAAATACATTCAGAAGGATTTTCCAGTAGAAATTTCTTAAAACGCCTCTGAAATGTGTTCAGCCTGGTCTCTGAAAAACTGGTGCTTATATCATGTGTGGCTTGGACCCACTTCCTCCCTCACAGGAGGAGGAATTACTACTTGCTTTTTCTAGGTTTTTTTTTCCCACTTTCCACAGTGCTTTTGTTGACCAAGAGACAGGGTAAGTCTGAGGAGCCTTTTGTGAGCTCCGAATAAAGTTTGCACTGGCCCTGGAGCCCTGTGTCCCCCCCAAGCCTCCTGACTGGCTCTCCAGAAATTTGTTTGTTTTCCATACACACACTTACTTTGATAAAATAAGGTTGCACTGTGTGGTAGGAGCTGTTTTCCATGGAATTTCAAGCATGTCTGTTAAGTATAAGCTAGCATATGTAAAAAATAGAGAGGTGTGTTTGGCTTGCTTCTTTTCCAGACATTTTTCTTGGGCTGTTTTTGCAATCTGTTTCCCTTGCAATGCACTTGCAGAATTATTTTGATTAATCTTCCCATAGCTTATTAATCAAACTTCTCATGGGTTTTCAGGACACAAGACTGAGTCTGACAGACTCATGTTTCACCGTTCCTTTGTTCTTGCAGTGTTAAAACCCCTTGCCCAAAGGTTGACAGCAGAGCATCCACAGCTCACAGGAAATGCTGGCTTGCAGGGATGAGCCTCTTGGTTGCATTAGTTTTCATTGTGAAAAACTTGGATTTTTGCTGTAATTATTTCATCAGGTGGAGTAGGAGTAGCTTAAGAGTTATGGAACAGAGTTAAAATGTTAATGCTAGAGGCAGAAGGTAGGTGTGTCATTAATAATATTACAAGTGTTCTGACATTGAAATGTTCTTGACCTGAAGCTGACCTATGAGTATCAATTGGGAAGTCTGACAAAGTACTTACAGAGAACTTGGTAAATACATAAGGTTGATCATTCTTCCCTCAGCTTCCCAGTGATGACACTGAAAAGCAGCTGAGGGCTCTCTTCCATAATATATTTATTTTTTTAAATTTCAGTAAATTTTTTTGTCTCTTCAAATCCTGTATTTTCTAGACGGTGAAACTTGGGTCATCACTGTACAATATCCTAGTGAGTTGCAAAGTACTAATGGGGCTAATTGTGGGCATTATATAGCCACTTGAAGAAGATAAGTGTGCTTCTGGATAGATCCATCGCTATATTTATAAAGCTGGATAACAATAACTGGAGTTGGAGTGCTTCTCAGTGTAGAAAAACATGAAGTAAAGTGTTGAGGAATTAACTTTGCAGAATGAATTTGAAGTTCAGCATTTAAAAGGTTGAACCTCTTATGAGGGAGATGCTGCTGAGGGTGCAGTGCATCTTTCAAAGTGAGAAAAAGATGGATCTGTCTTTCTGCAGAGAACACTCACAACCAGCTGATTGGAGGCTTTAGTTCCAGGAAAATGATGCATTATTTCATGCCGCCTGCCACAGGTGGGCAATATCGCACAGTAGAGACTTGCCAAGCTGCAGTAGCAGCCTGCCTGTTAAATTAACAGGCTGTTGTGGTGGCTTGAGTTTATTCAATTTTAGCTTTAAAGAATCAGACCTGCAAAAGGGTGTCCAAGGTCTAGCAGAAAGTTTTGCCCTGAGGCCAGAAACATCCTCTCTGTGAGAATGATGGCTTCAGGCTTTTCTCTTGGGAAGCTTCTTGCTTGATGCTCCTGGCACATAAACTTCAAGAGATGATGAAAAAAAACAGAGGTAGCTTATACCTGGTTTTGTAGTTGTCTTTTAGTTTGGGGTCATTAGAATTTCACCTAATTTCTAAATGAAAGCCTGAGTGACTCCAACATTCTATTGCTTCAGGAACTGACATACCGCATTCACAAGCCTTAAAATTCAACCACAAAAATGGCAATGGTACAGTTTCCAATCAGAATTGCATTGAGCCTTGTGGGCTTCCATCAGAGTCGGCTTCCATCAGAGTCGGCTTCCATCAGAGTCTGCTTTCTTGCCATCTTCTCCCTGGAGGGTACCTGTTCTGCTTGTCTGAAATCCATTTTTGCTTGTCGAGTAGCCTCTGCTGTAAAAGACAACTGCTGAATCAGCAGGATTTTCTTATTTCTCACTGATGATTTGTATTATTTATGACTTATCCAGACAAAGGCAGTAAAGAGGTGCTAGACTTGAGAAGTTATTTGACAAGCAGTAATGAGCCTCTTGGATGGAGAAGGAGGAAACTTTCTTTTTTTAGCACCAACAGTGTTAACAAGGAATTCTTAAAGTTGCAGTGGGGCTCTGGCCTGGAATGGGCTTGATGGGTTACATGTCAAATATATTCAGCAGTACAGAAGGATGTTTCTGTAGCAAGGAAGTTGCAGACATGCACTTTTTTCATCGTGGAAGCCAATCCTAAAGTATCTTGTCATTTTCAACCACTGTTGCTACTTCACATCTGAGGGTACTTACCTATCCCTTTCCTTTCAGTCTGCATTAGCACTTTTATGCCCTGTATCTCCACTGCCTCAAAAACTGCCTGTAGTAAAGACTTGGAACATGAGTCTCAAAGGAATCTAACGTGTACCTTCAATGCCTCCATTTGAGCTATACAAATGTCTTTAAACATCTTTTCAGCATTTGAAGATGATGGAAAGCAAGGTCTCTCTCACTTTGTGCTTCTCGGGGCTTGTGCACACTGCCTACAGCAAATCACCAGTGCTGGTCCAGCACAGCTACTGCTGTTACCAAAAGCCTACAATTGCCATAGCTGTTACTCATAAAACTGAGCATTCAGATTTATTCTCCAAATGGTGAATAGATTTTTTATCTCTTACCTGGGAGAAAATTCTAAGTATATGAATTATTTACCCTGTAAATCTAGAGACGAAAAAGAAAAAAATCAAGGTTATGAACAGTGTTTTGGCCTCACGATGTGTTCACATTGGTGCATCTCATATGGGCAAGGCAACACTGTGCATGTGCAACACTTGTAAAGTAAAAATAGCTCGTGGATTTTTACTTTACGAACTTGGCACAGCCTGTAATTCTGGTGAAAATACGCATGGTGCACATGTGCTGTAAATTTGTTTTTCTTCAACAGAGGAAAGAACACAAGGCTTCTAGTGTGTTATCGATGGGTTTCAAAATTGTGCAAAATATGTTTTTTGGAATGTTATTTCATGTATGTATATGACTGTATTTCACAATGTTGTTAATTTCCTTTTGTTTTGCAAATGACCGTCATTAATAATTACTCCTCTACTTTGAATATTTTAAACAAAAATATTTATTTTCAGCTTCCCAGAGGTGAGTGAGAAATGAAAAATTTTCTTGCTAGCAGTGTAATTAGTGGCTACTTACACTCCATGTGAATTGTGATTAAGTTTAGTTTTCATCATGTGTGTTTTTAAAGAGCTAAAAGAGTTCTGCCAATCTTTAAAATATAAAAGCAGCTGTAAAATGCTCTAAAGAGGCAATATAAAATATTGTGCATGTTGTTTAATGACTAAAGAAACTTAAAACTCTTTTAAAATGAAAATCGTGAAGGGGTTTAATTGACTACATTGACTTTTGGCTGACCTTACTCAAGTGTCCAGTTCTTAGAAAGCAGCTTTAGTGTGTAACTACCCCAGCACTGTTGGTGATGACAGACCAGTGGGTGCTGCACTGTTGCGTGGGGATGAGGGAATGTCGCTCCACATCTCCATTTCACAATTCTCCTGTTCTAGCAAGAGGCATTTATTTACTCTTCCCTCGTTTCTGAGCAGTGATTCCCTGGAAGCTGCCCAGCCTGCCCCGGTGAGGAGCGTCCCTGCCTGCCAGGACAGCGTGGGTGTGAGACCTGCTCCTGCCAGCGCCGCACCTGCTGCAGTCCTCAAGCCAACGGCACCCCTGGGTTCTGCCAAGGGCTGGCAGCCTCCAAACCAAGCAGGTAATGTCCAGAGAGACTTTCTTGTTCACCTAAAGACCTTTGGATGGCTCAGGAAAACAAACTTCACCTTGGGTGAAAAAACAGCAGGCTTCAAATGGCTGTTTGTGGTTTTTGAGTACAGGCCAGTTTGCTTGGGAAAGAGGAGAAGAAAAACCAATTTAGCCATTTTAGTAAACCAGTAGTCTTTTGTTAATAGCCTCATAGATGTAATTGGTTTTACAAACAAGCAAAATCAGTTGCCTCGCACCTCTATTAAAAGCATTTATACCAATAAATTATGTGTATATACACCCAACAGTTTCATCTTGGTGCTTGCCATGTGACTGTAGGTTCAAGCATATTCCATGCTTTTTAAGGTAGGAATATTGACATGTGTTGATATTATCCATATACGTGTTTTCCAAGTGATCTTTTCAGAAGTACTAATTAATTTAAAAAAGATAAAAAAGGCTGAAGCATTGGAGTGTTTATGTTTTTGACATCTGTAGGTTTTATTTGAGCAGGGTGCCAGATTATTACGTAGATTTGTGTTACAGAGATTTGGGTAAAAGTTCTTGCAAATACAATTGACATAAGTACTACCACTGAATGAACTTGGGTGATTTCTAACCCTTTGAACCCACCCCAGAATGTCTTCTATCTGGAAAGCATTCTATTTTCTTTATGAGCACTCCTATGTTATTAGATAATACTGATGTTTATATGTGTAACTGTGTACTTAGGTTTTCATAGTATTACATGCAGTAGTTACTTGGGGTAATTTTTTAAGCTGAATTAGTCTTTGATGCTGAACTAAACTTGTGTAGTAGTTTCAAAGGATCTGAGAATTCTGTAGTATTAATTAAGCTTTAACTTCAGATTTTTCTTGCTAATATGAGATGAATAGTCTTGATTTCTCTTTCTGGCAGAATCAGTTATACTAAATAGCTCTTTGTTTTTGTTCTGTGTAAGGGTTTTCCCTCTTTAGAAGTATATCCAGTCGCAAAATGGAACTACAGAGGCCCTGGCATAAAAATAACGATAAAAAATATGGTGTTCATGCTGTGTGTTTTACCAATGCCAATGGCTTTGGTACTTCTGATTGAATGTCTGCTGTGGTTAGCAGCAAGTTGATGTATTTTGGTTGGGCTGTGCAGTTCTGTAGGAAGCCTCAAGATGGCAATGCACTGTCATTGCTGTACTTTCCTGGCAAATAGTGAGACTGCTAATGAGGGCAAGGTAAAGACTTCTTAAAATTTAGATCAGTTTAATTCTAGCATTGTTTTACTCCTCTGAGTTAGCTAGCATTAAAAGGGAAAAAAACCTCAAAACGAACAGTAACAACAGAAGCCCCAACGCTTTTAAAAGTTACGTTTTTGGTAGTGTGTGTGCTTAAGGCAAACTTTTGTGGGAATGTTGTAATCCTGCCTTTTTCTAAGTGGCTGGTTGTGCTTCCCGTTTGATATAACTCTGTCTCACCAACTGATGAATTATTTCACTTGCATAGAAACCACCCATCAGTCTGGGGTTTCTGTACTCATTTTTAGTATGTTGGTAGGTGTTTCACTGCTAAATCCTACCAGTGTACTCTAGTATTAATAGGAGTCAAATGTTTGAAATAGCCTTTTTTTTTTTTTTTAGATTTTCATGAAGGAGAAAGATGTAAAGAGGTTAATTAAACTACACTTGATTCTTTAGTACTCCGAAAATCTATGCCTATGCTCTTGCATAATGTGAAAATCTCATTTTTTTTTTACATCAGAGATATCGAGTAGGCAGGTGAGAGGGAAAGCCAGGCAGAGAATTTTTGATTGTTTTATTCCAGAACAGTTTAAAGAAAGATTAAAAGTTCATACTGGTAGAGAAGCTGGTGGAAAGAAATGGTCATGAGGATGTCAGCTTTGTGCTGCCTTGATGAAGGGTTCTGAGATGCACTGCTTAAGTTCCCAAGAAGCAAAGCTGTTATCTCTCCCCAAAAATATTGAGGGAGCCAGAAATAAAAGCTATAGGAGGAAGGCACTGAAGACTCAGAGTTCCCTAAAATTGGAAAGTATGGGGAAGACAATGCAGCCAGTCTGTGCTTGTCCCCCATAGGTGGAACAGCAGTCAGACAGGTAAAACTGTCTCAATAATTGAATGATTTGATAAAATTAGTCAAATGTTAAAGAAAACAGAAGACTATAAGTGTTTCAGAGAATGCTTGGACTTGAGTTCTGCTGTTTGTTTGCCGTTTGTGAGCATAAAGTTTTCCTTAAAGTAAAATTGCCAATGCTTCACAGGCCAAACAAAATTTGGCTTTGTAGGCCATAGGCCTGACAAAGTTTTAGACAAAAAAACTCCTTTGATTTCATAGCTGAAGTCTGTCTTAGGAAATCATTAGAAGGAAGATACAACCTTATGTAAATGTAGAGCAGTGGGCTATTAATAGCAGAAATGTATTGGGAGCACAGTTTTGTAGCTCTGATACCACTCACCCTTCTAATGAATATTGTTTATAACACCAAGTTGTTTCCAAAGCAAAGCAGGCATGTCATAGGAATTTTTGTTTGCGCCTGGGGAAGCTGTAAGATGCTGACTGATGGATGGTGTGGGATGAAGATTACCAGTGATTTTTTCTGACTACAGAGGTATGTCATTTGGGTAGACAGCATCTTTTCAGTTATTAGCTGGAATCTATCTTTCTTGTATAGGCCACCACTTTTTTTTTTTTTAATAAAAGTATTACGGCCTTTTTTAGCTTCAGTGTAGGGATTTTGGGTGATTTGTTGATTAGTGTTGGTTTGGGTTTTTTTTTGAGATTGTGCAGAGATGCCTGAAGGTGTCAGAGGGATTTTGTTCTAAGTGCTATATGAGCTGTTTAGTGACCTGGCAACAAGATGCTCCAAAGTTGAATGGCTGAGATAGTGAACCTGGAGGGGCTTCAGGGGTTGGGTTCCTCTGTACAGAAGTCAGTCATGATCCAAGTGGATCTCACAATGATGACACCTTTGGGCCTGAATTATCCTCATTGGGTGTGGGGGCCATTCATGGAGTACCCATGAATGCTCCTGTGCTAGTTGCCCACTGTGATGGTAACAGAGGTTTTATTCCTCTCTGGAACAAAATCCTGATATTACAGGATCCCTGTGTGGTTTGCTAGAGGAAATTAGAGGTGGCTGCCTCATGCTTTCTTTTAAGGCATAAGTAAGAAGCTCAGTAAGCTTCAATTTTTTTTTTCTATTGTTGAAACAAGTAAAAACACACTGTTGCTGTGTGTTATGTGTACAGACTAGAATTTATAATAGTTCTCACTTTATTTTTGTTGAGCTATGACGCTGTACTCACCTACCAGAGGCAGAAGATTTTTACAAGATTATATTAAATTCAAAGAATGGAATAACTCAGAGCATTCTGGCTACATTGCAGTGAGTAGTTACTAACTATGACTCTACACCTAGGTATCATTGCTCACCCTCAAGGAACCCCAAAGCATATTCTAGTCCTGGGCAAGGACACGTTGCAAGCACAGGGATGGCTTTCACTGGCCACCGCGATGCAGCCGCCTCGTGGTGAGAGATGCCAGCTGCTTGTCAGCATGCCGTAACATTCCACGGCAACTTGAAAGGAAGTGAGTAGCACCGTGGCAAATTGAAACTGCCGGGACAATTTCAGAGGGTATAATTGCCCGGTAAGCACAGCTACACCAACTGGAGTCAGTCCAGGAGGCACACTGCTGTCCTGGAGAGTGTAGCAGGATCTGGGATGGTCAGAAGCAGTCACGACTTCCAGCGTTACATTTCTCACAAGAAATTGCCTGACATCTTGCCAACGCTGTTGCTGGGGGTGAGCTGCTAATGCACGGGGACCGTAGGGGCTGTGTGCCAGGCACAGCACTGCCAGTCCCACACCCTGCCTTCCAGTACAGGAGCTGGGCAGGCAGCATCCCGCTTGCTTGTTGGGGTCCTGTGGGATGGCAGGGGCCTGTGGGGAGCTCTTACAGCTGGTAGCCAGAAAGGCTGGTTTGCTTCTTGGAAAGGAGAGTTTCATTGCAGTCGATGCCCTTTGTTCATCCTAGGCTTTGCAGCTGAGTTAGAAGAATGGGATGGGGAAGGCTTGTGGCAGAAGCATTCAAAGCTGGTGTTTTAAGTGACCCTTTACTCAGATGTGCCAGTTTCCTTATTCCCAGGGTCTCTCTCTCAGCCTGGTATCACTGGGATATATAACCCCCTTCCAGCAGAGCTGCTAGGGAATGTCAGCATATTTTGCAAAACGCACAACTGTCAGTTGCCTAATCCTGAGCAAGCACATGTGTTAAGCACATGATCCCTTCAGCAGAGAGAACACACTTAGAAACTGGCTGCAAGCACATAAAAAGTACTCCCCAGACAACTTTGGTTTAAAAATTCTGCTATTTCTTTGAAGTTGTTTTTGTGTACTTGGTAGCTTTGCATTTACCTCCTCTGGACTTATCCATAGCTTTCTTGCTGCATTTTCTTTTTTACATCCCATTCTCGCAATAATATGAAAATTTTAAAAGCAAAAGAAAATGCAAGCCTGTTTCTAGGTGTGACTTGACATCTTGCTCTACTGGCACTTAGTCTTTTTTTCCTTCTTTGTCACTTATTCTGTTACTTATTTATGTAGAGAAAATGGGATAAAAATGCAGACTGTATCAAACTGTGGAGTTTGGCCACGTTTGGCAAACAGTATGGAGCTGTGGAAAGAGAGGAAGACACATTGTGCTATCACAAAATGCTTGAACTGCCAGTAAGTCCTTAAGGGATTAAGAGACTGCAGCACTTCTCATCCTTGTCACTTTTGTTTTCCTGTGTTTCATTTGTAATTGCTCCAACCCCTATATCAATTCTGTTGATCTTACAGGCTATACGGGCAGGGTAAGTTAATTTGATAGCTTTGGAAATACCTCTGCATGGAAAAAGCAACCAAACTATTGTGTCAACATCACTGTGTTCATAAAGTTCCACAATTTTGTTTTGAGGACCCTCTCATACTAATTTCTTTCCTTTGTAGAAGAGGAATTTAAAGGCAGGACTAATTATAGAAGTTCAAGGAGCTACTTGCCCATTGAGGACCATGGTCTGAATATAGGGAAGAAACTGAGTTAACACTGTTGGTCAGTAAGACAAATTCTTACATTGTTGGTAAGGCTTATGTTAAAAATAGGTCCAAAAATTTAAACAGTTCCCCTATTTTTCACTGAAAAAGATTGTTAAATGTTGCTGCTCCATGATGTAGTCACCATTCATGAAAGCAGAAAGCCTTCTCCATAAAAATGTTATGATTGACAGGTCAAAACACAAAACCTTTCAGATCCTGGTCTATGGACTGTAATTAATTTTTCATCTAATCTAAATTATTATATCATCATGTGACAGCAAACCACAAGAGTTTATTCTTACAAGTTAATTAATGTGAAGTCACTTAGCCAAGCAAAATCCATTGTGAAACCAGAGTAATTTATAAATGTTAACCTTAACTTGATGGCAGTATGAAATTGTAACTCCTGCAGAGTTGGTGGAAAAAAGACTGTGTTTCTAAAACTTAAATGTTTATCTTTAAGAAGGGGCAGATGATAGTAACGATGCCGAAATGTGCCGCCTGCTTTGTAGAGACAGAATGGCCTGATGTACCTCAGTACAAGATCTGCTGAATAGAAACTCAGCTTTTCTGTTACAAACATGGCCTTAGACAATTTTCCTGTGTCTTGGTTTTGCCAAATTCATGTGCTGTTGCACCAAGTCATGCACCTAAATGAATTGTTTGCATTAGTTGGAGAGATGTGTGTTTCTTTCTGTGTTTCTTTAAACAGAGATACCAGGATTTTTTGGCTCTATGGTTATTTCACGCACATCAAGTGGGAACATTCACTGACTTCCAAAATTGGATGTTCATTGTCTTTGATTTGTTAAAAAGTAACTTCTTGTCACAGACTGACTCTCCAGATCAGTTCCTCTCCATTAGCTAGCACCAGCCCAGAGCAATGATGTGTCCTGTTCAGAGGCATAGGTGTAGGACATCCAAGAATTATGCCTAATATCTGTTCAGCAAATGAAAAACCAGTATTCCTCTGGTAAATGCATTCTTATTGGAATTCAGTGTTAAACATCAGCTTCATGAAACGGACAGTTTACATGAGACTGGACAGATATGCTCTCTGCAGGCATAGCCAAATTGTCGAGTTCAGAATAGGAACTAAAAGCAAGGGAGACAAAATCTTATCTGCAGAAAGCTGCCACTTGCGTTTCTATACTGCCACTGCAGAGAAATGCAACACTGTAGTACAGCACTTCATTTTCTCTTTCTTCTTGAGTCACTCTTCCGATAAAAGCAACGCCAGTTGTGCCAAATTTGTGATGGTATGTGATGTAACAAATCAGAAGGAGACAGGCTGAGTGAGCCCAAACCACCATACTCATTTTAATTAAGATGCTTTACAGCTAATTTACCCAGAGCCTTTCCAGTTGAAAGGCTGGTTACTAACACAGGAACTATTCCCTCTAGTTGCAGGGGCTGTTGAAGTGGGGCTGAGGTGGCACCTGTTTTGATTTTTCACGGGTGCATACCAGCTTTCACCCAGCATTTAAAGACATGATAATGGTTTAATCCATCCTGTTCTGCCTTTAATCAGCAAAAGGAGTTTAGCTCTGAGTGTATTTCCAAGACTTCATAAGAAACAAAAGAAAAAACTATGGAATACAGGGGTTTCACTTTGTGTTTGTTGGGGGGAGTTTTTTTGAGGTTTTGTTTTGGTTTTTTCTCACGTTGTACTTGTCCTGTAGCGTTCTGCGCTGAACTTGTGTGATTTTGTGTGGGTCTGGGAGTGGATGGGGTGTTACATTCAGCCAGTGCAGTGAGCTGACAGCAGAGCTTCTCAGACACGTTGCTTCATCCGGCCATCTGTTTGGTTTTGAGGGAAGGAACAGGAAGATTTCTTACACTATAGATATATTAAGAAAAGTCAGAAAATCGGACGTATGAAGCTTTATATTTTCCATTTATAATACAGTAGTTTGATTGCAGTGTATAAATCACTGAGTTAGAACACTTTTAAATGAGGTTCTGGCACTCCCACTGCTTCAAGTAGCATTGTTATTTATAGATATTACATGAAGGCTGATGTTATGTTTAAGTGAGCGTTAAACAGTTCAGGCTGTTGTATTGTTGCTACGCACCAGAGAACCTCTGTCAAAGTGACTTTGGCACCGCTGCGTATCCGCCTTTCTCCCTTTGTCTTCCAAACCTTTCAGCAGTGTTTGCAGTTATCCATGTGCTCAGCGATGGAACAGCCTATTGTTAGACTAACAAGGGCAAAGTCACACTGGGATTTTTAAAAAACTAAAAAAAAAAGGCAGTCCTTTACCCTGCCTAAAAGACTGTTAAATATTAAACTAGCCATACCAAGGAGTTTAGTGAAAGCAAACACTGTGGGTTTGCTAAACTTAAACCTAATAAAATAGAAAGTTAATAGTCAGGTACAGAGTGTTTTTTGTTTTAGAAAAAAAAAAAAAAACAGCAATGACAATACATCAGTGTAAACCAATGGTGCTTTAGAATGTTTAATTAAAAAGAATGAAGGTGAAGTGAAACTCCAGAATTTGGCCACAGACATCTTCTCATGACTTGCAGAGAACCCAAACCTCTCTGGTACTCAGGCAGAATAGCTCCTACTGGCGTGTATCATTCTTATAAATTATTTATTTTATTTATTAATTGTATTTATTTATATTAGTTTTAAATCTTCTGACTACCCAGAAAAGTTGCTGTGCTTTGTCCCATTTCAAGCAACAAAGGTGGCAGCAGGAAAATAATGGAGTGAGATTGTCATCAGGAGGCCAATTTCNTAATGGAGTGAGATTGTGTCATCAGGAGGCCAATTTCCTTTCCCATTACTAATCAGTCACCATTTGTAATTAAAAATGTACATGCACCTCGACACATCTTAGATAGCGGGGCAGATCCCACTATCTCCCCAGTACTCCTTGAGAACAAAGCTGCTGATTGTATGTGTAAAATATAAAAAGTGAAGTATAAAAGACAAATTACAAGAGAGCCCAGAGCTGGTTGCCTAGAGTTGAGAAGTTTTCACTTAGTTTGAATGTAAAGATTTGTACCTACTTTGGCATTCTTCATGTGCCCTGGTAAAATCTTCTCATTGCAAGAAAGAAACCACCCACATCAGTTTTCTGGGCCTGATGTTTTTAAATCAAGCGGTTGTGTTTCAATGTGAAAGATTTCCAAGGAAATAGGGAAGATAAAGCAGGGGAAGACAATACATGAATTCAGAGTATCCCCTTCCTGTCTGCAGTAAAAACATCTTGTCCACTGGAATGCTAAACTTGCTGTTGAAGTCGAAGAAATATATGGGAAATATCAGTGTTCTATCTAAACAAGAAAACAGGCCTAATATTTGAAATTCTCTAGCTAGAAGAGGGAGAATGTTGTTGGGAAAAGTACTGAGAATTCATACAGATTTAAGTGGGCAATTAATACTGGGGTTTTTTAAATCAAAAGCAAACCAACTAAATGAAAATGTCACCACCAACAAAAAAATGGTCTGTGGGTTGCAGTGGAAGTAATGAACCTTTAGTGAAGTTACTGAAGTGTTAAAGGTATGTTTGTGGCCTGTGGAAGGACAGAAGTGGCCAATAAAAGCTATTCTCCTGCTGATGTTCAGAAGGAAATGAGCAAGATAAAAGGCTAAAGCAAATCAAGCAGTGAGGAAGGAAGAATGATCTATGGTGAAAAAGAAAGAAAGAAATCTAGAGAATTGTAGAAGCTTTACAAAGAAGCCAGTATATCAAATAAGGTATTTGATATAGCTATTACAGTACTTTACTAGTGTATTTTCTTTAAAAATAGTATGGATCTGAAGGCAAAAGAAGCAGACTGACTCCTCTTCTTTAGAAAGAAAAATCTGAACTGAAAGAAGCTTGAGTCCACTTCAGAACAGGAGTAGAGGGGAATAAGACTGTGCAAGACCAACAAGGTCTTTATGTGATTATCAGCAAAGAGAAAGAGAATCCTTGTGAGAATGCTGTGGGCACAAATTGGGAGCATGGACAGGGAGCTTCCTCAACACTAAATGCTCAGCTTGGTTTTGCTCAGGTCACAGCTCTTGCTTGACACAATATTCATTTGTGTGGTTTCTATTATGTTTTGCTTAAAAGAGACTTTTTGTTAAAACATGATGGACTATCTCCCTCCACTTTTTAGTGCTTTAAATAATTCAGAAATGACTGATCTAACAGCTTTGTGGAGAAGAAGAAAAATTCTCCTCCTGGCCAGTAGTAACTTTGAAGTTAGGTAGTGTTCAGAAAAGCATCATTCGTAAAAACAGCAGTAATGAAAGCTATAATGAGGCCAAAGAAAAGGGAGCAATTGTGATGTTTTTGGTTTTTTTGTTTCCCCTTAAGCAAGCAGAAAGACTTTTTTTTAACTACACAGTGCAAACGAGACAGCTGATGTGTCTGAATGGGCTTTGGGATTCAGTAAGGTAACCCAAACAGAAATTAGCAATGCACTAGAAGCTGTGCTGCAATTTGATTTATGGCAAAAGCAGTCTTCAAACAGATTTGGGTCTAGTGTGTATTCCTGTCTTCTTATGAAATGGGATCTGAAAATTGAAAAGCCATGTATGATGACAGAGGAGGAAAGTGCTATTAATCAACACCACTTTTGTTCATGTCTTCAAAGCTGTTCTGCCACCTTTTTCATTTTTATCTCTTCCTAGGTTTTCACCTTAGCAGGCATTTATAATCTAAAGTGAGCTACAGTAGCAGAGTGACTTGTTCAAGATCAAGTGCCTCTATTCCTAAATTCTCTCCACTCAGGAATGTTGAATGTGTCAAGAATAAAGATGTTATTTTTTCGAGATATTGCAAATTCATTAATTATACATTAAATATAGTCTTTTTAAAAAAAGAAAAAAAAGGAATAAAACTTTAAAAAAGCAACCCTTATGAATTGTTATACTTTTTGCTTCATCATGTTCTGAAAAGGATCCAAAAACTATGTCAGTCTTGAAATGACCTGATATGAGAAATTTTGGTAAAGCAACCACTGAAACAAACAAACAAAAAGCTATATGAGTATATTTCTTCTTCATATGCAGAGTAAGCAAAAGCAGGTATTGAGCCCATATCAGCAGGTTAATACCAAGTCTAATTATAGTACAAAAGCATTGGTATTAAACAGGATTTCTATTCCAGATGTGCTATCTTAGCCCACATGTGAGTAGAGGAGGGGGTTGCTAAAGTTCATGGTAATGTTTTGATTAAACAGTGTAGTACGTGGCTATATTCTGTAAATAGCACTATATTGGCATCTATGTTGGATTTTCCATGGATTCAGTGTTGCTTAAATGTATCTTCTCTGTGAATTGGTACAGCACTTCCCTTTCAGCAGGGAATGCAGTGTTTTGCCTGGAAAGTACTTGCAGCTTTTCTGTAGGACAGAGGCTGATCAGCATTATGTTAATGGAGATGAAGAGAAACAATTTTTCATCCTTTCCCTGGAAGATACGAAAAACAAGAGACGACGAATAACACAAAGATTAACAGCTCCACAAAATTGGTTTTTTTGCAAAGCTACATACCAATGCCTTGACTGTGGAGTTGGAGAGCTGCATCTTTGCAGCAGAAGCATCATCCTGCACTGTTCAATGTCTCAGCTGTTGCTCAGTTGTTTGCCTCTGAGTTTCCAGTCAGGTCTTAATTTCACTCTTTGATTTAAAAGGTTTAGCAAGGCTGCACTAAAGCCAGGGCACCAAGTAAACACTCCAGGTTTCTTTTGCCTATGGTTGCAAACAAAAGGCTATGGAAATGTGGGCCTTTTTACACTTGAAAAAGAAAAATACCTCCTCTTGACAGGAATAACTGCTCCCATAAATGTGTGTTGTTGTAGCTTGTACGTTACCAAGGTACATATATCAATAGAGGGAAAAGAAAAGCAGAGGACTGTTTGTTTCTTCACTACCCTTACAACAGTATCATTTGTGCCTTTCGTTTTTGTAAATGCATTTTTCAAACTTCAAAAAAGCTTATGTCTGTTCTCCAACTCTAAAACCCTGAGTAGACATGGAAGAGTGTATCGTGTACATTTCTGAAAATGTCAGGGTTTTATTTATGTCATACTTCTATAAGGAGGATGTGAACCTGACCTTTGGAGTGCTTCAGATTGGCAGAATCCACTGATCTAGACCAGTGTTTAATTTTAATGTAGAAACAAATTTTGCTTATACAGTGCTCTAATTTAAATTCCTACACGTGTTGTATTGAATGTATGTTCTTGTTTAACATGTTAGTAATGATGTATGATCTATTGCACTCACTGTGAAATTTTTTGAGTAGGTATGTCATTTTCTCCTGCCTCTGTTCATACACTGATGTTCTTGGCTTCAGCTTTTGTATCTAAAACAAAATATTGCCTTCACAGGTTGTATATTCTTTTACCTAACTTCTTCAGCATGTTCAAATTTGTCCACTACCTCTCCAAGTTAGCCAAAACCATTCTGTGTTATTTCACAGACATTTCATAAAATAGGTAGGACTTTCTTGGTAAGTTGTTGGGGGAGGAGGGGAAAATGAGTGCTTTTTAATATGTTCCTTTAAGGAGGAAGATATACACTGGATAATGATGTTAGGTAAATGTTGGTTGCTTGTATTTCTTGTTAATTTACTTGGTGCTGAATGATGGTCCTCTAAATGCTTTTGGCGTTCTTTCCCCAGCTCCTGTCAGTGGATGGACATCAAACAGTGTTAAATCACCTGGAACAACGGCCCCAATTGAAAAAGCTGCAACAACACCTCAGCTAAATGAACAAGACACGCTGGTTCAGCGGGCGGAGCATTTTCCAGCGGGGAAGCGCACTCCCATGTGTGCACACTGTAACAAGGTCATCAGGTGTGGATCTGCTTTGCTGGGGAACTCTTTGGGGTGTGCACGGTTGCCTGTATGGCCAGGCCCAGAGACTGGTGCTGAATGGAGTGAAATCCAGCTGGCAACTGGTCACCAGGGTTGCTCCCCAGGCTCAGTACTGGAGCATGCCCAGCTTAATATCTTCATCAATGATCCAGACTGGGATCAAGGGCACACTTAGTCACACTTGCAGGTGACTAAGTTGGGCAGGAGTGTTGGTCTATTGGAGCGTGGGAAGGCCCTGCAGAGGGATCTGCATGGGCTGGATCAATGGGCTGAGGTCAATTTTATGAGGTTCAATAAGGCAAAGTCCTGTGTCTTTCCCTTGGGTCACAACAACCCCAGGCATCACTACAGGCTGGGGCAGAGTGGCTGGAAAGCTACCTGGTAGAAAAGGACCTGGGGATGCTGGTCAACAGCAGCTGAACATGAGCCAACTGTGCCCAGGTGGCCAAGAAGGCCAGTGGCAGCCTGGCCTGTACCAGCCACAGCGTGGCCAGCAGGAGCAGGGCAGTGATCGTGCCCCTGCACTCCCCACTGGTGAGGCCACACCTCGAGAGCTGGGTCCAGTTCTGGGCCCCTCGCTACAAGGAGGACATGGTGGTGCTGGAGCGTGTCCAGAGAAGGGCAGCAGAGCTGGGGAGGGGTCTGGAGCACAGGCCCTGGGAGCAGCAGCTGAGGGAGCTGGGGGTGTTTAGCCTGGAGAAAAGGAAGCTCAGGGAGGACCTTACCCCTCTCTACAACTGCCTGAGAGGAGGTTGCAGTGATGTGGAGGTTAGTTCACAGGAGTTAGCATGTTTATAGTCAGGTCAATAGTACTTTTATAATTTTTTTATCATTATGGTAATAACATTCCTCAAGTGATAGGACATAGCCACAAGATATGATGGGGAGGTTTAGACTGGATATTAGGAAAAATTTTTTCACCAGTAAGGTTGTCCAGCACTTGAACAGGCTGCCAAGGGAGGTCTTGGAGTCACCATCATGGAGGTGTTTAGAAGATGCATAGATGTGGCACTTAAGAATAGGGCTTAGTGGTGGACTTGGCAGTGCTGAGTGAACAGATGGACTTTATGATTATAGGTCTTTTCCAACCTAAATGATTCTATTATTCTATCCTGTCTGATTCATCCTACAGCCTCTCTCATAGCAGGGTTTTATTTTGCTTTCATGGGTTTTGATTCTTTAGTCACAAGTAGTTTAAGGCTTCATTTCAGTAATGCAGAACACTGTTTTCATGTGGGGTTTATCTGACAAAACCGAGAATGAAACTACTTTGGAGTAAAAATACTGTGAACTGCTAACAGTCACAGTCTTACAGTCCATTTTACAGAGAACCAGAAAGCTGGATGGAATGGAGTAAATGTAAGACCAAAGAAAAGCAAGTTAGTTTTCATGTATACACCCATTCCAGTAGAATTGGGACTATTAGCTAGTTGGAAACCAATCAGAGAGCATAGCCTTAGACTAATGTTGATTTCTAAAGCATAGTTTCTAACTGAGATGAAGAAAAATAACTTCCATAGAAGAAAAGCAATGTTTTAACAATTACTAGGACTGGATTAATAATAATTTCCTGCACTGCTGGATTTTAAGCTTTTTAGTGGGCTCTCTAGGCTTTGGACATTATGGTAGCTATTGTGCATGACTTGTATGACATGAGTAGAAAATGCTAAGCAACACAAACACAAGTTTGCCAGTAGAGATTAAGTTAAGTAAGTTCTGCTGATCCCATAAGATATCCTACCACTAGCCAGAATTTTCTATGGAGGAAGAATTGAATCTGGGTTGCATTGTTCAGTCAGTGATTTCTGACAATTAGTCATGATTGTCTCATTCAGGGAGTTGTAATTGCTTTTATTGCCAGTGTGCAAATCATCCTCATTTTCATCCACCTTGCATTTTATTTCTTCCCTAAAGTAGAAATATCATAGGATTTTTGAAAGAAATGTATTCTTCAAAAGTGTTTTCCTCTTGCTTATTCAGTCATTTGAACTGTTGACCTACAAGGGAAAAGTAATGGTTTTTAATAGTATTTTTTTATTTATTTATCTATATCTCATGTTTTCAGTGGACAAAATAAGAGAACCTGCATTATGTTTCACCATGAATAAAGAAAGAGACTTTTTTTGATTTGAAAGTTCTGAAAAATTAGGAACTCCATAAGCTGTATAATTTTCATTCATTTTAACAGAAAATCAGCCTTTCCACAATGAGTTTTTGTAGCCTCTTGAGCCCTGGCTTGGATTTTACATCAGAACCAGCCAATGCAAATCACTTGATCTTTAGGGGTGAACTGAGTCCAACTTGTTAGCTTCCAGGAGATTTCTGTTGTGGTTGTTCACTACCAGTTCAGGTAGCACTGGGTTAATTTTAGAAGACTCTTTACTAGTGGATCTGTGATGTTTTGGAAAAGTTATTCCTACTTCCACTGGATATGTCAAGGAAATAAAAATATATGAATCTAACCCCCTTGAAACAAGAGAAAATACTTTCACGCATTCCCAACACAAGTGCACCTGTGCATCTTAATCCAGTTTTTTTGCTTCATTGCAAAATCAAAGATTAATATCAAAAAAGGCATACTTATTTTTGGGATGAGATTCATCTGATTTCTTGAACAGTTTGGCCTATATAATAATTCTGTCTGTTTTTATTAGTCTATCTTTTTTGTTCTCTGGGATTTGGAATTGTGTCCAGTAAATAACAAGAAATAACATTCACTTTCTTTTTTTGTACTGTTATTTTAGTTTTAAACCAAACACAAAGTGCACTATATGCTGCATCTTTCATACAAGAGACTTCATTGCCTTTTACATCAGTTGTGGTTTATCAGGGTGTGCTGGTGCCCTGTGCTGTGGGGTCTCAGTCCTGAGCAGTTCCCCTCTTCTCTTGCCCCTTAAATCACTTTCTGCTGCTCCCCACTCCCTCGTTTTGATCACAGTTAAAAAAAGAGATGAGCTGCTGCCCTCTAAGTAGGAGAGTGCATTGGTCTGTGGAGCAACATTTACTCCTTAGGGGATACTTGAGGACAAACTGCAGAGGCCCCACTTGACTGTACATAAGCCATTGTCACCTCTTGTAAGTGACACCTTCTCATGAATAGTAATTGGTAGCCACATCTGACTTCTTTGTAATTTGCTGTTGGTGTTCAAATCCTTATATTTCTTCATATGTTAAATGCCTGCTCAATTATTAAAAGCAAATGTTCCGAGATGAGTTGATGTGCATTAATCAATGCCAAATACGTCTCATGTTCATACGGTGGATATGGAAGGCTGCAATGGCATTTTGAGTTCAAGTTTTAGCATAATTACACTTCATGCCCTCAGTGGTAGCTTTACCTGTGAAAATGTAGGAGGAGGATCAAATGGCATTGCATTGTTCGTCTGTTTCGAAGCCAAAATGTATGCTGGAGTTGGTTACTTTACACTCAGGCATAGAATAACCATGGCTGGATGAGCCAAAACCTTTCTTAGAGACACCTTATAACTTTTTAATATATGTTCAATAATTCACACAGTGATTGTCTGAAGGTTCCAGTTTTTTACAAAGCTTCATTAAGTAAGCTTCTCTTTCCATGTCTAAAAGAATCAAAGCTGAAGGCAAACTAAACTTCTCTTGATCTACTTGCTGTGACAGTCTGGCAGACTTCTGGCATTTCCTGATGAAGACTTCTGGTTCCCAGACAGCCTTACCAAGTTCTGCACTGCAGAGTTGGCTCTTCCTTTGAAGTCCAAATGTGTTTTCTCTGGATCACCATTGAGAACATACTCATTGGCAAGGCTGCTGTGAATGATGATTTGGCTTTGTCACCTTTTCATAAAGCTTTGTTTTTAAAGGCAAAGGTGGGGAAAGTACACTTGGTGCTTCCCTTCAGCACCTCCTGTACACAAATTATATACTGTGGCATTTTCAGAGGAGGAGAAGAAGAAACTTCCAAGAATGTAGAACTGCTGTATGGTTAACTGTGAAGTGATTTGCTTTCCTAACAGATGTGGAGATCCTTTTTGATCTCTCTACCACTAAATTTCAGTTCTGGCTTGCTTTCATAATACAAGCCACATAGGAAACTAAATTACTTGCATGTTAATATAATACATCACAATCATACTGATGAAGTTATATTCAGTTATGAGTGTTAAGTCATTGAAATTGCACTTATATTTCTTGTATGTTGCTCACTTCTCCTTTCAGCTTGCCCCAATATCATTGTTACACACAGAACCCAGATGTTTGATGTGACTACTAAAATCATGTACCTGGTGGTCCTTTGGAGCAGTACTCTTATAAATCAATCAGAATCTCTTTCCAAAAAATAGTAAATTACTAGTTCATTTTCATCTCTGAGTTCCGTTCATGTGATCTAGGTGGTGATGCCAGAAATTTGTTCAGAAGTGGTCAGCAGGTCAAAGTAGCCTGGAGTAAAGGCACACTCATGGCCAACTGTTGCCAGTTGGGTCATCCCATATCCCATGTGGACAGTAGGAACATAGGTTTTTAGCACTACTTTTGCAAATATGTTCTGGTTGACAGAGGCATGTGGGATTTTTATTGGTTTTGTTTTTAAATGGGGAAGAAATGAAGGATTAAGCCATCTACAGCCATCTTCCAAGCATTGCATCCCCCTAGCTACTTCTGCCCTATTGAATGAGTGTGGGCATCCTGCCCCCTTAATCAAATTGGGACTTTAAAGTCCTTTTCAAATTAATAGAGGAAATAAATACCTTTCATTACTGGAAGCTATCATTTTGATGGCAAAATTTTGCAGAGACTGGGAACACCTCCAAGTTCTGAATATCATGTTTTAGTGTGTTTTACATGGCAGGTATTTTTTTTCCATTTTTTTTTTTTTCTTTCTTCTATGTGCTTTTGGGCAGCTTTTAAGTTGCAAGTATCATTAAGCCACAGTATCAACTTGACATGTTTAAACTGCGGTCTGATTGAAAGTAAAATTGTATTTAGAAAGTGTTCTTCTGGACATGTGTGCACAGGGAGCCAGTGCACTAATGGAACACCTCGTAGACATTGTGCAGGGCACAGCCCCAGCTGTCTGGGGGCTTTGAGAGAGGAACTCCGTAGGTGCACACTCAGGCTGTTCCCCGTCCATCTGCGTTCCTGTGCACTGTCCTGAATGGCTGACCTCAACATGTCAGGGCTGTAAACTCTGGAGAGCTAAATGCAGCAGATGTAAAAATTCCTTCTCCTCCTGTTGCTAGCATGCCTGCTTCCCCTTGCCAAGCTGAGCCTGTCATTTCAGTGCAGACGGCCAGAAACTCAATCCTACCTGGAGCCAGGAGAGCGTCTTTCGTGTCAGCCCCGTGTTAATGAATCTGTTTAATTAGCCTGTGCTGACACGGCACTCTGAGGGCACTTTGTTGTACATGAGGGCTTGTATTGTTTGATCAGTACATAACTGAGAGGGCATTGATGTAAAAAGGTGCTTGTAGAGCAGTGGGAGGGTATCAGGTTAGGGCAGTGTTTGCACTGCTCAGGCATCCGCTGGGAGCGGGGCCGGAGAGCCGTGCTCAGCCCCAGCTCCCTCCCTAAAGAACTACAAGAACTTCAAGGAGCCCTTTTTTACTGCATTCCCTCCAATAAACAGGGGTGAATAGAAGCAACTGGCCCAGATTAGATATGTTCATCATCTTACAAGATCTTTGGGTTATCTGAAATCTTTTTGTCTATCCTAAATCTGTTAGAGTCCCTTGTCTTTGGCTTCTCATCCTGCCGAAAATACATAGCGTCACCAGAGAAAATGTAGGAGAGAAATGACAGTCTTTACACTCTATCCTCTGTGAAGTTGCCCTCTGTCCTCAGCCCACTTATATTTCCATTTTAGGGTCAACATAAGCAAATTTCAAGGTGGATTTAAGGAGGGGGGGGTTGTTTGGGTTCTTTTCTTGTTTGTTTGGGTTTTTTCCTTATTGCTGTTGCTTTGTTCATATCAAAATCTTAAACAAAAATCAGCTTGTAGCTTACTTGGTTTCAAAATAAAAAGTTTAGCAGCAGGTGGTCACATTAGTACCTTTCAGGTTTTTTTCAGTGCAGTATTAGATCAGAAAAGAAATGAAGCACTACTTAAAATAATTATATCTTTATTGGTATTGGAAAAACAGGAAATCTGGTGAGGGAGATGAACTTGAACCCCAAAGTTAATTTGGAACCTAAATTCTGGAAGGTTGAGTGTTGATGGGACCTTGGAGGCACCTCTTTAAAGTAAATATGTTCACTAAAGAAATTGACCTGCTGAATATATTTTCAGATTAATATAGAGACAGTGATGTATACCTGGGATTCATTAATTACAAACTGAGACTTTTTTTGTCGACTGAGAAATGGATGAATTTCTTTTCTATTAACTGCAATGCATTAACCAGACAAATGCTATTAAAAGCATTGCTATTTTGCATTTGCAAATGATAGACAAAACTGTGTGTTTGGGAAAAGAATGGAACTATTTTAATACAAAAAATTCCTCCTATACCTGGGTGGGTTATCCTGTAAGAAACTTGTTGAACAGGGACAGTGATTAAATTTTTGTCTCAGAAGAAACTGATGTTATCTACTCCTAGTGGGGTCAAGTCTACTAATATTTGTAGTCTTGATATGAATGCACTCTATAAGAGAGCTGATCATGTCACTGAGTCAAATATCTCTTTGCAGTAGGAATTAGGAATATAGGAAACATCTTTCTTCATCACTTCCCTAGCAGACACTCTAGTGCTTATTTAATGTAGTTCTTAATAAGATTTCTGAAATGCAGTGAAGTGAAAAGAATTAGTGTTTATTGTGGGCAGGCATTTCTAGGAGAGAGTTCAGTGGGGATGGATACAGCCGACACTTGGGGCTTTCTTAGAGCCTGTGGGAAGAAAGGGGGATGGAGCAGTGTATGTGTGTGAACAGTATAGTAATGGCACAGAGCTATTGCAGATCAAGCTGTTAACAGCTTTTGCAGGAGCCAGCCCAGGTGCACTTGCTGACAGTATCTCTTCTTTCTAATCAGAGGACCCTTCTTGGTGGCTCTGGGAAAGTCATGGCACCCAGAGGAGTTTAATTGTGCCCACTGCAAAGCCTCCATGGCCTACATTGGATTTGTGGAAGAGAAAGGGATGCTGTATTGTGAGGTTTGCTATGAGAAGTTCTTTGCCCCTGAGTGTTCAAAGTGCCAGAGGAAGATCCTTGGGGTAAGTGACCAGCAAGTGCCTGTTTTTTGGTGGGAACAATAATCACAGCGATCAGTGCTTCTCTGCTATGAAATTCCATTTTACCTGGCTCAGTCTGCATTCTTTCAAACATACTCTTGACACACCTTTTCTGCTCTCATCACATACAAAATACACCTTTGGATTTTCTAATGTTGAACCTTTTCAATCTCTTTGAGTACTGTAGTCTCCTTGGCTCTTCTAAGCTCAGCTCCCGTTTTCATGAAGCTGTTCTGTAGCTGTTGCGATTACCTAATTTTCCTGAGCAAAACACTTTTAATTGGCAGCTTTTTACAGATTGGGAAGGGGGAAGTGGGGGAGGGAAGAAAGAAAAAATTCTTAGGTGAGCTGAGCATTAAGAACACACTGCTTGCTAGATGAGAAGTACTGAAATATTCCCAGTGTTAATGTAGATGGAAAGACGCATTATCCTACTGGGCACTGATATTGCTCATCTGAGCATGCCAGCTGCTGTTTCACTGCAGACAGCTATGTGTCTGCATTCTTGTGTAACTGGGGTCATGCAGGGCTCTGGCAGCACAATTCTCAAGTCATATTTGGCACTATAGCATCTTCCAAAACAACATACAGCAGTCGTAATTTTCTGTGTGATGTCTTCTGATTAACCCTTCACAGACTTCAGGAGAAGGCAGAGATGCTGCTTTTCTTATTTCAGGGCACCATTATGGGTGAGATCCTGATTAAAATTAAGAACTTGAACAAGTGAGTTGTTAAAATTTGTCCAACTCTGTCAAACCTTCCAAAAACCCCAAAGAAGTCCTCATGAAAAGATAGATGTACCATAAATAAAGCACCTCATTAAGTTGAACATCTCAGAACTTGCATGCACAACCCATTTTCAAAGTAGCAATAGGAAATGAAGTATTCTTGAAATGAATCAAGTGTGGAGGCATGGCCACCACAGTCATCACATCGAAATAATGTGTTCCTAACACTTTTAATCCCCACAGGAAGTAATAAATGCTTTGAAACAAACTTGGCACGTTTCCTGCTTCGTGTGTGTGGCCTGTCATAACCCCATCCGCAATAATGTCTTTCACTTAGAAGATGGTGATCCCTACTGTGAGACGGGTAAGAAGCAACACAACCAAAGTTTACTGCAGCTGTGCAGGAGAGCAGAGCTCAGTAAGGCTGGGGATAAAAAAATAATTCCCTTTTCTCAAGCTGCACATTAGAAGTGCTCTAGGAATTTCATGTAACTTTGAGATGTCAGTTCAAAGCAACAACTGCTGCTGTATTTGTTCATCAACTTCAGCAGCAGCAGGTTTCTTGTCACTGATTTTTACCTATTCCTGTTAAGTCCTCAGCTGCAGTGTCAGTGATACATCACAGTGTTAGTTTTAGGGTGACTTTCTGGTTGGGTTTAAAATAGTCTGAAGTTTATGTAAATCTTCTTATTTACCAAACACAAGCAAATGCCAGTGGAGTAATGTGTTTTTCTCTGAATAGCTTTAGTCACAGCCTGAGGGGCTTCCAAGAGTAAGCAGTCTGTCCAGGTACTTTTTTGCAAGATCAAGGATAAAAAACTCTCAGGGGAGAAATGGAGTGATACAATTACAGCACTTGAAAGCCTGATGAGCAATATTAGGTGAACGATGTGGCCTAGAAGTTCAGAGCATTTCTGGTTTGGTTTTTAGCACTTCCAGCTAATCATAAAAGTTTTTATAAAATAATAAAGTAGTTTGGGTTGGAAAGGACCTTAAAGATCATCTGGTTCCAACCTCCCTGCCATGAGCAGGGACACCTCCCACTAGGCCAGGTTGCTCAAAGCCCCGTCCAGCTGGCCTTGAACATCTCCAGGAATAGGGAATCCACAGCTGCTCTGCACAACTTGTTCAGTGCCTCACCACCCTCACAGTAAAAAAATGTCTTCCTATTATCCAATATAAATGTACTCTTTCAGCTTAAAGCTATTCCCCCTTGTACTGTCACTACATGTCCTTGTAAAAAGTCCCTCTCCAGCTTTCCTCTAGGCCCCCTTCAGGTACTGGAAGGTGCTGTAAGGTCTGCCTGGAGCCTTCTCTTTTCTCTTGGGCTGAACAACCGCAACTCTTTCAGCCTTTCCTCAAAGAAGAGGTGCTCCATCCCTCTGAGCATCTGTATGACCTTCCCTGGTCTTGCTCCAGCAGGTCCATATCCATCCCATCTTGGGAGCCCCATAGCTGGATGCAGGACTTCCAGTGGAGTCTCAGGAGAGTAGAGTAGATGGTTCAGAATCCCTCCCTTGCTTGCTGACCACTTCTCTTGTGTGTAGCCCAGGATAAAGTACCAGTTGGCTTTCTGGGCTGTGAGTGCACATTGCTGGGCCATGTTGAGCCTCTTGTCAGCCTATTATTATTAATATGAACAGTGTTTATTTAAGTTGGTTTTCTAGTTTGCTTAAAACTTTCCATATACCTCTCTGAGCTAGAAAGAAATAAACAATTTGTAAAACAGTTCCCACAAAATGGAAAAGAGACAAAATAGAATCAAAATTATCTGTTTTCAGAGTGCATGCTCTGTTGGAATTGTCAGTTGGACCCTTGTTATGGTTTTCCTTCTGCTCTTAGGAACATTGCAGTTTCACTAGATGAAGAAATGGATTTACCAGAAAAGATTTAGCATAAAATTCTAATGACCTCTTTGGAACTTAGATTTCCTTCTGAGCTGATCCCAGAGTTGTTCACAGTGGATGCCAGGGAGAGTGCTAGGTACTGTAAGCATGAGGGAAGTAGGCAAATTTATCCAAAATTTCTCTTGTCAGAGCTGCTTTAATGAGATGTTGGCAGATACAAAAGGACACAGTAGGTTATTGCTAACTTGGTGACAAATGGAGGGTAGGGTGTTGCTCCTATTGAATTTGTGGAGCAGCAGAGGAAACGGGTATATGAGCAACATCCTCCAGTGTGACAGCACGGTGAAATTTCATCCTGAAGCAATGTGAAGCCCCTGATCCTGGAACCATTTGATGATTCAAAAATAGTACTGGAGGAATCAATAACTCCCCTTTGGGTGGAAAGCTCATGACAGGATTTGTTCTGTTAAGGCTCAATTCTTGTTCCTGCCACCAAATGACCCACATGTCGTGCAGTGCATTGATTTGTGCTACTGTTACAATTCCTGTGCAAAATGTACCTTTTTCTGTACTGTCAGGAGGAAAAACTGTGCTAAGATGTTAAGTATACTACGCTTCTTGCAAAGTTTATTTCTGAGATAAAAAGTTGCTAGTGCAAGTTAATGCAGACACAATCTGTGAGGTGTTACTGGCAGCGATACTTTGTAATGGCTCTGGCTCACTAACTAGATGTTAATTTGAGTTATATTAATTTTTCAAAGACTTTCAGTCCAGCTGGAGTTTTGAGTCTATGACTAATTTTAAAGAAATAAGGAGTAAATGTCATTGCCAACTTTCCTTCTTCCTAGTGTAAAGGAGAGTTCTAATTTTAAATCTGTATTTGAAATTATAACAGCATCAGCTATTAGTATTAAAGGGGGATTAATCTGAAGAATGTTCTGGATTTAGATGTTGAGGCTAAAATTAAAATAAAAGTTTGGATGTCTACAACTTTGAACTTTTTTTAAGTGCAGAGTTAGTAGCCTAGTTTTGAAAATGCTGTATGCAGGAAGCACTGATATGTGACCATGTAAGAAGTCTGCCTTGGAAGGCTTCTGTGGTATCGCAATTGAAGCATGCAAAAGAAAGCCAGTGCCCTTCATTCTGCCTTATCTACTGCCCTTTCTTCAGAAGAAAAGCCAATAAACTTATCAACACAACCACAGGCCAACTTACAAAAGGTTTTAACTGCTGGCACCAGGAAAATATCAGTAAGATTCTGTATGACCACAAATGCAAAGAGCTGAAAGAGTACAATCATGAGACCGTGTCCTTCAGGGGTTTTGCACAGGTCTGTCCTACCATTTTATATTTTTATTGTCTTTCTTCTTAAACACTTACAAATTCATTCCAGTAGCACAGATTAATGGACATGGTTGGTGAAGCAGTTTCTTGCCACTGGCAGCTATCGCAGGCTTTGCTGTTCCAGAGCACTTGTGAATATCCTCCTGTTGAGATGTCTCATATGATGGTTCATTCTCAGGGAGGTCATCACACAAAACACTGTCTTAGTAAACAAAACCAGGACTTTTCTCTTGGGCTTTACACATCTGATGATCCTCTATGGGCTCTGCTGCAGTAAGCATTAGAGCTTCAGCAGATCCATATGGCCTACGTGAGAAACAAAATCCACTTCTACCCTGCTTCCCACCCCTTATAATTCTCCTTTGAAAATGACCCCTGGCATCTAATTTCCCTGTCAGAAGCAGAGTGTTACTATGGTAGTAACATTCTGTTACGGTAGATGGAGTCCAAAGCTTCATTATGGCTGTCATTTTGACTAGTTCATCTAATGAAGACATAATGTTGCATGACCTGTTTGCCATGGTAGTGTGCTGGTCCCACAGTCTCTCATGTTATAGCACTAATGCCACTTGACTCTGCAGGAATAAAACATTTGCTTCCTAGAATGGGGTGTTTGAGAGATGAAATAAGTGAAAAAGACCAGACAACTTGGGCTGGGGCATACAAATAGTTCCATGTCATTTGTTTTAGTCCCTGCACCCTGAGATTGCTGGAGAAGCTTCTTGTTCTTCATAGTAATGAAGGGGAAGGATTTGTTTGTTTGTTTGGGAGTTTTGTTTTGTTGTTTTTTCTAAAAGCTGTGTAATGTACTTTAGTGACTAGAAAGGTATTCTGACTTGATCCAAATTTCTAGACTCTAGTTAGGACAGAAGCCTAATCATGACATGGTTCTGAGTAGGGCAGTCTGGGGCAAAAATTGTGCCAGAGTGTAGGTCGGAGTTCGTTACTCTCTGAGAAGGTGTGTAGTGTGAGCACCTGGGACGTGCTTTCAAAGCAGAGTTGGAGAGAACGTAAGGAACTTGCAGAGTTCACGTGGGTGCTCTCAGGGAGTGCATTTCCCCCTCTCCAGCACACTGTCGATCTCAAGGAAATGAAACACCAGGAAGATGGAAGCATTGCCCACTTGAAAGGATGAGGAAAAGAACTGCATTAGCAAGATGTCAACATCCCAGGCTTTTGATCTAGGAGCTCTTTATTCAATATACTCAGTCTAATAAACCTCAGCAAGTCCAGATCTTTCATGGCCAGTGAAAGAGCAGAGCTCTCAAAGGATCAGTCCAGCTCTTCTGCATATGCTTTAAAAGCTGTTTGTATCTCTTTGCAGATTACTATGCTCTCTTTGGTACGATGTGCCAGGGCTGTGAATTCCCCATTGAAGCTGGAGACAGATTTCTTGAAGCCCTGGGCCACACTTGGCATGACACTTGCTTTGTATGCTCCGTAAGTAAAACTGGTCTGCCTTCAAACAACTCCTGGCAGCAGTGCTAACCTAACCCATATGGGAGTTAGCAGCTCTAACCTCTCTTAATCCCCTGAGCCCAAACAAAAAGTGCTTTCCCAGTTATTTGGAAGGTGTGTTGCTATTGTAAGCCTTTGGCACGGGTGTGAGCAAAGGTGTCCTGGAGTGCAGCCCTGTGTCCCAGCATTTAACCCTCAGCGTTTACTTCCTCAGAGTAAGTGTTGAAGGTCATAAGGGAATGGGCTGTGTTTCCAAAGAAGCAAGAGTGCTTTTCATATAAGGACAGTGTAGCCAAGGTATTGCTTGCTAATATAGTGTGACCAAAAAAAACAAAAAAAAAAGAGAAGCCCCAATCTTAGTGATTGGGGTTTTTTAATTAAATTCTGAATCTAACTCTGCTTCCACTTAAACACCTCTTATCTTAAGAAGGGTTATACTTACACCAACTACTAGTATTACATAAAAAGAGGATGCCTAAAAAAAAGATATTTCTTACTCTTTGAATGTATTTGTGCACAGAACAATACCATGATTTGGCATTATGGTGTAATTCATCCATCTGAATTGGGTGTTCTTTCGTTTCTTATCCCATTTCAGGTATGTAGTGACAGTTTGGAGGGCCAGACTTTCTTCTCCAAGAAGGATAAGCCACTGTGCAAGAAACACGCTCACTCTATCAACATCTGAAACTTGGAGCTTGTCTTGCGTAACAAATGTACTGAGCAGAAAGGTTAAAATGTCCATGTTCAATAACTGATGAAAATTATTTATGCACAATTTTTCTAAAATGGAAGAGTGATGTGGAAAGGATTGTACACTAATTTTTCAGAGTGTTTATCATTTACAATTTTGCTTCATAAAAAGAAAGGTATCAGGAATTGCACCCAAGCCAAACAATTAGAGTGTCTTAATCTCTGCGCTTCCCACATTACTGTATTTCGTGATTTTATGACCACATTTATATCTGTTTCATTATGAGATGTGAAATGTCTATAAAAGTAAATACCTGATATTAGAAGTCTTGGTCTTGCTGCTATTCAACAAATAAAAGGCGATTGGATTCAGCAATCCCAATCACTTTATTTCGGTGATGTTTTTAAAGTGTGTCCAGAAGTATTGCAGCTAGACTCCATTAAAAGGAGCTCAAAGTAAATATGAGATTACACAAAATATGTAGTTCCAAAACTTTCTTTTTTTCTTAATCTGATACTGATATACAGGAAACCTCCTACACAATTACAGGTACCTGTGCCTTTGCACTTAAATTTCTGATGGGTTTGCAAGGGACAGAGTTTTTTACAAAGAATTTAAGTGCCTATGCTGGTGAAAAAGAATATGTAGGAGTTGCCACTTAAAACATAAATGAGTTACTTTTCTGTAACTCATGTGCTACCAGAATACTAGCCAAAACTGCCTGCTGCTCAGGGTGTGTTTGATAGGATGAAAATGTCAGATCAAATCTTAAGGGAGCAGGGGTTTCAACTCTTCTGTTTGCAGTTCAGGTTTTAGGCAGCTTTAAGTGCCTTGTAAAAGGGGAATTGTGCTGAATCTGCAGGTAACGGTGTTTTGTATCCAGAATGTGAGATTCTTGTGTTGAATGAGGGAAGCTGCTGAAGTGCAACTGAGGACATTGGTTTTTTTCTCAGTACATTCTTTACCACATAGCTCATGAATATGTATATTGGTGGTGTGCCAGGTAGCGTACCGAAAACTTAACTTTCTTGCTCAGCTATGATTTTTATTAGTTTAGGATTAATTTTTTCTCTTTTCTTCCAGATGTAGGGATTGTATTGTTAAATGATATTCCATTGGTTTCAGCAGCTCAGCATCTCTCAGATCTTGCAAAGGAACAGAGAGACAAAGCTGTCATTATGCATTTGCTGTGAGCCAGATCAACCAATTCTGTGGCTTGATAGGAATTTTGCATCCATACAGAGGCAGTGCGAGGCCAGTGCACTAGCTCAGTCCCCCTTAGCCTCAAATTAGGGCTTAACTGGTTTAACTGGAGCAATTGCAGGCAGCCAGGGAGGAGGTGGTGCTCCTCTGCACAGGATGAATTTGCTTCAGCAGAATTACACAACAGAGAATTGGTCTCTCAGGACCAGAGCAGATTCCTGAAGGAAACTGAATTTACATGCTGTTTGATTCAACTGGAGTGTCAGAGCTGAATTTTTAGCCTTCAGTGCTCTTTCTAGTAGACATTAAAAATAACCATTTACTGGTTTTGTTGTTGTGAGGTGGGTTTTTTTACTGATCCAAAGGATAGTTTTATCCATAAAACTGTGGATAAAAAAGTCACAAAAATTGGCCATGGTTGAGTAAAGCAATTGTAATGAGGAACATCAACAAAAAAGGAGAAAAGAAAACCAAAATTGCTGTACTGAAATATGAAAAAATATTAGGCTTTTTATTAATTCAGTGAGACAGGTTCACATTGTGAGACTGTTTCACTTTATTTCCTGAAGTTGTTTTTATTCAATATTACCACTTTTCTTTTTAAACTTCCAGTGGTACAGAAGAAATTTGGTAAATTTGGTGAATGTTGGTAAATAAGAAGAAATTTGGTGGTACGGTATAAAGTTGTTTAAAATGTTTACAGTCTTTTAGATGTACCCTTTTATGAGTTTGGCTGAAAATCAGAAGGGTGGAAGCAGACTGGACAAGATACAGTAACACATAAGGCAGGTTGCTTTTAAAATTAAATGGAATGTGGAGAAATGAGACCTACGGACTAGGTTTCAGTGGAGCTTTATTGCACATGTGTGAGGAAAGAGATGGGAAATGCACAGGAAAAGGTGTTCTGTAATTTCTGCCATTCAAACTTTGCAAGTTTAACGTAGGATAAGAACTTCTCAGTTTGTCATTGTCCTTAAAATCCAATTAAAATTTTTTTAGCCTCATAATTTTAATTGGAATTTAATTTTTTAATCCATATGCTGTATGGTTTGAAATTTTGCAGTTTTTAATGAATTTGAGGACAAAAGCCTGGAAAGGCTCCAATAGAACTGCTTCATTTAGCTGCTTTGCCTTTTAATTTCTGCTTTTATCTATTTGTTTAAAATTTTAAAGAAGGCATAGAGTCACTGATAGATAATGAATATTTAATGGCTTTACCAAATTATATAAATCAATTAAAAGGAACATAATTTTTATTGTTATTTTAATAAGTGAGATTTTAGTAGAGCACTTTATAATAATGCCATATATCTCACTGAATATTTATTACCTTTTTTGTTGTTGTTGTTTAGAACTATTTCATCCTGGTATTATTTTGTTTTATTTGTAAGCCTGCCTTTACCTCTAGAATCTTTTGGGGTCTGAGTGTATGTGTTTAAATATACTTCTTTCTACATGCACACGTATGTATGTGCATTGAGAGACATAAGTATATACGTGTATTTGAATGCAGACTTGACATAGCAAAAAATCATTTGGGGATTTTGTGAGATTCCCAACCGTTTTTCACACAACACACATATAGCATTCAAGTTATGAGGGAATATTAGAGAGTCAGGACAGACACATTAGTAACCTAACTCTACTGTAGATCTTCGCATGCATTTTCAGACAGTCATTGTTTCTCTTCCAAAACTGCCTGTGAGAGAATTTGGCTTAACTCAGTTTGAAGGTAGCATGTCTTTATAAGTGAATAATTAATCCATGGTGACAGTTTCAGTATATTGTAATGAAATAATTCAGGATTACATGTAAATATAAATGCTTAATATAACAATGTCATAAACTTAAAAGCAGGAGTTGAGTTGTTGGTCTGTTAATTTTGTCTATTACTTCACAGAGCTACTTGCAACATCTTGCCATGCCAGTTGCTTTGCATACAATGTTTTATGCTAAACTACCAGCTGTTAAATCCTGGTGATTTCTTTGTTTGTGTTTAATAATCTTTGGCATTAAATTTTGGCTGTTCACATTTGCAAATTTAATTATAATTGAAAAACATAACAAGCAAATAAACCCTACTCAAAACCTAAAATTCTCTGTCTTCAGTTTTTTTGTGGTTGTTGGATATTTTCTTTTCCTGAATCATAGCCAGTAGAGGAAAGCCATGATTGTACCCATGAATAGAAAGCATTTGAGCTGCTCATTCTTCAGGTTTTGTGGTTTTTTAGCTTTGTTTTGCAGGGAAGGACCAGGGAGTCCTGGTGACACCAAGGTGACCATTAGCCAGTGATAATTCCTCTGAGACAAGGAAGAGACCCTCCCCTCTTCTGGTCTATTAGGGAGAGCATTGCCAGCACCTGGGAGAAGTTATCCTCTGCTCAGCCTTGGTGAGACCCATCTGGAGAGCTGAGTCCAGTGCTGGTCTCACCAGTACCAGAGAGATGGCTGTACTGCAGTAAAGAGCGAGGAAGATGGCGAGGGGCACGCAGCATTTGTCATACAAGGAGAGGCTGAGAGAGCTGGGACTGCTCAGCCTGGAGGAGGGGGGACTCAGGGGAGACCTCATTAGTGTGTACAAATACCTGGAGAAGAGTGTCAAGAAAACAGAGTCAGGCCTGGTATGTGGTGAGAGGACCACTGTGAGGATGGTGAACATTGGGAAGGGTTGCCCAGAGAGATTGTGGAGTCTCTCTACTTGGAGATAGTCAAAACCCCACTGGATACAGCCTTTGGACTGATCAAAGTCCCTTCCAGCCTCCGTGAGTCTCTGATTCTTCACCTTTTCTCAAGATGGATGGAAAGGTATAAATACTGTGTGGAACACTGTAGAATATGTAACAATGTAAAACTTACATTGGCCATTTCCTGTTTATTTACTATCCTTTCTCCATTCTGCCACTGGTCTAGAATACTTGGCACTGTTTCTCTGGAAGAGTTTTTATATTTTTCCTAAGTTGACACTGTCCAAGGAAATACTGCCTGCTCTGGCAGGCACTGTCTGATACCGTACTTAGCCTTGGCATGCAGCAGTCTCTCTTTTCACTGTGGGACACGTAACTGTCTGCTCCAACATGGCCAGCTCCTTCACGATGACACCAGTCAGGTAAGAATCCCCTTAGCCGAGCATCTCTTAAACAGGCAACTGCACTGTTGTCTTTTACCTTTATTTACACAGGCAAAGGAAAACACTGCACACAGCTCTATAAAATTTAGAGGCAACTTTACAGAAAACTTGCCTCCCCTTCAGTGTTTAGGCTATGAGCGAGACAAACGCAAGTCTATTTGCAAACAGTACATTAAGCTCCAGAAGCCAAATTTTTAAAGGCATGAAGTCTGCATTTGACATTTTAATGGCAAAGGTTTGGTTTCTATCAATCACAACGTCATGTAACGTTAAAATGCACCGACCAAAAAAAAAAAAAAAAAAGAGATCTGTCATTCATTCATTAAGATGCTGTAATCCAGTGTAAGATTTATAGGCTTAAAACGCAATGGTGTGTTTTCACAATAAATCCACTTTCACTGCTCAGCACCGAACAAATCTCTCTGTCACTCAAAATATTTGCTGGTCAAAATGCCCTGTATGAGATCTTCAAAGGGTTTCTCACAAAATTGCATATAAATCCTTTTACCAGCAAAGGCTTAATTTAGGTTCAAGTTTTACTTTCTCAGGACGTTGGTTAATATCTTGTGCTCAGACAAGATCTTGGTTATATCAGAAACACGTAGGGCCTAATTTATTATTAGCAGTCTGGTGTTAATTAGGGGGAATTACCAGAAATAGTTTGCTTGATGGAAATTTATTATGGTATCACACTTTACTGATGGTGAAATAGGAGTCACTGAAAGAGTGCAGCTCCTTCTCATAACCAGCTAATTAATAAGGTGCCAAAATTCCTCTGAGAAGGGTTTGGTCCTAACTATGGGAACCTCACAGAGCAAATGGTTCCTGTGCAGTATTTAAAATTTAAAAGAGGAAAAGAGAGACGAGAAAAAGCTGCCCAGCAGAAGTCTCAAAAGTGGTATGGCATTTTCTTGAATTTATGAAAGAAAATATTTAGCTGTGTTTCCAAGCTCATTAAAGAATGACTTTTCTCAGACAGAAAAACAACAGCTAATTTATAATCTCATTTGGTATGCTTGAACTTGGTTTTCAGTTTTACTTGTGCGTACTGCACACTACAGCTTGTAATTTCATGAATTGGGCTTATAATGAGCTTTTATATTACTCTTTATTGCTTTGCTTAATGGTCTTTTTCATTATCATTTGCCAGGAAAGTTGAGGTTGGCTTAGATAGGAAGCTGAAAAATACCACAAGTCTCTGATAAGCCCCAGTCTATTTTGTGTATGGCAGTTTGAGGATAGAAAACCACTGTGTCATTAGAGATCTCGTGAAAGTTGTGTGAGATGGCATGTTATAAAATAAGATGAAGTGAAAGTAAAAACATCTCTAAAGAAACTTAAAATCACCACACTAAAATTTATGCATGGTTGATTTTTTAAAAAATACTTAAGATGATAGGGTATGCAGTTGCAATAAAGTACTTTTGCATTTGCACTGGAAATACCTTGAACTATTGAAAAATATCTAGCATTTTGGACATGCTTTACAAGCTTTCTGCTTACTGTGAGACCAAGGATTGTGTCATTGTGCTCTGAGTAATATTCACACTTTCCATAGATCAGAGTTGTTTCCTTTTCAGTTCCCCTGCTTTTGCTTTGCTTTGCTTTTTCTTACTGCTGGGCAGTGCTGTTGTTTGTTTTAAAATACTTCATTACAAGATAATCCTGTCAGGTGTGTCCCTTATTTCTCTTTATGATGCATCAATGAAATGTCAAATGTTCCTTTGGTAAATATAAACTTGCACTAAGTTTTGGCATGCTTTTCGAAGTGTCCAGTTTTGCCACCCAAAAGTTTCCGCTGGAAAAATGACTCAAGATACTAGACCAAAATGGTAATTATATCCCACATAAAGTCTTTATTTCCCTTGAAATCTATCAAGCAAAGGGGAAACACATGAAAACAAGTATAGGGCCAAAATAATGGGTAAGCCAAACAGGTACAACCTCACTGATTTCAACTTATTCCCCTCCAAATTAAAAATGATATCAAAGCTACTTTAATTTTATGCTTACATTTGTCCAGTGAGCAAGCTTAGAATTAAGGATTTGTTCCTTGGTTTTATCAGGATTTCCTTTTACCTAGGATCCATTCTTGGACTTACACTTGGCTTTGAACAACCACAGTGAAGTTAATCTGCCATGTGACTTTTTTCCCACACTTGCTGCCCACTGAGAATCAGTAGAGGATTACTGGGAAATTCAGACAAGTGTTATCTGGAGAAGAAAATAGGCTGAGCTTTCTCTGAAGTAAATCAGTGTGTATAAGTGGAAGTTAAATGATGCTTCAATATGGCTGGAAATCTGTCTTTAAATCTTGCATGTTACTTTTTGATGCTTCTTTTTCATTTTTTCCAAGTGGGTATCTGTGGTGGCAATCAGTTTCTGAGTGTGCTCTGATGAAGCCTATGATATGCCACCCCCCCAAAAAAAAGTATTTTACGAGGTTGTAGAGCTTTGGCATAAGTTTCCTAATACCAGATTCATCTTAAAGGCAGTGCATGGCTTTAAGTAGGAGGATCTTGTATTTTTCTGCTCAGTGGTAATTAGCATTCAAGGATTGTGGTGTCTTGTGGGAGCACTGCATCGCTATTTATACAACATGATGTATTACCATGGAACTGGGATTTATAAGTTGGAATGTGATGGGAATAATGTGGTGATCTTTGCTCTACTACACAAAGGGTGCAAACAGTTAAATGAAAATCAATATATGGGAGCTGTGGATTGCCACCTGCATCCAGACCTCTTCCTTGGATAGGTCCTGCCATTGGCAGGAGCTACAATCCCAGCCAGTCCATTCCCAACAAATGCCCCTGCCTGCTGCCTCTCTGCCATTCATCTCCCCTCCCTCCACCCAGCAGCACCCTGGTGACCCTGACCCTTTGTTCTCCCACATCCAGAAACCCAAAAATACATCTTTGGAGGCTTTTATATAGATTAGGTTTTTAAATTAGTGTCTAGTCAAGGAAAAGCACTGTTGAGGGCAAGTGTGAGCCTACTCTTATCAATATGTGTCTAAGTTAATGTAATGACTTACTTATTTTTCAGGGAGCATGTTGAGAGAAGACTCTAACTTCTTCCTGGCAGGGGTTTGCAAAATCAACCAGGATGGAAATTGGTATTCAAGTCAGTTTTTTTTGAACAGTAACAGTGTTTGCTATTCTGTCCTTCATGTCTTGCCATGATGTACATACAGTAAGCTCCCATCCTACTCCTGGAGGGGAGAAAAGGTGTGCTGCTCAGCAATTTTTAATTTTTAATATGCTTTCAGTCACTGTAAAGACAGAAAGGAAAGGTGAGCTGCAGCAGAGGGTGAGACTCAGGGCACAGTGACAGGAGGAAAGAGGAGGTGACAGTAGGAAACAGTTTAGAAACAGGGCAAGAGCTTGTGCAAGTCAGGCTGTTTTGTCAGTTGTTTCTTGTCAGAGATTGATGAGCACATGGTCTGAAAAAGTGGGATGATTTGGACATGGCAAGGTAAAACATGGCAGGCAGGAGCTGAGGATGCTCCTAAGGGGCACACAGACCTTGCAGCCTCATGGGAAGGGACTTTTCCCTCTCTATTCTACATTTATATTCATCACCTAACTGTGCACTTTTTTTTTCTGCCAGCTTTTTATTTTGAGGTCAAATAGGGGTTTTTTTATCTTCACGATGTACACAAGCACAAGCAAATCCTTTTTTGTCATCAGCTAATCTGAGGCTGCCCAGAGGCTGAAGTGAGATTTGTTTAACTTTACAGTGCCAGCTGCTGCTTCAAATTACACCATCCTATTCTGTGCTGTCCGCAGGTAGCAGCCCTATCTCCAATTCCCCCAGGGCTTTGCATCTCTGAACTTCTTCCTGCTCTTGGCACGGCCACCTCTGCTAAAGCCCACTTGGAGATTTTGCCCTGTGGGGCTGTGAGAGCAGAATGCACCTCAAGCTGCTGCAGCCCTTGTGCAATACCATAACTTGGGGGGGATGAAGTGGATTGCAGAATCTCACCTAATCACTAACATTAAGTTTTTTCTGTGTTGCTATATGTAAAGTTGGAGCCTCTGTTTTCCAAATGGTGTTCAGTGAGGCACTGAGTGCCAGAGCTAAACTGTGCCCCTATGCAAGGGGTATCCAGCTGCTTTGGAAGCTGACACATTTCTGGAAGCTTTTTGGTGTAGCTCATGAATAAATCCATTGCTTCTTTGGGTCAGTGAGTTATGTAGATTTGCACAGATTTCATATCCTCCTCTATGTCAGCTGGATATTATTAACTGCTGAGGACTGATCTCCCCTTTGCCATTTTGTCAGTGCTGCCTTGTTTGGAGTTCCTTTCCATCTGGAAGGATGCCCTGCCCTTTCCCTGGCCACCTGCCCCAGCTGTGGTTTGGAAAGGCTCTGCACTGTTGAGTACCACAGCTGGGTGGTGGGGTTGCTGGAGGAGTGAAACGCCTCACCTTGTGCAGTCTCAGGCAACTCTGCTTCAGCCAGGCTGGTGTCCTGGACCATGGAGAGAGCAAGCATCCAGGAGCCTCTGCTTTTCCCTCCTTGCTTAAGTTTTCTTCACCTGGAGCCTGTCCAGCCCCAACAGGCTGTCATGAGGCAGAATGGAGATGGGGCCCTGAAAAGCATGTGAGATGAACTTAGAGAACATTTTAATGCACCAAGCATTTTCAGTGTTTGGGAGTGAAGGACATAGCTTAGCTAAAAGAAGTGCATTTAATCATAGAGAAAATGGGACAAGAATCACACAAACAAATATTTATCCATCAGTGTGCTCCCTGTTGCTCACCAAAGAACTTGGTCATGTGATTGTGTTAGGTGAGCCTGACACAGTCCATGATGAAGACTCTTTTCTCTAATTACATATAGTTTGACGTCTATAAATAATAACAAGAATAGATTAAATTCACTTTGGTTTTGATCCATCAGCTTTCTGGAGGCTTGTTCATCTGAATTCCAGCATCCTTAAAAATTAGGATCTGCATCTCAGCCAAAACATGCCATGCAGGGAGTGGGAATGCTGTGGGAAACTGGAACATGCAGTAACTGAAGATTTTATCCAAAGAGGACTGAATTGGCACCATCTGCTACCTAACAGGGTCTTACTTTTCAGCCTTACAGATGTTCTTCTAATGGAATATAATCCATACAGTAAAGATAAATGCTATTATGTTTATATCAGTGCTCTTGGTCTGGTTCAAAGCTCAAACTGTTAGAGGTTTGGGGTGTAAAAGTAAATCCAAGGGAATATTTATTAGCAGCAAAGGCCAAGCACAGCAGTCAGTAGTATTACCTAAGTAGTGTAAAATCTACAGGGCTTGTGTCTGTACAGCTACAGAAATTAGGGCCTGTCATGGTTTAACCCTAGCCAGCAACTAAGTACCATGCAGCTCCATGGAAAAGAGCAAATAGAGAAGGAATTGATGATCCTGAAGAAGAAGAAGTGGTGCTGGCAATTCAAGCAAAACAAGATCAAGGAGGAGATTGCTTTCAGGTGAGATAAGCTAAATATTTTGCTTTTTTCCTAATCTCCACCACTACCCCCAAGCACAGACGGAGGCATTTGCTTCACTTTTGTCATAAGATAAATTAGCCAGTCATATTAAGCAAGCTGTTTATTTTGTATTAATTCCAATAGGTCTGGTTTTAATTTTCTTTCTTTTGTTATGGTTGTCATATGGGTAATACTCTGCATATGTATGCAAAGAATAGAAAGAAAACCTTATGTTCTGCTTCATAAAGATGTAAAATACAAAGCACAACCAGCAGCCCTTCTCTCATTCCTGGTCACTGATTTCAGACAGAACAACTCCGTTACGGCATTCTGGGATTTGTGGCCTGGGATTTGGACAGGGAAATGCCCACTGGAATAAGGCAGAGACTGCAGGTAGAACTGTGCTTGTTATAGCGACAGCGTGCCTGGAACCCAGCAAAGCCCTGAAGCACGTGCTTCCTCTTAAACATGTAAAGATGTCCCCTTGCAGACAACTGCTGTATTAGGCTTTGACTTCAAGCAGTCTGTCACAGACGTCTTTAAAATAATATTTGTAAGGCAAGTTTATCAATGTTTATATTCCTAGCCATTTTTTAAAAATTATTATTGTTTTGAAATTGAGCAGGCCTCCTCTCTTGTGTGCAGATCCAGGCAATCTGCACATTTTCTAAGCTACTCACATTTGTCATTATGTGTAGAAGGCGAGTTTTATCAAAATGATTCATAACACTATTATTACACTGCATGGCTGGATTTGAGGATGGTAACAAATGTAAGTGATCTTGAATCAGTACAATTGCTTATGGGATTCTAGTTCCAGTGTGAATCTTCTCCTGAAAGTCATGGCTGCCTGAGAGCCAGCAAATGACAATTTTTGTTCTGGCCCACTGACATATTCAGCATTTGAAATGATATATTTGCATAGCTCAGAAGAGCTGCACTTGTTGGGACTGTGCTATCCTGCTGCTTCCCAGATCTGTGTCCATGTGCCATGCACCCTGTAGAGCAGCACTTTTGAGTCAGCAGCAGTGACCTCTCAGATCCTGTTGCATGGAGGTCTGACATGTCAAATCTAAAACATGTCACTGACCCAGAGCTGGACAGATTCAAGCTAAGGGAGTTTTATGCTGGAACTAGAGGAAGAAATAGATATTTATAGATTATGTGAAGAGAAGAGAGGCCAACTGAAGCTGGTTAGGTTTGGTTCTGTTGCAGAGACAGGAACTGTGCAATTACCATAGGGCTTGGCCTAGATGGCTGCAACTGCTGGTAACCATTGCACCTTTTTGTAAGAAAGCTGCTGTTTTCCTAGGGGATCTCTTAAAACCCCTTGTGTTTTGTCAGAGTTTCCTCACTTGAGTTGGACAGGTTTTTCCATGCATAATGTCCTTGGCTTTGTTCACCAATCTGCTTTGTTTCCTTCAGCAGTGCTATGGAGGAGCCAAAGACAGTGCTGTGGAAAGGAGTACAGTGCAAACAAGTGGCTAAGCAGCCACTTACCTGTCAGGAATTAGACCACCTTCGTGCAGGAGAGCTGGCTTTAGCTTTTAAAACTCCGTGTGAGAATTGCACTGTGTGCTAGAAACCCGACACCTGCAGTTTTACAAGCGAGTCTCAGGTGCTCACCCAATCCACTAGAGCACAGTAAGAAATAAAAGGTTTACAGAGAAACTTAATTCAGTGGCAAATTATTCTAACAAAATTGATATCCCAGAGCTTGCTGGGATAACTTGCCAACTGTGGCGTAAAATCTTTGCAATGAGGCAAGGAAGGACATGGATATCTTCAATGAAACTAGGTTCTGGAGCTGTGGTTCCTAACTCATGACCATCCAAGGTAGGATCAGCCCCATCACATTTATCATGCTGCATTTCAGGGGTGGTTCAGGCTGCCAGTGCTGCCTTGTGGTGCTCCCAGCTTCCCTTCTTCCTGGGGAAAGTGCGAGGAAGACAGATGCAGGTGCTTTGTAAAGGAGAAAGGAGACAGCAAATGTTTGCATCTTTGCACAGCTCACTTAAGAATACTATGGTGTCCAAAAACACCTCTTCAGAAACGAGGTAATATTACAGTGCCTTTGCATGTGGAATACTTAGGAATAACTGAATTGTAAAGGCCAGAGACTGTGGAGTTGAAAAGGGTTTGGTGTTTCTTTCTGAAGAGACTACATGTAAAATTGCTGTATAAATTATATATAAAATTATATTATCTTACATTTGCTCAGAATTTGGAGCCTCTCTAATAGGTACCGTCTGTGTAACTTAAAAATGTCAGAGCCCTTCCCAGCAAATTTCACCTGTGCTATATTTAATATATGGCACTTATGAATAGCCAAAATTAGCTTTCCTAAATAAGTTTCAACAGGGATTTACAGCCCTTGTCTTCTTTACAAGAATAGTTCACACTGGCATGTGCTCTGAGCTTACTCAAGTGGACCAAGATGAAGGGAAGCACTGCCTCAGATCTTGATATGATTATTTGCCCATCTGTGTAGTCCTTCTTTGAATATTGCCAAGATAGGAAATATAAAGTGGCTTAAAAATGTCAAAGTCTTTAATTAAAAAGTAAGCAAAAAAGTGACTTCTGAAGCTAATATTACAAGGGGAAATAAAAATAGAAACAAAGTGTAGCTAAGGACTTTGATATGATCAGTCAAATGCCAGTGGAGCCAGAACTCAGGCTCTGAAGGTATCTTGAGGAAAGCAGTTTAAGTGATGGTTGCACTGCCTGCTTGCTGGAGGCTTGGACTGTCAGCAGAGTGTGGGGCATTTTCTTCCAAAACATTAACACTGAGAAAGAAGCTGGAATAAGAGAGGCGGTTGGGATGTGTGCGACATCTCCTGGGGCTCCCTCTCTGCCTGTCCTTGGGCAGAAGATGAGCCAAAAAGGAGCACGGCCACTCTGTGCCACGGAGCAGCTGTGGCTGAAACCAAGACCTCAGGAGAGGTATTGCTGCAGTGTCCCCAGCTTTGGTGGGCTTTAGGAGCCACGGGAGCAGGGTGGGTGGGAGCAGCCTGGCTACGATCGCCATTCCAGCAATGAACACTTCAGCCCTGTTCTCCCGCCTGTGCCCCGGCTCAAAGGCAGGGCAGGAATCACCCACTCGTCCCCTTCCCCACCAGTGCCTCCCCACCTTGCACCAGGGTGGCTAGGCCTGCTGCAGGCCAAAGGAAATATGCCCCAGAAGGCAGCAAGGTTAGCTCATCTGTTGCTTATAGCCTGCAGTCTTTGTTCACGAGGGCGACTATATTGGAAGTTTTCTTGGAATACGTGGCTATAAACGGCCACAGGAGTTCTTAGAAATATCATTTCAACTCCCTGTGCTCCTAACAGATGCCAGTGCATTCAGGCTCTGATCACACTTTCCAACCTTGCCCTCATCTTGGAGGCAATCCACTCCCTTGCTCCCCAGAGACAAAAGATGCTGGGCTGTGAAATGCAGGGGGCAGTGATCTGGCAGATGAATGAGGTTTGTCATACACATTTCAACACTTGTCACATCTCCCAGGAGATGCTTGTTACCCAACGTGAAGTGAATGCATTTGAATGCAACACCAAAGGACAAATCTGCCCTTCAAGTACTCAGCCTGCAAACATCCTGTGCTGGTCCAAAGGAAAGGGTGACTTCTTTGTTTGTTTCTATAGAGTAAAATGGATTTGTTGGGGTTCTTTCTGAAAGCAATCCAATTAACTGTGGCTCTTTGAGAGTAGAAAAANTTTTTTTTAACTAGCAGTTTGCAATCACTTTCGTCAGATATCCTCATTCCAAGCTGATATTTCTTCTGATTTATTCCGCTGCAGAAGTGGATAATTTAAGTGAGTTTTATATAAATCCTCTTGGCCGCCTTACAGTTCTTTGCATGTTTCAATATATTCCACTGTTAAAAATTTTAAAAGTAGGTGGGGAAAGAGGAAATTTCTGGTTAATATATAACAATTTCTGAAGTCAATGTGCCTGGACTCAATTTTTCAGGGCATTTTTCCAGACATCTAATGATGCCAGAAAATAAAAATAGCCAACTAGCAGGACCTTTCCTAAAAACTTCTCTGCAACGCAGCAGAAGTTTCATGGCCCTCATCAGGTCCTTTTCTACTATCACTGGGGAGACACAAAACACTATCACAAGCACAAAGCAAAAAAATAAAGTGCTGTATAAAACTGCTATAGATGACAAAGTTCTTGTAGCAGAAAGAGTTAAATTAATATATGATCTTTTTTGTAAAATCAAAACAGTCAAGGTTGACTAAATGGTCTAGCTGATCTTTCAAGAAGAGTGGAAATGTCAGCTGAGCAATTGTGTTCATTCACAGCAGGCCACAGGGAGAGCAGCAGACTGGGCTCATGCATGAGGCTGGTGCTGTTAATATTGCTATTACACAAATAGCAATAGTGGGCAAATAGAGGTATGTCTGGAACCAGAGTATGCAGTCCCAGGGGTCTTAGATAAGTTCAGATGCAACTGTTGAGAGAAATAGCTTGAATTTGTAAAAACACCCTATTCAACTTCAAACATACGTATTTTGGATCACAAGTACGAAAAGCCTCACACTGATAATTTTTATAAAGTTCAACTAATGAAAAACTAAATGTATGAAAAATGAAAATAGAATGAGGTGGGGATGTTTTTCAGTTCTTTTTCATTCTCTTGCTTTTGAGGATCTATAGCAAAAGGATGTACATCTTGAAAAGAGTGTGACTTATGGATTTGCCCATGAGATAAATTGCACTATTGTATTATCTTATTGGGATATTGTATTGCTCAGAGAGGTTGTGTAGTGTCCATTCCTTAAAGTTTTTGAGTTCTAACTGAATCTCTGAAGCCCTGAGAAACCTGCTGTGGCCTCACTTGTAGCAGGAGGCTGGGCCAGACACTTCAGCAGGTGCCTTCCAAACTGAATTTTCCTGTGATCCTATCAAGAAGACAAAGAATTATAATTTTAATTTCACACTTTCAGGCAAAATTTTGTGCATTTGTGTGCGAGAAATGCTCTCCTTGATGGGAAAGCAAGGACTTAAACTGGATTAATACATAATTTTACACACAAACAGGAAATGTTGCTGAAAATACCATATCAAACCACCTTCCATTTCATTAATAGCTTTCTATGACTTTAGGTGCAAATGAAAATATTACAAAATGTGGAAATTAAATAAATGACAAAACACAAGTGTGGTTAATGACTGAGTAGCTTGGCAAATGAATTAACAGGATGGTGTGAGCTGTATTAGCTTAGTTGAGCTGTGTGTATTAACGACAATACTCTATGCAGGATCAGCATTATGAGCTCTTCAGTTACTGCTGAAGCAGAAGAGCCAATCTGCAATAATTCCAGGTTCACCTCATTTATCCCACCTATGATTTATGCCAGCTGCCAAATGTTACCTAAGAAATTCTTGCTCACCTCTATATTCTTATTCCTGTTTTGGCTGATAAGAAACTATCTGTGCTGCTAATCCTTACTATACCCTTTTCCCCCCTCATCAATTATTTTGTGTTGTTATTACTTACACAATTCCAACAACATGCCTGGAGAAAAATGGATGCATAAGAGACTGAATCTGAAATCTTATGCTTGTGCCATTCATAGTATTTCAAACTCTACTGGAAAATATTGTTTAAGTTGGCCCAAGTGGTTAGAATGAGCATAGGGGAGATGCTTACTCTTGCCTCCATGTGTGTGTACTTCTTGTTTTAACCTGACTCCAGCCCTACATAGCAATGTTCATGGAAAACTCCACGAAGGTCACGTGCCACATATTAGCTTAGCAGCTGAAGGATGCATAAATTCAACAGCAAGAGAAAAATTAAATTAGGTAAAGGGAAAAAATGACTATTTAGTGATTTAAACTCACTTAGACCTCAGCTGTTTTGGGTTTGAATACAAGAAAATGAAACTACATGGGCTTTATGTGAAATCTCTTCCATCTGTTTCAGACAGGAAGCCAAACTTTTTGTCGTGTGGTTAGATATGAATTTTTCAAACATGTTTTTCATAGATCCTTTCTGAGTTTATTGTGATGCCTTGCAGAGGTCACGGTACAAGTCACTGTAAATAGATTGAATTACCATTCCTGTACAAAGAGAGGAGTGTACACAGTCGCTGGAGTAATCCCAGCCTGACTTCCCAACCTTGTGTGGTTGTTTCAAATAGCAAAGTGAAAATTTTCATCTATGTTTCCTTTGTCTTTGGATTGTCCATGCAAGTCATCAATTTCCTCTTCACCCGCTCAGAGTTACCCAAATCCTCTTATTTCAAGATAGGGATTTATTTTATAAAACTGTTACTAAAAGGATCTCAACTAAGTTAGAGTGACTCCGGGAGATGCTTTATGTATTTTGGGTCCTTAAGAAGATAGCTGACTTGAGAATAACATGACAGAAGGGTCCCTTGTAATCTTTCAAGGGCTTAAATGTAATGGATTGCAATTTATATGTGGCAGAGAGTTCAGCTCATTGTGGGTTGTTATTTTCATTTAGTAAAGCATGTGAAATTCTGATAAAAGATAATCTTTACAAGGAAGATGCAAAGCAGAGAAACTATCTCAGAAGCTTGGAGGAAATTATCATTTTGATTCATATTGTTTTCCAATAATTATTTGATGCACAGGGTCTGTCTTGTCTTTTCTGGCCACATAAAGAGCAAATGCAATCACAAGGTTTGCAATGTTCATTACTGAGACTAGATATATGTACAGTATAAAAACCCAAAGCACTGCAGTTTAGAAAGAGGTCCACAGGCTTAGGGATAGAACAGGACCTGGAATTGTTGTTAGCTCTGGATAAAAAGTTTACTTTTGAGAAGAATTTACACTAAGTGTCATTTTAATGGTTGGTTCCAGGACTAGGATCTTGCCTCATGAATTTTCTGCACAAGAGATAGAGAAACACACATTGATACAGACATTAATACATGTAATAATATTTTTTTTAGTCATAAATCAGTTCTCAAATAAAATAAGAAATACTTATTTCTAAGTTTGATCTGTCATTTGCAGAGCTGGAAAAAATCAATCTCCCAGGACATTTCAGTGCTCAGAAGAAATTGGGCTTGGGACTGTGAGACACTTCTTTACATCTGGGCAGAAACTTGTTCAATTGCTAGAAGTAAAAATAACAGAGAAAAGGGAAAAGTTTTTTTTTATAGGTGATTCAGGTTTCTTAAAGTAACATTAGAAGGTACTCTGGAGTTTTACATTTTAGAGAAAGAAGAATTACATTGTTGAATAGATAAGGGCAGAATGATAATTGATTGTATCATATTCCTGGAAACTATCACATGGGCTCTCATGCCCATATCAAGTGTGCTTGTGGTTATAAATATATATATGTTTACATAATGTGTACATGTATATATCTATGCACTTGGGTTTCTGTAAGATGAAACGACCCATATGCTTTTTCCTGGGTTATGCCCAGCACATTCATTTAATTATTCAGCGAGAACATACACTACCAAGTCCTTGGACCTTTTTCTTTTATTTCTTTTTCTTTGTAAAAGCTTTGATACTTTTTGGCACTGGGTCATGTAGTCATGCATTTAATGGGCCAAAGGCATTTTTATTACCCTTTAAAATGTTTAACAGAGTTTCTGTATAATTTCTCAACATATTCTATTTGTTTATTTCTGTATATTTTTGGTATAAAGAGGTAACATTGTGGTGTAAGGTTTTATTACCTTGGCAGTGTCATCATTTAAAGAAGTATCAATCTTTCCATTATGTGCCCAATACATTTAGGAGCTTACATTCTGGACATGAAACTTAATTCCCAGTCGGTGTCCTGATACAAATGTCCCAGTAAGATGCCAATCATGATATTCTTTAATTAAGTTTTAAAGAAATTGGCACTTTTAAATAGCTCAAAATATGTTCTTCCTTTTTTTCTCAAGTGCAATAAAAAAATACGTCATTTTTCTCTGGACAGTAAAGAGATTGATACATCACTACTCAGGCATTATCTTGGTTGTAACAGGACATAGTCTGAGACTAAAGCAGGCTCAGGAAGTGACAGTTGCTGAATAACTTAGCCTTGCTTTAACCATTATGAGAGAAATGCAAGTGGAGTCTTTGATAGGAAACAGATGAAAATTGAAGTGCATATAACTGGATTTTCTCATATGCTGCACACAGGGAAAATAGTACACATTTGGTCTTTTGAATTGAAAATAACAGCAACATATTAGTCACTAAAATCATACATTGTCCGTGTTTCTGTTTGCAACACTGATTATTGGATTTGATGTTTTTTAACTCTGCCTATTAAATATTCTGATGTGTGTACTTGATTCAGAGCAGATTTTTGAGGCTGATTGGTCACTAAATAGGATTTGGTTATACAATCCGTACAAGGGAGTTGCACTGAAATGTTGGTTTCTTGTATGCAGAAGTCATACAGACATCACTATCTGGATTTTCTAGGTATAGTGGCCTTATTAATTCAGTGAAAGTGAGCATAGCAGACCACCTTCTAGACACCTGGTGGGTGGCAACACAAGCACTTTTTACTGCCTGAGTTCCAGTTGCACAGCTCCATAGAAAGAAATGGTTCATGGTTATAACAACTCAGAGTCAGATTTCGTTCCTGAGCTCTGCTAAGCTTTGCCTTTCAATAGGCAAGGGGGCAGCTACAGCAACAACCTTCTCAGTATTAGGAATCTCTTCCTCATCACAATGTATATTTTGTAAGGATTGGTTGTTTGGTTTTTTTTTGGCAAAGAAGACATAGCAAGAGGCCAACAGCACAGCTACCCTGTTGGCTACAAGTGCCACTCCCAAATGGTGCTGAGAAGCTGGAGCTCTGCAGATGGAGAAAACCAGCAGATCTGTGGTTTGACCCTAACTCTTTCACCCCCTCTCCTATCACATACAGAACACAGAGGTTCAAACAGATGCTAGATCAGAGCTCGAGTCCAACGCTACATCAGAGTAATAAATACAGCAACTCTATTACAGAGCTCAGTAATTTCAAGTTTAGTACTATTCCCCAGTTTGGAATAACTCTTTTAAAAGGACCAGCTTGGAAAAATACCAGCATCAAAGACGTATTCACTACTGTCCTGGTCTTACTGACTGTGGTTTTGTCTCTCCTTTGGAACAAAATGGTCAAGGTATAGCCATTACATTTTAGATGCCTTCTGTTTCACCAAAGATGTAATTCCAGAATTCTCAGTGCATGTTGTGAACACAGATGCAGAATGTATAAAATTTCTGAGCATGCCTATAGGTATACAGATAAATACATACATACGTATCTGGGAAGTTAGGAGGGAAGGTAAAATGTGCAGGAGGCCACTTTCTTGTTCAGTTTGCAGAGTGAAGTGAAGCATCTGTGCATCTGTCCTGGAAGAAACTGATGGAAAATAAGGAGATTGCAGTCAGTTATCCACATTATATGATATCCTAAACTGATGGGAGATGAGTAAGTGCACCATCAACTCCTTTTATCATCGCTCAGGATTTCCTGTTTACATCTTTGATCACACCACCTCTCTGCAGCGGCTTTCCCAAAGAACTAGCTTTCCCATAAAGCTGTGGGGCAGTGCACAGCCAAGAAGCAGGTCAGAAGCTCCTCCTGCTTGTCACTGGTTTCCCTGCCTCAGGAATATCCATGATCCTCACCCATCCTTGCCCACTTGGGATCTGCAGTGCGGAGCATAGCGCTTCGTAAATCACAGCATATCAACTTCTGCTGAGTGTTTAAGAGCCAGTCCCAAAAGTCACGTGCTGCAGATGAAGAGCTCGGACAAGGGAAAGAAGCAATCAGGTTCCTGCTGACATTTGGGATCTGCCACCTCAAAAACTGTCACTTTTTAATGCGTGACTGAGAGCCTTATTTCAATTAGGGGTCTGTGCCATTGGCTATCAGCTGTGATGTTGTGGAGTTTGCTGTGACAGGGTACTCCCTTTTCCCAGACCAGAGTCTCCACTCAGTCTCTTGACAGTCTGCCAAGCTTTGCAACTGGAATGTGTGAAGTTAAGTTTTGAAACAGTTTATTTCCATCATTCCTGCCTGTTTTGATCCAGTATGTGAAACAGGTTTCTACTTTTGTTATGGGATTCGTGCTCATTCTTGCCAGATTCTAATTCATTATATAATCTAGCAGCATCAGATGACTGGCTAGGAATGAGTAGCAGATGCATCTCCTGAAATACAGAATTCCTTGCTACAACCATGCATGGGTGACTTGATAGCTACCACTACCTGACTGGATTTGTGGAAACAAGGGCATCAAGAATTTTTTAAAACCAAAACCAGATGTAATGATCTCTGAAGAGGGAGTGATGCAGAGCTGGCCTGCCCCACCATAAGAATGATGGGAAAAACATTTGTCCTGGCACAACCACAGTGTCATGGTAATCCTTTCCTGCCTAAGAGCAGCTCAGGACTACCCTCTCTGAGGAGAGTTGTAGCTATTGTCAGCATTAGTCTGGTTTCTCCATTTACACACTGCTGTGCTGCAGGCAGACTCTGCAGCTCCTCTTTAATCTACCAAGGATGACACTGATCCAGGATCATGGATGAGGTCCCTTCGTTTGATGAGGGGCTTTGAGGCTGTGGCCTGGGTTTTCAATCCCACTGTTGGCATAGTGAGAAAAAAGTTACAGGTAGTAATGCCCATGAGGTTGCCAACTGCTGTACGCTTCAGAAACTTGGAAAAAACTTCTGAGAAAACTGGCATGAGTGGCATTTTCCATCTTCTTTTTTTAATAATCATCTGCAAAAACCATCTGTCTGCCACTGCTACCAGCAGCCAGTGCAGTGGAAAAGGCCATTAAATATCTTAGGAACCTCCATTCAAAAGTGCTCTGAAAAAGCTGGCTAAGCTACAACATGACTCTGGAGGTGCCTGATGCCTCCAGGACCTTTCCTGCTTGTTGTTATGTTCTCCAGGTGCCTCTGGTGGTGCCTCTGAATATTTTACCCTTTTCTTCACAGGACTAAGCAATCCAGCTGTTATCAAGGAAGTGAAACACATCAAGGTCTTTAAACAGTGCTATTTTCCCCTGAAGTCCTTAGCAGCAGTTGATCTCGGTGTCCCCAAAATGAAGCACAACAGTCATCTGTGCAAGCCTTTTCAAAGGCATATTTAAGTCTGGCAGGTTTTGCTAACAGTGTGGTACCTACTCCCATAAATAGTGATTCCCTCAGAAAAGAGGAAAAAAAAACCAAACCCAAGACACAAATCATTAAAAGACCCAACTGTTTTCTCCAGTTGTAGGCATTCTCAGAAAATGCCTGCTGCATACTGAAACGATTATGCTCTTCACAAAATGAAGTCACAGCTGCCTCTGCCTCTTAAAGCATAGCTGGAAGAAGAGAAAAAGGCTTTCATTTTTGTAAAACATCCTTGCCAGATTATTCACCAAGTCAGAGGATATTTCTTCTGATACTGAAGGACATACAAGGTCAGAATGTTCCATCTCTAAAAAGCATCCTAGAGCTCATGCTATAGATCTTTGTTTTGTTTCAGTTTGTTTCTGAGCAAAATAAAAATAATAGTAATAATTCTTTATTAATTGGCCCAGAGGAAGTGCATGAAAATTGCTGAATTTTCATCCTGTTCTCCCAGATCACTTGTTTAGTTACAGCAGCTGGGGCATGGGTGAGTCCTTCAATGCACAGGTAGGCCTAGAACTTCTTCCTGTCCTCTCCAATCCATCTTCAATTATGGAATAGAGGAGTGCTACCTAAGGTGACCACCTTTTAAGTAAAGAATTATGAGTGGGATGAGACCACTCCATCCTGAGTTTCCTCTTTCTGTCGGGTCTTAGGTGCTTTGACTCCAGCCCTGACCCCTGACAGCCCAAAGTGTCTCACTCTGAAGTGAGGTGCTGCTGTGAGCATTCTTGATATGGGCTCAGTGCCCTGTGAGGCTTTACAGACCAAAGCCCTTCACTGTGTCCCTAGTTATCTAGCTCATCTCAGAGAGGTCTGTCCCTGGATCATATCCTGGGACAGATATCCTTATGCCCCATGGATGTAACCATGGTGAGAAGAAAAGGTCTTTCTCCTAAGTCCACCCCTGCATTTTGCAAAGACAGGCATGAATTAAAAATGTTCATTAACAGTTCCACAAGTGGATGTTAGTGTGTCACAGATCGACTATAGATAGACCACAGACCAATCCTCACTAAATTATTTGCAGGTTTCTCTTGTAGATCAACAGTTGGCAAGAGGTTTTCCAAAACTGCCTAATATATTGTAGCATTGTCTTGAGGATAATGAATGGATGCACATCTGTGCTTAATACTCTTCCATCTTTCAGAAATTCCCCACATTCCATAGATGAGAAATGATATCCTTCAGATGTGAACAGTGCTTTTGAATTTCATTCACTGCTAAAGAGGTTAATAACTTGATGACCACGAGGAAACCGCTTAGAAACAAAACTTCTTTGCCTTTTAGATTAATTAATGAAATTTAGTAATAGTGGTCACTGTATAAAATATGTTCTGGTCATTATTTTCCTGCTGGAAAACCAGTATTAAGGGATCCAAATGCCATACTGGTGCATGCTGCATTGCAGTGTTGGATATTTATACAGCTGCTATCAGGGTTTCATAAGTCCTTGCTGGTGTTTGCCACTCTGCTTATTAGGGGAGCTCAGAGTTTTTGTTTCAGGTAACTCCAATTACTAAGACTGTCAAGAGCAAGTTGAACAAACTTGGGTTAGGAGACAGGAGGGACAACTTGGGGAACGAATATTGTAAATTATACAAACTGCAGCCTGCAATTTCTTCACAACTGGAAAAGCAGGAGGAGATATGTGGATGTTGAATTCTGTGCTAGGAGTGGGTCACTTCTTGCCTTGAGATAGAGGGCATGCTGCAAAGGGCTCTTGGAATTTTTTTCAAGGCCATATGCTAATATTTGTCATTAATAATTGAATTTATCTCATTCTAATTTCCAGGTAAGAGCTGCTGAGTCATAAAGTGGAGCAGAAAAAGCAATATAACACGAGACTTCCATAACCTGGCTTGTGTTTTCTACCATACATGAGCATACACCATATATGACTGCAAGCAGTTTTGGCCTACACTGAGGCTAATTTTTGGCACAGAGTAAGTCTGCACAAATCAAGGTGAAGACATTTTCTTGCTGTTGTCTAAATATTTTTAGAGGGATTTGTTTAAGTCAAAGTATAATTGTGTACCTTTGATCCAGATAATGAATATGCAGTGTAGTTATTTACAACAAAATGTATGAGCACCATACATTTCTCTCGTTTCCTTCATGTTATTCCACTGTGGAAGCCAAAACAAGAGATTTTACTACTAAAGGCTGGGTAGCAGCACAAGACCTCAGCAGCAGGTACTGAGATCTCCTTGGCACAATCCCCACTGGGTTTCCAGTTCTGGCAGTTACTACTTCATCTATATCAGATTTTTTCAATATTTTTAACATTGTTAGGTTTTTTTCAGTCATACTGAGGCTCTTTCCAGAAATTATGCATGTTTCAGATTAGTGTGTATGAAATAGTTTTTTCTGTTGTCCTTTCGTGGTCCTCCAGAAGTAACTCTCCACCCTTGTGGGTTGAAAACTGCTTATCTGCATGTATATCTGCACTGGGTTGGGTGTGCTCTTTTTACCAGGAATAAACAATCTCAGGGAATGAATAAACTGTCACAAGGAGCTTTAGAATTAAAGAGCAAAGTCATGGAAAGCACAGAGCTAAAAAGGTTATTTTTGTCAATGCTCATATTCATGGTTCATAAAAATCTAATTCAGAATGTTAGTTTACACCCCTCAACTCCCCCCAGAAAAATCCATTCAGACACTGTGCATCTGTCATTTGTGAGCCAAATGCTGACAACCTTGGTATTATCCCATCTCACAGTCCAAGAAAAATCAACTTTTATCTTACAAAAAATTATTTCACATATCTAAAATATTGCAATTTTTTTCTTTTTTTGGTGGAGTTGTGTTTGTGGTGCCTTGCTATATTACAGAGTTAGTACAGCAATCTGTCCCTTGATGGTTTTGTGTTCCTCTAAAACAAGCACAAAGAAAATAAGAGCAATGCATCTGATGCTGGGGTTACGGAAAGACCAACTTCCAAATGACGGTGAATTAAAAGAAAGATTTCTGCCATGCATTTTTTATTTGTCAGCAAGTTTCTCTGTAAAAGACAAGAGCTCTTTTTTGCCCAAGTCCTGTGGTCACACATGCAGAGGGTCCCTAGCTCAAGGAATTTATACATGAGCAGAGAAGGCAGACGGGTGGGAGGGGAATGGAGGCACAGTAGTGGAGCTGCTTGGGCCAAGCAGCCACAGCTCGAGCTGGCTGGACACTGCATCTCATTAGCCTCCCTGGAAAAGCAAAGCTGCTGGCCTTCCCTGAAGACATCACCTTTAACTCAAGCCAAATATTTATTTAGGTTGATTTCCTTATCTGGAAGATGTGGGAAAAAGCCAAGGGGCCCCAGGGGGATCAAACATTAAAACAGCTCATTTTTTTTTTTCCAGAAAAGGACGAAAAAAATACTTGCAGTGATAGATTTTTTATTTTTTTTTTTTTTACTCTATCCTGCTTAATTTTATGGCAAAATATGAATTGCACCATCTGGCCTTTTACATATTACTTATCAATTGGTTTCTTTAGCCATTGGTCCCTAAGAAGAGCCCTGTAAGCCAAATAAAGCACTTTGGCCTACTGGAATTATTGGCGCTCAATACAAGCAGAGAATAAAATGGGAATATTTCATAATCAGCAATGGACTACAGAACGTCAAGGAAGGAAAACAGCTGATCTGGGAAGGTGATCCACACTCTGTTCTTGCTCTCAAATTTGTCAAAAAATCTGCCATAAAAGGTCCTTCAGGAAGGCATGTAGAAACAGCTTTTGACTCTGCTATTTGTCCAACTTAGGTCAGGCTTGATGTCCCTGGCAGAGGTGTGAGGGTTTGAGGAACACCAGGATACATGAGTGGAGAGACATACATACATGTGTGGAGAAGAGCATTTCTTCCTCAGATCTGTAGCCTAAACAAAGCTCTGAAGCCTGAAAGCCACAAGAGTCGAGTCTGTAGAAAAAGGTGTGTTCTGTACCAAACAGAGAGTTTTCTCCCCACAAAAGGCAGCTCTTTGAAGAGGCTGGCCTGTCAGCCCTGTACAGCTGCAAAACCTGTCTGAAACATGTCCAGATGCTCCCTATTGAAGCTTCAGGCAATGTCCTACAATAGTCCCCAAAGCAGAGGAACTGAAAGGAAGGAGTTTGAGAGGCAGGGTGGTAGCCCAAACTAAGCAAATAACTATTTTGTTTGACATTCTGCCCAAGGCTCATAATTGAAATAAAAAGCTCTGACCTGCAAGAAACCCTGGGTGTGGTGGAAAGTGCTTCCTGGGCTGGGGGAAACATGCGAGCCGCCCTGTCAGCTGCCTGGGGCATGGGTGAGCAAATACGTGGTCTCTGGCTGAAAAGTGATTATGATGGGAAATATTTTGCATGGATTCATACTTAAATGATTTTCAGGATTACTCAGGTTCTTTTGTTTTGAGGCTTCAGTAGAATCTTGTTCTTAAGGGCTGTGAGAATAATCCCATGACACCAAAAGCTGATGCTTTGGCACAAGCAAAGTTTCACTCAGAAGATTTAACTTTTCCAAGCCCCATGAGTGCAATCCAGCATGGCAGAGTCCATTGATGAGGGGACAAGTCCTTTTCTGGAATGTGCAAGTCCTGTTGAATCAAGATAATACAACGTTAAAGGCTCCAGAAACAAAGCTTCTCAATATGCTGTCAGTGTGCTGCGTATACAGCACAAGGCACTGCACATTTGAGAACAAAAATGGATGTATGGACCTGGCTCCGAAAGTACATTTAAAACAACATAATTTATTGTCTGAGCAATTGCTGACTGTTCCCCTGTTTTGGCCAGATTTTAAAACTTCCCTGAACTCCAGTTCATGTGCCCATCTCATGCTGATGTTGTCTCACTTTTGGAGACTATGGGAAATGCTTCAGGGTAGCTTACATAGGATGCAAAAGCAGCATCGTTACAATTTGTAAAAGGAACTGTTTTAATTCAAGAAACAATAAAAACATCTTATAAATGGTGAGCATCTGGTCCAAAGAACGAATCTCAAACATTACATTATCACTACGAGGAACTGTGAAATGAGAGTCCACTTTAGTAATCCTCAGCAGTGCTTTTTTTTCTGGTAAATGTTGCAGTGTTGGTAAATCGAGTGTATATTTAGAGACTAGCTTTGTTTTTGATGGGATCAGTGTAACTCTGATGAGGTTCATGTCTGCAAAAAGAGAATTTCATTGGAGTATTTGAAGATTATGAACAGTAATATTTCATTATTAGGTGCCTTTATATATGTGCAAATTGTCAATATGACAGTCTTTTACTTAGTGAACTGATACTGAGGGTGATCTCATTGTTTTCTCATGACTTAACAAGGAATTAGAATCCTAAACAGTGGTAAAATACATTCAAAAGTATTTGACCTTGACCAAATCATAGCTTTCAGTTTAATTTTATTTTTCATTCCTTGCAGAGACTTGATAAACCAGATAAACTGGCCCTGAGTTTTGCACCTGCTATAACTCACTGTTTGGTACTATTTGGAATTTTTTGTGCCTTTGTGAGATACCCAAGCATAATTATGCCAGTTTACCCAGCACAGCCTGTTCCCTTCACTGCTCCAGTATTAAGTGTCTGTTGTTCCTAAATTCAGTGACTTTGAGAACACTTTAAGAGAATACATTTTCCTGAAAAGAAAAAGAGAGGAAGTCAACAGTGTCTTGTATTAAATTCTTTATGCTCCAGTTATATGGAGAAGCCCCCTGTGGAGTGTGTTCTCATCTTTTCTCAGACAGGGCAAGTTAAGGGAGATTGCTTGTCCCTGGAACCTCGAGAGAATCTTAGCTTCTGATGTTTGCATTTTTTCTGTGCAAAATAATAAATTGGAGAACAAGCTCCAGCCTTGAGTAATTTTACAAGCTCCCCACCTGTTACCAATATGATTATGTTAATGAGCCCTAATTTCCAAAAAAAGCCCCACATGGGACTTCCACCTACACATCCTACCCAGGTAACCAGGGTCTCCATTGAAGGTCAGGACTGAATATCTCCTTCTTCTCTCTGAGCACAACTTTCTCCAGCCCTGTCTCCTGCTGCTGGTGCTTGGAACCCCAGGTGTGTCTCACACTTTGCATGTCAAGGGCCATCAAAGGAGCAGCTCCACCCAGTGCTCAGGTACTATGGGGGAACAGGGTCCTGATGAGTATGACTGGTGCTGGGGGCCCTCAGCTCCCCCTGAACTGGGCAGTCCCAGCTGCTGTTCCCCAACACTGCAGCCTTGCAGCTCGCCATCCTTAACTCAGGTGGGGCAAGGGGGAGAGAGAGCATAACTGAACACTATCAAAAAAGCAATTTGTGCTCCAAAGCAATTCAGTGCCATCCCTAGATGGCATCCTTTCCTTCTGTTGTGTCAGACATCCTGCTCAGCTTCGTGTCATCTGCAAACTTGCTGAGGGTGCACTTGATCTCGCTGTCTGTTGTTGATAAAGATATTAATGAGTGCCAGTCCCAAGACAGAGCCCTGAGGGACATTATTTTTCACCAGCCACCACCTGGACACAGAGCCAGTGACCATCCAGCAATACCTCCCCCACTGAGCAGTCTATCTACCAAACACCCGTCTCTCCAATCTGGAGATAAGGCTGTCATGTGGGACTGAGTTAGAGGCCCCACAGAAATCTAGGTAGATGGCACAGCTTGGTCTTCCCTTCAGACCTGTTGCTGTCATTCCATTGTAGGAGGCTGCCAGATTGTTCAGGAGTGGTTAGCCCTTGGTCAAGCTGTGCTGACTGCCTCTGGTCACCTCCTTGCCCCATATGTGCCTTAGCATGGCTTCCATGAAGATCTGCTCCATGATCTTCCCAGACACAGAGGCCAGGTTCACCTGTCTGTAGTTCCCCAGGTCTTCCTTTCTTCCCTTTTAAAAAAAATAGAAGTGTGTTTTCCCTTTTATCAGTCCGGATCTTGCCTGACTGCCATGACTCTTCAAATATAACGGAGGATGGCCTGTCAACAGCATCAGCCAGTTCCCTGAACTGGGAAATTGGTGTAAGAATCTGGAAAGGGCTTTGAATGTCCCTGTATTTTTGGTCAAACAGAACTTATTTCAAAATACCCCAAAGGCAGTGTTTTGCATTACAGACAGTCTCTGCGTGTTGCTCTCCTGAGTAAAAATGAAATTAGCTCCCCAGAGTATCCCAGTTGTACAATCTACCATTCAAGTCTTGCATCTTTGCTTACTACCTAATGCACCTGTAAACTCTGGTGGCTGCTCTTTATGTTTTCAAATGAGTACGAACTGTTAGATGTGTATTGTTGGCTTGGTTCTTCCTTGCACCTTTTTTTTTTTTTAATTTTTATTATTTCCTTGCCAGAAAGCCTTTTATTCTTTTTTCTTCTTTTTAATTTACATTTTCTTTCATCTGGAATCTCAATGCCTTTGATTCATACTTGCTCTTTGTTTTGATGTACGGAAAAAACTTAAGACATACTTGGCTCTAATAGCTGTACAAATTCAAACCCTGGTAAGGAAAAGAAATATTTGAAACCAAGTCAATCCTGATTTATCTAGAGATTTAATTTACTCATAGATTTCAAATAAAAAATAAAATCATCATCTATATTTTATTACTAGATCTTAAAATAATAAAATCAGCTGTATTTTACATGCTTGTTGGGTGACTTTGGGTGTTAAGGAGGAGAGAGGTTTGCTTCCAAAGGATTCTTGTGAAGTGACTTTGAAACATGGCTTAAAGGGTAATTGCTTTTCCATCATAAAATTTTTAAAGGAGAGTGATTTTCCAGGTGTTTGATAAACACTTTGTTAAATAATATGTCTAACATAAAAGGTTCAGTGAAAAACTTTATTTTTCAGAAACTAAGCATTGCAAAGAGAGAGGAAAAAACTCAGCTCCTCCTATGTTGTAGCACCTCAACCAGAAAAATGTAAGGGCCTGTACCAGAGAGTTATGGGGGTCCAGCATTTGCCCATTATTGACTGCATTGAGGGCGAAGTCAAGAGAAAATAGTAATCACAGGTAATAACTGAAATTTTACTGCTAAGATATAAATGGATAAATTAGTTTTTTCTTTCTTTAACACTGCTCACAAAGATAATCTCCAACTGCAAAAATGCACATAGCTTTCCCCAGTCTGGAAAGCAAAAAGCCAAACCCAAATATGCATGCTTTTAAATGCTTTCTCTGTGATGTGTCACTGCCTTTAAACAGCACCTCACATGAGTAGCAATGTTTCTAAGTTGTGATACTTATAAATGCAGGAGAAATGCTGATGCTTTAGTAACAGAAATCTTCAACTTGCAGTTGTGGGATGGTGGCTTTTTTCCTTTCCAGGAATGGTTTGAGTTTCCTCTCCCTTGTTCAAAAACATAAAATGAATCCAAACTATGTATGTGCTGTGTCTGGATTTACAACTACACGTTTCTGCCATCTCTAAAACTTCAAAGAGTTAATGCTGAAGACTTAGATAAACTTTTTCCTAGATAGATTTGTGAAAAAGGTGTGGGTGTTTTGTACAAAAAGAAAACCGGATCCTCTAGTTGCAAGATAGGATAAAAAAACTCTTTTCCTCTAGTGCGGTGTGTCTTCCTAAAACTTACTTTTATTCCACAGGAATATCTGTTTTCAGCAGTAAACTGAAAGCCTATGGGAGGCAGTGAAGGACACAACTCAGCCAACAGGACAATTTTTCTAGTTTTCAGTATTTGCATCCTCTGAGCTTTACCCCTGCTGCTCAGTGCTTTCTGTGCTCAGTATAAATGTGTCTGCTCAGGAGTACTCATGGAGCCCTTTGTGCTGCTTCCCTTCCATTTCAGTCTCCCAGATGGGACTTTAGTGGGGCTCAGACACTGCCCATGACCTTCCACCCATTACTTAAACCTTACTCAGGCCACTCCACCACATGAGCTGATGGGCTGAGAAGGGCTGAGTGGGAAGGGATTTGTAGGCTGTGTTTCCATGTTGTAAAATGCTTTCCAGAACTGGCAGGAGCTGATGCTCTACAGGATGATTTCTCTCTCACTTTGGGAACTTGAAGTAAAATACAGAGATCTCATATATGTTCTCTTTGTGATGGATAGTGATGAAAGGGACTGTCCCTCATGTGCTGCTGTTTTTTTATTGTTATTACAATAATAGAATTATGAAAAGGTTTAAAGATGATTTCTGTTACTCTGATGCAAGAAAGGTTGAATATCGCGAGAAGCAGTTCCTCCTCTGCATTATGCACCTGTGCAGGCATGATACTGCCTGAATGCTTGCAGGTAGCCTGAGTGTGTTTATCAGTTTTGACAACCAAGCTTTTACAAACTTTTTCTCCGTCTAAACAAAATGGAGTAAGCATAAGATTTAGCTGATGCCACTATACTGGCAGCAGGAGAAGAGAGAAGAAACTTGTTTTCCTGTTATGTCTTGTTTTACCCAAAAGTCACATGGAAGCTTCTAAATAATTATTTACTATGCAAGACTATGTGGTACTCAGGGCATGGACAAAGCTCCCCAAGGGGAAATAGTTTGGTAGGAATGAAGGGGAACAGGGGATGGAGGCAAATAGACTGACCAGCATGCAAGGAAATTATTTGTTGCTGGAAAATAGTTCCTAGAGTGGCAGCTCCTCCCCTCTTGCTCTGTTCTGCTTCCAGCACAGCATCAGGACATGCAATGACACAACTACCTGTGTTCTCCATGCTTGGGTTTGGAGATGTTTGTGTTCTGCTGATCTGCTGAAAAACACATTAGTTTAGCAAGCATTCCATTAGTAGCGACTTCCAACTTTTATGCCTATTTGCAACTTCTATCTGCTAAGACGTATTTAGGGCTCTGAGGGACTTTTACTGCTGCCACCTCAGCAGCATGAGGAGACCATTTACAGTTTCATCATGTACTTACTATGAAATAAGAGCTCTCCATTATAGGTGGCTTTCTAGCTAAGTACTATACTGGGAATTAAAAAAAAAAATCCCACTTTATTTTCCACCAGACAAAAATCCTGCTGTTTTTTTGGCCTGGGTCTCAGAACACAGCAGAAAAATAACTGTAATCCACTTAACATGTAGTGTCTTCTTGCTTCTTAGAGAGTTTGGGTAATTTCACCGGTGGTTTTCACATTTCTTATCTATGCCAACAACTATAACTTCTGGCATCCAATTACTCTATGGTCCTGAATTTGAAGACATTTCTCTGCATGGCTTTTGGTAAAAGCAAGCTGTTTGAGTTTACTCAGTTTGGCCTTTCAATAAAGAACCTCAAACCCCAGCAGTGCCCTGACAACATGGTTGGACGTGTAGTCCCATCTCCAGCAGCCTTTATAAAGGATGTAATGACATGGTGATCTGTGCACCTGAGCTGCAATACAGTCCAGGAGAGCGGCTGGGATAAAAGGTGCTGGTGGGAAACTCAGCATCTCTCTCATGGGAAGTCAGGGTAGGACAGAAAACCTTTCCCTGGTTCCTCTTGAAATTTATGGAATAACTGGATTGACTGGACAGAGAAAAGATAGACATTGTCTCAGCCTCTAGCTGAGAGCTTCAGTCAGAGTGCAAAGGGTCCTTTCTCAAATTATGTTTTTGTTTATTTGTATCTCTAAAATTTTCAATATACAATTACACTAAGTGGTGATTATTTTTTTGTTTGCTTCTTTTATAGCATTTACCTCTGGGTTGTTCAGTTACCATTTTTTATGACTGAAAATTGCTTTTAAAGTTTTCTCTTTCCTCCTGATAGCATTACAAAAATTTAAGAGCTTTTATTATGATATTTTTCTTAATTTTAGAAGAGAAACTGTAACAGCAACCTTTGGCCAAATGACTGGCTTCCCAAAGTTTCTACATGTAGTCAGGCTGTGTAGGGGAGAATATGGAATGATGAATATTTTAAATCTGTGTAGTGTGAAGGCATGGCAAAGCCAAAAGTATGAAGGAGATGTGGTGGTTGATTCCTGGATGCATAAACGGTTTAAAACATTTTCTTGATAGCAAATTTCATTTTTTTTTTAATGAACTGAAGACAAACTTTCCTGTTTTCTGGACATTGAACCCGTTGGCTTTCACCTGATGTAGTGCTCTGTCATTAACTCATCAAAGGACTCAGTCTTTGGAGGCTCACCAGGAGAAAGCCAGTACACTAAGCCTCTGGAAATCATCTCTGCAGTGCAAAAGAGCAGCAGTCCAATGGATTGTGTGACATGGCAGGTCTTGAAAGCACAGCACATCAAGGAAGGAAGGAAGGAGTTCCATAACTTCAAGGGTATTTGACTGTTATTTTTAGAATTATTTGACTGACAGATCACTATGCAACGGTGATGTGTATGGGGAGAGCTAGTGCTGGAGATAGTTATAGTCTGATGTAACTCCAGTGTGATGACAATTCCCTGGCTCTCACTGGCTTTTTATCCCTGACATGCAATGTTCTACTTGTCAGCTTTCTTTTGTTTTCCATGGCTTGTTTCTCCTTGCTTTCCACACCACACAACAGTGAGCAAATGAAAAGGATTCTTTTATGAGTTAATGAATGCCTTTTGTGGTTTTACATATTCCAGTTTGAGTATAGGAGAAATGCATCGTATGACTGAGCCTGTGCCTGGCAAAATGGGTACCTGCAAATAAAAGGTCACCTAATTAATTTAAAATAAAGTGAGACCCTGTTCCTTCCCACTGCAAGAATGAAACAGTCTCTCAGCATGGGACTTCTTTGCCTTGGGTGGGTCCCTGGTGTAGAAATCCACCGTTTTCTTACTCCCATTTTTCCGATCAAGCATGACATACTTAGAAAAGGCAAAACATGACCAAAGGAAGATCCCAATCAAGAAATGTACCTTTTTCCATGCAAACTCTGCAGATTTCATCAGGCTTTCACCAGGCAGTCGTATGGCATGCTGGATAAAAGTAAAATAACTTGAACAGTTTTGTTCCAAGAACTTTTTATGGCTGCTTCAAGGCTGAGCCCTGATCCTTGTTTTGATGTCTTAGGGAATACCAGGAACTTTTGCTGTCATTATGTGAAAGGTCAAATTTTATGCCCTGTGACAACACAGCTGCATTCAGGGAAAACTGCTGTTGTTATTGCATTAAATTGGTCATTTTATGCTCTCCAGAAGGTCCATCTCTTTTCAAGGGTTTAAATCCACGAGGAAATCCCACTAAGATCAAATAACATTACAGTATAGGAAGAATAAGTATATATGCACACCCTATATAGACATGACAAACAGTAAATACAAAAATCACACTTATTATGCGAGTCCTAAACTAAGGAATTTTAAGAGGAAGAAAAACCATAAAATATACTCCATAATAATGAAATAATTATAAAAGAACGATGACAGACTTGCTTTTAATTAAAATAACACCTGTTGGATTAAGTTTCAAAGAAGCAATCAAAGACAATACTGAGAAAAAGCAAGGCACACAGTAAGTGTTTAGTAGATCAAAACATTTAAAATGTTTCAGAGAAGTATGAGATGTAAAAGGGAAAAAAACATTGGGGATTATGTTGGGATTATACTGAAATTTGACTAAAGGAGTAACACTCCTGAACAAATAACATTACATTAAGCTAATTAGAGTTTAGAATATGAAATTGTTAAAGTTTGATACCTCAGCTGTTTCTTTAAACTGAAAAAGGGATTAATCCATATTGTAAAAATAGTTCGTGGTTCAGAGGGCAGAAGCTAAAAAATACTGCTGAAGTTTGGAGAAACAATAACCAAATCCATAAGAAAGTGCAGTCTGCAGTCCAAGTCCTTGGAAACCTCAGGCATGAGAAGAGCTCTTTGTGCAAGTCCATTTACTGGACTTGGGAGCAGCAGTGCTATCAGCAAGGTGTACCTGGGTGCTTTGGGATGTACCCAAAATCCAGGATGTTTTGTCTGCACTCTAAGACTGAGTAGTTTAACTGCAGTTAAAAACGTCACAGAAAACAGATTTATTTTCAAATGGAGGATATTCTTCCCCACTGCTGTTGTCCTGGAGACAGTGTTCTGTTTTTATTTTTTCAAATTTCCTCTGAAGATTTCTTGCACTGTAAACTTTCTTACTCAGTAAAGATGTCTAGTGTTCAGTTCTGATGGCTTTCAAGCCCCATTTAAATCAATAGGGATTGTGAATGCCAGAAATTCATAAGAGAACTCCAGCACACTGAAAACTTGTGGAGGATGTTATGGCTGACTGCTGGCTCCTCTTGCTGGTGAAAGATGCTGAGGCAGGCAGCCAGCCAGCTGCTCTCCCCAGGAGGGAGTTAGTCCCTGGATCTCAGTTTGGGAATGGCTGTCTTAAATAATTTTGTTCAAATATAGTGCCTTTTATGTTCTTTCCAATTCTCTGTTCCTCTCACAATTACCATTTCACATGGGAAGCATGTCCCCTTTCTTCTTGTTCCTCTCCTTTTATTGAGATGGGCTGTCAGTGTTTTACTCCCAGTGTACTACATACTTAAACACATACATGTACATGTGTATCCCATGGAAGAGTGAAGTAAAAAGAAGTGAATTTGATCCTAAGCTTCTAGGGTTTGCACAGCAAATATAAAACAAGTCTGTGCATATCCACAGACTTGAGCTATGCTTATTTATAATGTTTGACTCAAGTTTTGGCAATTAAAATGCATTTTACGTGTTTGGGTTTTTTTTAATAAGCATAGTACATGAAATATTGTGTAAGTGATCAGTATATTATATTAGCTGATGAGCAAAAGCATTTTTGACATTGTGTAAGTGGTAATTACCTCTTTCCTAAGTAATTTTTTAGCTGGCCAATGAAGGTTTTTAATATTCTGTTTACCACAGTTTAAGGACTGATTTGACAATCACAGCACGACCCTGCAGACACTACTCCAGCAAACAGATGGTAGAGAGCCATCAGCTGTAATCTGTGAGTAAACTAAGACAAGTGAAGTTTGTATGGAGTTTTGAAAATGAGATGTAATTGTGTTATGGAAGTGTAAGAATGCTGTGAAATAATCTTACCCTGCCCATACAGTAAAGAACAAGCTCTATTTACTGGCATGATAATACCTTTTTTTTTCCTGTATTACTGAAACTTCCAGCTTTGGTACAGTAGGAAAATGGAAATAAATGGGTTGCATGTGTGTGGTTTTTTTTTTCCTTTGTGAAGTACATAGGGCGACTGAATGACAAACAGACTCCATGAAGTTGTTTACCAAGGAGAAGAAACAAATAAAGCACAAAGCCACCAGGCCCTTCACAAAACAGAGAGAATACTACTGTTTTGGAAAGCGCGGGAGAGAACTTGCTTCTAAAATAGAAAGGATTATGTTGTCTTTCCTAAACATAGACAAAAGGTGAAGAGATCACACAATATTTGTTTTTCCACTGGATGGTTTATTTGAATGTGTTTAGGGTGGCTGGGGGGCAAGGGGGGGATTCTCCTCCACTGGCAACACGTAGCATGAGAAGAAATTGCAGAGGAGTGCTCAACACTTAGAGGTCAGGAAGGTGAAAGCACGCCAAAAGCTATGCTAGGAGGCTCAAACATTTTTGTGGTTTCATGTGTTTACCTTAGCAATGATAGAAGATTTAGACAATTACGCAGCAGTCTCAACAGTGTCTTGCCAGGCAACACTACATCTTCTCTTCAGCAATGTCACTGGGAGCCTGATATTTTGAGCATTTTCACTCAAGTGTTGTTATAATGAGGTCTGATATAATTAGGAGTTAAAGAATGGTGTCTGAAACGATCCAGTTAGAAGAGATTAACTGGAGCTTGTGGGAAAAAGAGAGAAATTGTGATGCCTTCATTAGAGCTCAGTCTAGGTTTGCATATTTTCTGCTGTTGCTGATTCATCATAACTAAGAAGAGCATTCATTTTTGAAGGTTTGTTGTATGTTTTCAAGGAAATTGGTAAAAAACTTTCCCCTTTCTGCTGCACGCTGGCATTGGAGTGCTGTAACACAAATCCTTGATTCTCACATGCTCAGTAAAGAGTTAATTATTTTGATGCCTCAAAGGAAGCCACACTTTTCAGTTTCTCCATTTGTCAGTGTGAAGCAAAGGTATCCATAAAGACTCTTTCTCACTGCCAGCTGTTTCGCTTTATGGCACTCTTAATTCAGTTTCACCTTCCTTTTGTTCCTTTCCTATTTATTTTTGTCTTCTTTTCCTTTTCATCCCTCTCTTTATTACTTCCTAAGGGTGGGTTTTTCTTTTCTCTTTGAGTTCTCTGTTTTCTAGGTTTTTCTTGTCAGTGCTGCAGTAGTAGATATTCAGTTGTTTTCTAGGAGACCCAGTACTTCTATTTGCCTTGGTCTTCTATTTTTTGTCTGTAGGAGATAAACAGAAGAGGGAGACCAACTGAAAAGTGAAGTATCTCTGCTGAGAGGGAAGTCTTGGGTTCACAATAGACAATATACCTGTGTTATAATGAGCTGTGGCTAGGATATAGGCCAAAAATGTGTGGAGCATGAAGTGCATAAGGACAATTTGAATACACCAATTTCACAAAATAGCAGTGCAGAAATCTTGCTGGAGCAAGTTTTCTGCTAGTTTTCAGCATTTCTAAATTTGCCTTGGCTAGTAACAAGACTTCCACCACGTCAGTCTCTACTATTAACCGAGATTGCTGTAAAGTGGAAAAAAGGCCCCATGCCTACAGTGGCAGGGAGAGGATAGGTTTGGGCCTAAGAACAGAGACATGCAGTTGGAGATAGTTTGCCCTCTCCTCTGTGTCTCTGGCCCAAAATATTGGAGCAATATTCTGCAAATGAAACATTCTGAGTTTAAGGAGGATAGACTAGCTCCTGTGTATGTGAATGTAGCATTAATACACCAACCCACTGGAGCAGTGAGGGAGTATGTTGAGTGTGAGAAACTGAAATCAAATGAGGTTATGCTGATGTCTGCCTGACTAGTGAGTGTGGCCCAGCAGATTTGCCATGTGAAACAGCTGGTGCTCAGGCCAAGGCGTCCGCACTGGCTGTGACCTCACCTGGTGCATGGGATGCCTGTTGGCCCCACAGTGCATTAGGTGCACTCCCAGGATGCATTTTTTGGTTTACTGCTTGCACTCTGTGCACTGAGGTTGCTCCACCTCTGTTTTAAAGTGCGCTATTGATGCACATTAAATTGCTAATGTAGTCATCCCTTGAACGTTCCCGTTTTAAATTTGCATTTTCCCCATCATAACGTGTTATAATGGACTAAACTGTGGTCGTAAACTTCTTAAACTGCTGATCTGTTATTTCCTTTCCTCAAACATAGGAAAGAGGGAAGCAGTAATAACATAATACAGAGGTCAAAAAGCCTGGGCTGTAAGGTAGCACGGGACGGTGCCCGCCTGCCTGTGGGATTTAGTACAACTTCTAGCAGGAGTATCCACATCGGGGCTGTGGCGCTGCCTACACTTAGCAATAAATTACTGCTGACGCTCTAAACACTTTGCAATGTATCGGCGAGTCATCTTTCAATCGCCTGTTCCCACGCTGTCCGTTTTATCTCGATTGTTAATTTAATCCTGGCAGTAAATTGCTTCGCTTCTCTTAAATCTCCCCGTCCCGGCAGGCAAGCGCGGGGGCCCTCGGCCGGCTGTGCGGGAGGCTGGCTAGCGGGCCGGTGATGGATGCGCAGCGCTGACCCGCCCGTGCGGCCCCGGGGCTCCGCAGCCCCCGGCAGCGACCGGGGGAGCGGCGGCCGCGGGGGGCGGGAGGAGGAGGAGGAGGCGGCGAATCCTCGTCCGGCTGGCCGGGTGTGCGAGCACTAGTGGGAGCTGGAGAGGGCGAGAGGAGGGGAGACAGCCCCAAACCACCCCGAGCCCGAGCGGAGCGGCTGCGAGCCGGGCGGGAAGGGGGTGTGCGCGGCAGGCAAGGGGGAGGCGAGCGCGGCGGCAGCGCCGGGAGCGGCGGCAGCCCCGGCAGAGGAGGAGGCAGCCCCCCGGAGCCTTCGCAGGCGGTGAGGAGCCGGAGCCNAGCCGTGCGAGGCTCGGAGCGCTCGCCTCGGGCTGCCCCGAGCTTGCCCCGGAGGAGCAGCTGCGCTGAAGCGTGTGAGGGGCCACCGCCGGGAGCCCGCGGGGACCGGGCTGCCCGAGCCGCTCTCCTCGGGCACACGCTGCGCCTGGCTTGATACGGTCTCGTTACGCGGGCACGTCAGAGGCTGGCGGTCTGCGGCGCTCCCCAATGAACTTTCAAATCGGAACGCCAGTTTGTCAAGGTACATCGTGTTATGGAGCTGAGGACGATGGAGGGCCCTGAGAATCTTTGGGAAGAGGGAATATCTCGCGCAGCAGTACGGTATTGTTAACTCGCAGACTTTGTCGCTTGTGATGGAGTGACGTGAACTCTGCTTTACTGGCCAGATTATAGCAGTCGATGTCTTCGGTGATGTTGTTCAGAAACTTAGCGTTAAACCACTCGATTTAAGGACCTGCTGAATGTAAATTACAGAAAGTGTCACTATTTAGGAGTCTCCTGTAGATAAAACCAGAGGTCTGTCTAAGCGTCCTGGGTCTGACGGTGCAAAAAGCAGTGCCTGAGGGGAAGGAAAAATAAGATAGACGTGTAAAGATAATTCTCCAGAAGGCTCTCTCAGCATGCAGTGATTTTCAGCTTGGATGCTTTTTAAGGGAGAACTGGTGTCTTTGTGGCACTCACTGATTTTTCCTTTCCACAAACTGCTCTGAGTGCCCCTTGACCCCACGTAAACTTTTAACAATGTGCTGTGAGAAGGAATTTCAGAGCTTTAACTTTACACTGTGTACTCCATAGCATTTTATTCTGAACCTTTGATAGTACTTATGTCTTGACATAGAGTTAGTGCAGAATTGGTCTCTGTTTCTCTCTGTCCCATTTATGCTTTTATAAACTTCCAGTGTGTTCTCTGTTGTCTCCTTTTCAGGCCAAAATTCTCTCTTCTACGTTGCTTGAAGTGTATCTTAGGAGGAGGGAAATGAGCAGAGAGTTATTTTCTGAGAATGGACCATTTTGAATGACAGGCATGTTAAAGTGAGGATGTTAAAAAGCTACAGTCTCTGGGAGTAACTCATGGAAGGAGTGTACATTAGTGTGACAGAATGGCCACCGTGTGATTGCCTACAGAGAACAAAATCTCCTCTGTCTGATGACTAGCATGGCTTTACACCACCAGGTATTCCTCCTTTCTTTTACTGGAAGTGGCTGCATGTGCAGGGAGTGGGTTTCTTTCAGAGGTTTTTGAAAGCAAGAAAAACCCAGCCAGCATTTTACTATTAGAGTGATATGATGGATTTGTAATGTGTTTGTAAGAAGATTCTCTGGTTCTTGTGTTGAAATTTTGCATTGTTAGGAAACAGTTTTGCGGTTGTTTCAAAATAAGGAATCCATCACAGTAAATACAACCTAAGGACCTTGACTCTCTTCCCACAACCTACTGCCCTGCTTGGCTTCAGCTGAGCTGCCTTGATTGACACTTGTGCAATCAGGGAAAAAAAAAGCCCTCAGGCCTTTGGGATAGCTGTATCTCTACTTATCTGTGTGTATAATTGTGACTTACAGCAATCCTTCCTGTGGGTCAGTATACTGAATGCTCTGGCTTCCAGTTGGGGCTTAAATACATGCTTAATTTTAAGGATATGAGGGAGGCCCATTTTAATTGGTGCACTTGTGTAATTAAAGTGATGCATTTACTGGGGCCTTTGCTGCAGCGAGACTGGAGCATTCATCTCCTGACAGAATCGAGCCCTCAAGTTTTAAAACTCCCTTTGAAAGAGCTTTGATTGGTGATGATGTAAACTGACAGATTCACAAAGGCTGTTCCCAGCGTCTCGTCTTTCGTGTCTGTTTCTGTCATTCTTCCCTGTGTATGGTTTCCTACAAAACAAGACCTTCAATAAGTAAGATAGAATATCTCTTGCGAGGTGTAAGGAAGGACACAATAAGAGGAAGTCTGATGCTCAGGTGGGAAATGATGTGTTACTACTCCCAAGAAATAAGATGAACTTTTTTTATTTAGAAGAAGGTTTATGAGCTGCTCTGTGTCTTAACTGCTGATTGTTTGATTCTGACTACAAAGCTCTTGTCCAGACTGTAAATCCTGTGGGGAAGGGTCTGCTTTGCTTTGTCTTACAAATGTGATACTTGTTGCAGCGTGCTGGGGAGAGTGAAGGGCTGCCTCTGGGTCCAGCCTGTGCTGCTGCTAACAACAGCCATTCCAAGTAGTTTACAGCCTTCAAACAGAATATGGGCCAAACCAGAAAAGTCTCTAAAAACTTGTAACAGGTATTTTCTACCAATCTTAGGGTAATTGCAAGGATAGGATAGTATATAAGCCAATATGATTGTCTTGGTTGTCATTACTCTAACTTAGGAAGATGGTGAGGATTTAGAGATTTATTAGTATATGTCTCATAAATGCCAAAATATGCTGATCTTTGTGCTGTAAATACTACAAATACAGAACAGAAACAAATTAGTAAGATCTATTGGTGGTACCCCATAAAGCAAACTATAAAATATATCTTAGACTTAGTACCATTCAGATTTTTGTTCCTTTTCAGAAGATATGAGCTATTTTTAAATTGTCTCAGACAAACTGAGAATCTTGCTGCTGATAGGCAAAATTTGGAGGAAACTGATTTGAAAACACTGCAGTTTAGTCTAAGGTTCACATATTTCAAGCTGGTTTTTTGCCCTAGTGCATGTTTCAGACTGGGCTTGGTTCTGGTGAGCTCTTTCCTCTTGCTGTTTTGTATTTGGTTGAGGTAGCAAAAATGTAATGAGGGTTATAGGATAAGTTTTGAAAAAGTTTTGAAATTGTGACATTCTGATGATATCTATGAATTACATTGTGCTATATATCAACAATCTTGTTTTTTTAAGTGCCTTAAAGGAGAAAAGATTTATCTATTACAGCATCTGTAAGTGCCGGACTCTTTTATAATAAGGAAATGATTTTGAGGTAACTAAAATACCATATAATGTAGTGTTTGGTTGCATTATACCAGTTTTTTCATGCATCACATTACAGAGTTTACTTTGCTCTGCTTAAAATGTCAACACCTCATCAAGCTGTAAAAAAAAAAAAAATTCCTATGTGATCAATTATTCTTTATGATCGGCCCATGCCAGTGTTCACGCACACCCAGGTGTGAGTGCTTGCACAGCGTGCACAGAGAGGAGCGTGTGTCTGTGTCTCTGGTAATACAGGCAGTAAGTTTTAACTGCTGTCATGCACAGACTGTGTTGCAGGATTGTGATGAGCAGCCAAACCCAAAGGAACCTCTCTGCTTTGGTGTTGCGCCTCAAGGCTGGGGTCCCCAGTTTGTCGCTGCTCCGGCCTTTCTCTCACAGGATCACTCATGGGGACCGTGTGCTCAGCCCAGCTGCCTGCTTCTCTTGTCACAGTGAATATCTCTTAGCCCTCCAAGCCTATGTCAGATTTGGTTATAATTGGCCAATAGACTCAAAAGTTATTAGAGAGGGTCTGGAAGATGTGTTTATCCATAGATAAGCAAGTCTAAACATTGCCTTGGGAAAGTAGGCTAGAGGAGTTATTTTCTGTTGGAGTCAGGATCCAGAGCAAGTCCTCGTCTGGTGGTACAATGGCCAGCAGGGAGGGCATTTGCATGGAAGTCACGGTCACAATTCCAAGCCTTATATAATTGGTATTTTGAAGTAATCTGTGGCAGCTTGCCGGACTGCAGATACAGGTCCACGAAATTTGCCAACTCTGAATGCGATGAAGAGACTGGGGCAGCAATGTAAGCATGGGGAGAGCACCAGGGAGCATAGGTTCACTCTTTACATATTCCAGAAGGCTTTTCCAATAGTGAATGAACTGTAGTATGCAGGGACCTGAATAGCACAGGTCTCAGGAAGTTTCTTCCCCTGAAACCGACTGTGTTACACATTAAAATTAATTCAATGCTGAAGTCAAAATGCATTGCTGCAAACCTCTGCTTTGTGATGCCATTAAGCAAAAGGTTGCAGTTTCACAGACCAGGATGAATAAAGGCACATAATTAAAAGTGTTTGTTCTTTAAAGCTACCACTTATTTCCTTAACACAAAAATAACTGTTGCTGTTTTGCTGACACAAAAAGAAATATTCTTTGGTGTTTAGAAAAATTTCACATCAAAAGCCCAAAATACAAAATAGATTGTATATAAGGCATATTTGTAAAGTAGCCACTTAAAAGTTTTTAAAAGGTTAAGTTATTCAAAACCTATTCCCTGGAGCTACAAACGTATTTGTTCATGCATAACTTCACTAAGGAATATTTATGTGAATAAAATTACGCGCTTACAGGTTTGTAAAATGAAGACTGTAATTAGCTGTAGGTTAATTCCCTTGCTTCCTAATTAAAAACACAGAAGTTGATTAGGGATCAAAGGAGATATTACCTTTGTGATTATCTTCCTTGGCAGAAATAGCTGTTCCGATAAATATTTCAATTTCACTGTAATCTGACCTTTTGTCCAATTTGTTTTCCCTTATCCTTGCCAATTTTGGCCAAGGAAAAAGTGTTGTATTTTAAGCAAACCATGAAAAGGTGAAATGCTGAATCTCATCGTTTGGGCACATACGTCTTTTAGGGGAAAGAACTGGTGGGTGAAAGAGTATATTTATTTGCCTTGGATTGAAATGTGTACATGAGCTGGATCTGGCTAGTTTGTTTATTTGTCTCTCCTAGGCACACTAATACAGCTTTATTTGTAACTAGATAGCTAAATACAGTTTCCTTCGTGTGTCTGACAATTTGTCTCTTCCCCAATAAAATGATGATGGAATGGCATGCAGAGGTGTGCATGTAGAGTACAGGTCAGAGGATATACCCGTACATACGTGCTAAATCTTTGCTGGTCGGATTTGCTTCAGAGCCTGCTGAGTGTAGGCTCTGTTCATATGTGAGAAGATTGGGACATGGCAAAAAAATATTTGCTTCCATGCCAGATGTATTGCAAAGTCAGGACAGTGTAGTGGAGATAAGGTTAATTAGCTATTTGCATCTGCTAGTGAAGTTGGATTAATAGGTTTTTTCCCCTAACAGGGAATTTCTCTTCAGGCATAACTATCTGGTAGTTTGTTAAAATGAGTTGAGCAAGACTTTTATAGCCTGCAGAAATACAATTAAGTGTGTGCAGGCATCATAGACTTCTTTTATTCTTAGGCAGGTCTTGTAGGGTCTTGTCCTACCAGAAAATCGAAGTGGAGAAACCCTTCAAGCTGAGGAGGGTTATGCTGCTTCCAGGACATGCCATAGTATGGGTCCTTGTCCTCTCTGTATCTCTGCTTCTGTCCAATGAGGTGCAGCCACAGGTACTCTTTTAAAAAAAGAGTGTTCTGAGGCCCTGGGTCAAGAGTGAGGTCAAGTCCTAGCTGCTGCTGTTGATGGACAGAATAAAACTAAAGCTACTCAGGAGATTGTTATACTTTTCATTGTTAAAAATATTAATGCAAATTTTCTTTTTTCTTTATTCACAAGCATTTGCACCTTGCAACTGTTATAAAACTGAAACTTTGCATCTCTGTTGTGCTGAGGATTTAAAATATTAGTGTGATTTTTGTCTGCATGATGTCTGGGCTTTGTCTTAAGATTGCCTCTATGATTTCTGCATGCAGACTACAGTCTGTCGAGCTTGGTGGTTTTCACAGGACACCCATCACTGTCACATGAAGTGAACTTCTTATGGCAGGAAACATTCAAAGAATCTTAGAACTGTGGAATCATTAAGGTTGGGAAATACCATCAAGATCATCAAATCCAACAGTCAACGTAGCAGCACCACCATGTTCCACACTAGACCATGTCTCCTCAGGTGCCATATCCACGTTTTTTGAACACTTCAGGGATGGTGACCCTACCACCTCCCTGGGTAATCTGTTCCACTGCTTGACAACCCTCCCCATGGGGAAAAAAAAAAAAATCTGGTATCAAATCTAAACCAGTCCTGGTGCAGCCTGAGACCATTTGCTGTCATCCTGTCACTTGTTACCTGGGAGAAGAGATTGACCCGCACCGGGCTATACCCTCCTGTCAGGGAGTTGTAGAGTGGTAAGGTGCCCCCTGTGTGCATTCCTCACTGGGTGGAAAACTGACTGGACAACTGAGCCTTTTCCCTCATCCCAAGAGCGTCCCTTAGTCTTTTTTTCCTCTGGTATTAATCTTCTTTTTTGAGTTTGTCTTGCTGCAGACATAATGGCTTTATTAGAGTGAAAAAGCAGTACCAGCATCTTCCTCCAGCAATCTGGTATTAAGTGGAAGTGGATGGTAAACCTTGCAGGTCTATCTTGGGGTTAAATATTCACATAGGGCACATGAGTTCTGTTTGCCAGCAGCATGTGAGCAGCTATGGCATCACAGAGATACAGACTTGTATTTTATGGGAGGGACAGGTTTGTGCTCTTCCTGACAGCCGTCACAGCAGCAGGTAGGTTCACATTTGTGCCTTTGAAGAGGAGAAGGAACACATTTTAAACCTGAAGCTAATTAATTTTTCTCTGATAACCATGTATGACAGCTGTTTAGGCTTGTCTATATTCCTTGTCTTCCACAGCTAGGAGCCATTAAAAATACACTACAAAAGAATTGTTTGCAGTGGGGATTATGCTGTATTGTTGGGCTGTTCAATGCAGTAGGGATGCTGTAGGGTTGAGGACATGCAGAAATCAATAGTTTACTCCAATTAAACATGAAAAAAAAAATGAAGATAATCTTTATAACTTTTAAACTCAGAAATCCATTGCCAGGGAGTAATCAAACTTCTCTATAACTGAATTATGGAATTTCTTAAGACTGCTTAATTTTGAAAAAACCTTCTCTCCTGACAAGAACCAGTGTGATCTTAATGATACATATGCCTGTGTTTTGAATATGTGGAATTTTCTCACAACTTGCTGTTTTTAAGGTTTTGCAGAAAAAAAATATTTTTGGAAATTAGTTTAATTGAAGACTATCACAACCCCAAAACCAAAGCAACACAATTAATAGTTTTTAGTCCTCTGGATTGTAAACTTTATTCTTATTTTTTAAAGGCTTGAATCGTGAGCTGTTAGATTTTTTTGTACAAAAAGCCATCATTTTTACTGAACTTAGTGCTTAATTTGTGCATAAACGTTTTTGTAGCTTTCTGCAAAACAGTAGATTTCTGCACAGTTTATGCAGAACTCAATTTTTCTGATTCACCTTACCAGTTCAGACAACGTGACTTGGAAGGTGTGAACAAATGAGAGCCTGTCAAAAGGGTTTGATCTATTTTTATACTGTCCTTCTGCTCTCAAATGCTGCATATATATCTCAAATTATTAATCCAAATGTAATTTCTTTCCTTAGCAGCATTTCAGTTGGTTCCATGAACCATCCTTGGCATTTCTTCTCTCTTATGCAAATTTCATAAAAACTAAAACACTGTGACTCTACTTAGATAGATGGATACATTCTCACATGTTTAATCATTCATGCTAAATCTTCTCAGAAGTTGATGGGGACTTTGCATGCAGGCAGGAGTTGTCTTACACGTATTTAAATGCCTCTTGAAATGTTTGGTTGGGATTTTTTTAATGCTAGTCATACTTAAATGCTGGACTTGGCTTGAGGTGAAAAGTAAACTGTAAATACTCTGATGGGCCAAAAACATTACTGTGAAGGATAAACTAATGGCATGAAAGCTGAGCTAAGCTTTTTAGAAGTATTTTGCCATAAAATTAAGGACCTAAACGGGCAGTTGCTTTGGGAATAGTTGGAGCTTTTGAGGCTGTGCCTAGGTCCTCTTTTTATTTGTCTTCCTGAAAGATAGGGTCCTCAGCACTCTCAGCAGGTGGGAATGTGCCTGGTCTGCATCACTGCAAAGGCCTTGTTTTGTCTCTTGCTCCAGCTGTGAGGTGATATAATCTCACTCTCTGTCCTCAGGTAAGGGTGAGGCAATCCTCAGGTGAAGTGTGGATTAGCCTAGCTGGCTAGCACAGCAATGAACAACTGAAGATGCTGTCTGTCTCAGAAAGTAATTCCTTTTCTCTGACTCCAGAGAAAGCTATACACTCAAATGGTGCCTAAGAGATGTCCCACACTAGAGATGGAGAGGTTTAGATTTTATTTCTTTATTTGTGTGTGTGCTTGCAACTAATAGCGTAAAGAATACTTCTTTTTTTTTTTCTTTTTTAATTTGAAAATAGCAGAAGGCAGTACCCAGGAGGTAGAATAGAGAAGATCCAAACACAGTCATTCCAACAGAGGTTCTGCAAAGTTACCTCAGTAGGTTGATAACATGTAGAGCTCAACAGGTGGTGTGTTACTGGTGCTGGGTGCTGAGATCGCCAGTGGACTGAACACATGTAAACATCAGTACCCTGACACAAGTCCTTAATGTTGTCTGAATGTACAGCCAAAGGTGAGTGCTGTCAGTGTAACTCTGGGGAGAAAAACCTCAGAAAAGGTCAGGAGGACTCCTCCTGCTTCTGCTTCTCACATTGGCCAAGGACAGAAGGGACAGGCTACTTCAGGCTGCAGCTGTCTGTATGTTCTTCTGATGGTTAGAGATAATAGTGAGCACTGGAAATTATTATAATAAAATCCTTGAAGGACGTGCACAGCAGTTCCTGTGTTCATTCCTGGTAACATCAACTCTGGTGTTGATTTTTTGCTTTCCAAGAGATGTTGATCCAGTTACCTGTTTTCCGTAGGTGTAAGAATGGACTAAGCTGTGGCTTTTCTTTTTGTAGGGACTGGAAATTATCACAGAAGAGTTGCCAGTAACTTCAAACTACATCTTAAACTGCATGCAGTCTGTAAGCTGTGTTATCAGATAAGGAGAGGTGGTGGGGAATGAATAATAAATACATGTGAGGAGTGAAGAAAGATTTTACGCAGAATAACTTTTTCAGAATCCCATCATCCATTCCATATTTTCCCTAGGGTGTCTGCAGTGAAGCATCAGTCCAATACAGTAATTTCTTTGTGGTGTTTCTTTAGTAGAACTCTTAAAGAAAATACATTTTCAAGTCAGATTAAAAAAAAAATTGCATAGCTAGTTTGAATATTTTGCAGTGATTTAATTTGTTGCATTAATACTCCAAGCAAAAAATTATATTATTTAAATTGAAAGAAATAATAAAAACCAAATATGTCTTGCAAAATACATTTAAAAATTATTCCATTTAAGTATGAGACTACCTTGTTAAAGGTGTTGCAAATGATAACTCTTTAATTGACTAGTAAGAAGTAAAATAAATGGACTGCCTATTTAATGAATGAAATAATTAATTGATGGAAGCTATTATACTATTTCTGTAACAAATGGAAATGTTATTTCTATTTAAGTGCCTTTATCTCCCCTTCTTCCTGTGCCATTTCGGTTCTCTTCCAGCTGCTAACCTCTTTTGTACATTTCCCCAGTTCCTTCTCTTTCTTGATGATATTCCTTCCGGAACAAAAAGCAGCCAGTTTCTGTACTTGTTGTCAAGTAAGCCAGTCTCAAAATTTTCAGCTACACTTATTCTTTAGAAGACACTGCTTTGTGTACTTTGAAGACTTTTGTTGAGTATTAGCTTAGCAGTATTAATGGCACTTAATGATAATAATTTCCCATCTGATGATAAATTCCTGTTTATAGCAGCTCTTTTCCACATTCATTAATCAAGAAAGGTTATCAACAAAGTGATAAATGTAACTTCTTTGATTTCTGCTTGAATGTACCATATACAAAGAATACAGTCCTGTTCATCAGCATGACAGATATGCTTTAGAGTGCATAAAAATGCTAAGAGTGTACTCCAAACAATAGAAACTTCTTCTAGACAATCTCGGTGAAATTGTCTTGCACATTCTTGTTTTTGCAGTGTTATGGCTTGCCTCCTTCTGTCCTTCCCAGTCCTGACAGAAGTGGGTTTTCATTGTGGGGAATACCTCCTAATTCCTGCAATGCAGGGCTTGCTCAAAACCAGTCCTTGCACAGGAGAAGTTAGCCAGAATCTATTTTCTGGTTTTTAGCATGGTAGAACTCAAAATGCCTGTTGTTTGAGGCCAAAGAAATGATACGTAAAAATAATATATTCTGCCTCTTTCTGAGGACTGTAGAGAAGCCTCATTTCGTTCTGGCAGTCTCTGGTAGTTGGAAATAAAGATAATTCCTCATGGCACAGATAACATGTGGGCTTTATCTCAGTCATTTCTGTTTTCTAATCAAGATTTTGAGGCACCTGCACTTCCTTCGGATCTGCTTTTGAAAGTACTGCTTGGGCTGTATCCCCAGTTACCTCTCTGAATGCTTTTTACTGAGTTTTTCCTGTTAGATGCAGTTTCTGTGACTGCTGCATTTTGCTGATCAGCTGGTATTTGCAGGGCCTGTGAACTGCAACCATGTAAACTTTCTTCGTTCTTTGAGCCGTAACATTTCTTAAGTAGTGTTACCATAGCAGATATAAACCATTCTGGAAGTGGTTTCCATGGGCGCTATTCTCTGCCTCATCTTTAAAGCTGCATTGTTTTCTTTTCATAGAGCTCCATCTGATGCTGTAATTGTCGAGGAAACAGGGCCTCACAACAGTGAGAATACAAATCATGTTGAGTTCTTCTCTTTCAGAGTTTCTCAAATTCCTGCCTGTCTTGAATATTGTGATTTTTTTTTTTTTTTTATGAAGCCCTTACTTTTTCTTCATGTCTAAAAGGATTTAACATTTCTTTTAAACATCTGGTCATGACATTTTCTTGAGGAAGGTTTGCTCTCAAAATAGCATTTCTTGAAACCATTGCGTACTTTCTGTAGGTGGTCATCAATATAATCTGGGGCCAGCTGACTGACTAACAAAATTGATATGTTTATTGTTTATTGAATGTATAATTTTTTTTCAGTCAGATTTTTTTTTTTCAAATGAAGCTTGCTATTGCTTGTTCTTTGCGCAGCCTAGGTAACTTCAGACCTTACTGTTTTACCTTACTTACTAGATGTGTTGTTAAATGTGAGAATGTCTTGTCAGAAATTCATTTTTAATTTGGGAGTTCTTGGACAAAACCATTTGGATGGTGACTTCTTACCATCCCTCAGAGAAGGTGGACCTGGACGGGATGGACACTGGGAGAAACAGGCAAATTGAGGCTTTTCACAATGAATATTTAGCAGAACTCTCTGTTTGATTTGTCTTCAGCAAAACTTTTTCCTTCAGATTTAAGATCTAGCCCTTAAATCTGACCCTGCAGGGAACAGAAAAGTTTCCCTTGTGCTCAGGAGCAGGCAGAAGGGATACTTGATGAGATGGAGTTGCAGACATTACCCTCATGAGTTATAAGGAAGGAATTGCAATAGATGGTAGGAAAGGTTTGAAAAGAAAGCAGCAGCTGATTTTGTTCAGTTCAAAATGACCCTGCCAAAAGAGGCAAATGATATCACAAGCTGGAAGGTCATTGCTTCTTTATAGACTTTTAAAATATGTTTTTATCCAAAAAATACACTGAGAAACTCGAATGATGATGAATAAAAATACACTGAGAAACTCGAATGATGATGAATAAACCATTTCAAACTCATGGGAAACAAGCATCCTTAGCTATTCAGAAATCTTCAAAGCTGCTGAAAGGAAGGAGATCTGGCTTTGTCTTAATGGATATGATCAAATACCTGGCTGTTACAGTCAGGTCTGTGTAATGGTGCATTTTCCAGTGTCCTATCCTGCTTGACCAAAAAGTCTGAAAATACAGAAATTACAAAAGCTGACTTGGTTATTTTACTGACCTTGAGAGTGTGCAGTATTATTTGCCTTGTTATTTTTTATTAATCACCTTTTCTCAGTTATAGTTCTTATGTCATCAGCTATGGAGATGAATTGTAATAGAATCAACAGTGTAAGAAAAATTAGAGTTGTTTGTTTGTTGGTTTTTAAATGCAAATTATATGCAATTTATTGTTACTATGGGTAGTTTCCCATTTTAAAACAAAACAAAATTTAGAGTCTGAATAATTCTAGTCACTCTTCCTGTTTATGACCCAGAAATTCTTGGAGTGTATCCTCTTGCCTTCTAACACTTTCCTACAGGTGGATAGGAGATTTTGGATAAAAAACTTTTTAGATAAAAAATTTATTTTATTATTCCACAGATGCACAATTTTGTTCTCAGAAAACTAGCATACTCTTCTGATTTTTCCTCTTATATACTGAGATGTGTGAAGCTCCATCTTTTTCTGCCCTCATTGAGGATATGAGGAGAAAATGTAGGGGACAAGCTTCTGTTAAAGAACATCCATCAGACCCTTTTTCCATTCCTTGTAGCAGTTACTGGTTTTGCTTGCACAAATCATTTTTTTGAGGTGTTTTGATTACTTCTGGACATTGTTTTGAAACATTAATGTCATCTTTTATTTAATCTGGTATGTAGTTCACCATTGATCTCCCTTTATGGATCCAGTTCTTCAGCCCTTAGGAATCTTTTTGTTCTTACTCTCCAAATTCTCCAATTTTTGGTGTTTCTGTAGTATCAGATGCTAGGTTGGTGCTGCTCGGTGGCTGTCAGACTTTCTGACTGTGTTCCAGTATTTAACAGTGTAGCCTGTGTACAGGTAGAGCTCACACAGGAAGATGGTTTTTGTCCTCTCCACAGAATTCAGTTTGGCTGTATTGAAGTCTGCTGATTTTTAGCTGCAAAACCCAGCAGTTTGTGGATTACAGTTAGTTAAAACACAATTTCCACTCATCAGTTATAAAATAATTTTCATTTTCACTGGTTATGCTGTGGTTCTGTAATTTTGCTATAAAATGACATTTATTTTAGATCATAATGCTATTAATTTTTATGCATGATTTTAAGTACAATGTTGACAGAATTCCTCTCTTTTCTCCTCTATGAGATGGTTCAGGATTAGTGTTTAAAAACAGTCTTAAAGCAAGGAAAGAAGTATAAATATGTAAACCAGAGCAATTTCATTAGCAATTTTTATTACATTTTGATAAACTGCTTTTCCATTGCATTCACCAAACACTTACCTGGAATGCAGTAACCTATTCAAGTATTTTTTGTTTGTTTGTTTTGTTGTGGTGTGTTATATGCCACTCCCTCTGTATTTCCATATTACAGTTGTGACTGGTCATTAACTTTGAGTTAATGTCACCACATGAATGGAGGGGCTCATCTGCTGTCTCACGTCTCTGCAATTTTTCCATGGGCAAGGTGTTTTTTTCAAGGAGCAGATTCAGGTAGTCCCTTTATGTGTGTGTAGTTTAACGCCTGCTAAATACATTGAGTTCGACACAGATGACACAATTTCACTCCATTTCACAGAAGAGAAGTCGCATTTAATTTAGCTATATCCGTGTCACTGATGGTTTCTGGAATGCAAGAAGTATTTTGGCCACTTCCCGTGGCTCAGGGTGGGTGCAGACAGGGATGCTTGCTCAGCCTGGGTGGTGGTGGGAGTGCCCAGGCTGCCCCTGGGTACTGGCCATGCCAGCAGCACTCCTTATGCACTTAGGAATTCCCTGGGAGCGTCTGCAGCAGGACACAAAGGATACAACCTTTACTTACAGCTGTATGGCAGGTGGAGCCCATGCAGGCAAAGCAGTTTTGTTGCCGTGTGATTTCAGACATGTTGTCTTGCAGGGTTACTTTCTACTGAGTAGCCCCCTTTTTGTACAGTCCTCTTGCCCCCTAGATTCTAACCCTTCTAGAAGAGATGGTTCCTCTAGTGAGCTAGCTGTTGCAAGAGGGTTATTGTGGATTTGAAGGTGTATCTCAGACAACTTGAGCATAGTCAGAGCTAATTGTACTCAAATGCTGGCCCTGCTCCATTCAGTGGACTCCAGCTGTTCCAGTGGATGCTGTTTTTTATCACTGTGCTGGACTACAGAGTAGTGGTGTTGAGACTACGAATGCTTTTATCTTGTATAAGTTTTCAAAGACTTTCCCTGCTGGCCGTTTACATCGCTCAACCTTTTCTCTTTTATGCTTTCTATATGTAATATACATGGCAGCCACTAGCTAGAGAATCATATGTGGCAGCTGGTTACACTCTGTACTTCTTTCAAGATCTTGTGTGAAACTTCAAAGTTTACATCAACTTACAGGAAAAATAATGCCTGAGTATCAAAGGGAGAAATGAGCCGAGTACTCAATAAATGTTGGTGCTGGTCTGAGTGCTTCCATGTTGCCTTGAGCGCAGTTTACTTATTTCTTTAGAACATGCCCTGATATTTACATTACCTTTCTCTAATTTTACTATTTTTCAGAGCTCATTTATGAATTGCCTTTAATCTCCTGAAGGAAACTAAGATGTTTTTATGATGTCATTGGGTTCTCATTACTCAAACTTGCTTGTTTTTTTAATAGGACCATAATTTCATTTGGCAAGCCAAGACTTTATCTTACCACCCCTTTACCTTTCCCTCTGTTTGCAAAGCCCAGGAAAGGCTTTGTCTGAACGTTATGATTCAAAGCAAAACAAGAAACCCGTAGACAAAATAATTCAACTCCCACTTGCAAAGTTGATCGGAATGGCTGAGCACTGTGTGTGTAATGTTCCTGGAGAGTCCTTGGCTCACTCATCATTGCAAGCCCCCCACAAGACCAGAGCAGCCACAAGCTCAGCACTAGGAGTGAGTCACAGCTCCACTCCTGGGTGGTTTGAGAACACTGGTGAAGAATATTTGGCTAAAATAAAAATGACATCTTCTGGTTTAAGGGCTACAGAAGAGAGCAACTTTGGAAATAATTACCATGATTTATGAGCTATTAGTTAATGTGGTTCACTCGTGAATTTGGGAATTAGCACTGCTCTTAAGTCTGAAGAAACTAAGTGAGTTGTAATTCACTTGAAAACAAGTTACTAAGTGTAATAGTTTAGCTAGGAGCTAAGACTCTCACACCTTAACTGCCAGTGAAGTCCTTTTTTATTATCTTTCTTACCAGGTTTTCTAGTAGCCCTTCTGCCAGGGAAAACTGTATCTGGGTCTGTTCACTTGATTTTCCTCTTTCTGTGTCATGCACTGGTTATAAACCCCAGTTAACTTTAATTCTCTAGCACTTCTCCCTAGTCAGTGCTGGGACATGGACCCTCTTCTGTTTGTCCTATCCTAATATTAAGGTGTTTGAAGACAGAGCAATGAATACTTGGAAGCCCAGGGTCCTTTTTTTGCGGTCTCAAAATAATACCAGGGCTTGTAGATGAACATAGATAGAAGATAAATTACACCTTTTTAAAAGGAAATACTTATTTGATCAAAGAATGCCACTCGTCTTTACATTGTTGTTGTCATTGTTGTTGTCATTGTTGTTGTCATTGTTGTTGTCATTGTTGTTGTCATTGTTGTTGTCATTGTTGTTGTTATTATTGAATGCTTTGAGATGCAGAGGTTAAAATATGCCATTTTTAAGGTTTATGGACCTCAACTTCAAAATAAGCTTTTCAGATTAATTTTTTCTTTTCTTCCTACTTAGAAGCTGACTGCTTCAGCTGGAGCTACCCAGGGGAGGGAGCTCCCTGTGCTCTGGGCTGCTGTCTGAGCCTCTCCTGGCAGCAGATCAGTGAGACTTCCTGAGTCACTTTCCAATTCTCTGCCTTTTCATCTCTTACACAATTCCTTTTGTAGAGGTAGCAAGTTTCTTCTTTTGAAGGCTGAATGCCTGCTTTCTGTTTCTCCTGTATGGAGGGTGTTTCCTGATGGTTTTTGTGGAGTTGTGAGGACATTTGTTTTCAATTCCGACCTGGACATCGTTAAAACTGCTTTGTACACAGGGCTTGATGCTGCCCTTAGCAGATATGTTGCTTTTTCCTCTCTGCTATTTGTGCTTTCCTGCCTGTACTGTGACATGCTGGTAGACAGCAATCAAATGCCCTCTTAGGCTTTCTTTGCTGAGGTGTGTTAGCCAGGGCAGGCAAGGCCAGTGTCACGTGTTTTTACTTCTTCTTTGCTTCCTGGAAGATGTAGCTGCAGCAAGGCATTAAGTGGGGAGATTTGTAGTGATGCTGCATTGTGGACAAACCCCAGCTGGCAGCTCAGCCTCACACAGCCACTCACTCACCAGAGTGGGAGAAATTGGAAGGGCAGAAGTGAGAAAACATGCGTTGAGATAAAAGCAGCTTACCAGATAAAGGAAAAGCTGCACTGCTAAGCATGGAATTTGTGCACTATGTCCCGTGGGCAGGTCAGTGTTCTGCCATCTCCAGGAATTCAGGGCTTCATCATGAGTAACAGGAAGAACAAATACCATCACTCCAAATATCCCCTTTTTCTTCTTCTTCCCCCACCTTTTACTGCTGACCATGATGCTGTATGGTATAGAATATCCCTTGGGGTCAGCCACCCCAGCTGTGTCCCTTCCCAGCCTTTTCTGTAGCACCATCCTGCTCGCTGGCAAGGCAGTATGAGGAGCAGAAAAGGCCTTGACACCAGTAAGCTCTGCTCAGCAGTAGTGAAATCATCTCTGTGTTATCAACACTGTTTTCACCACAAATCCAGCTCACAGCATCTGATGAACTACTGACTGTCACAGCCAAAAAAAAGTATATGTTTTCTCATCAGCAGGATGGGAATATGAATTGGGCAGGTGATGGGCTAGTACAGATAAGAGCAAGGACTTGCACTATGAAAATGTGATCTATTTTTCAAAAGCTAGTGTCCTCAGTACAGAGCCAAATCAGATTATTTCTGGTGTGATGTGCTCTTTTGCCTTTCCTCCCCCATCCCCAGCAAGGTTAATGGCTCTGTCTGTATGTGTGTCCACATAATTGAAATTCCCATGTTAGCAGTATGGGACTGGTGTTACGTGGTGTGGCAGTGACCCCTGACCATTGGGGTGACTGTAGTGACATTTTTCAGTGCCAGCTTTCCCCCCTGGTCAGTCAGTATCCTCCTGTAATTATAATCAGGAGCATGGGTCAGGAGCACTTTCCTTGAGATAAGGGGGCTCCTCTGCTCGATGCTACTGAGGACAAATAAATGGTGCAACCTCTAAATATTTTAAAAGATTCCTCCTGTAATTTGTTATACATTGCTTGCATCTAGACAATCCATTTGTCTCAGGAGTTTCAGAATTCTGGACACCTGACTTGTCTCACCATACATTTGCCTCCCCTTGAAACCCTCAGCTGCAGGGTCCAGCTTGCAAACTTTTGAGCATCCCTAACACAGGCTGTAGGTAAAAGACAGACTAACTGCAATGGAACTGCATGATCTTGTGGTATCAAATAATATTTCACAGAATCACACAACAGGTAAGGTTGGAAGGCACCACAGTGTCATGTGTGGTCCAACCTCCCTGCCCAGGGAGGATCATCCTAGAGCACAGGGCACAGGATTGCATCCAGAAGGTTCTTGAGTATCTCCAGTGAGGGAAACTATACAACCTCTCTGGGCAATCTGCTCCAGTGCTCTGTCACTGATGTTTAAAAACTCCAAATCCTTCTTGGTACTACTACCAAAAAAAATGGTATTAACATGTTATGGACTACTGTGATAACGTTAAATATCTTAGGCAATGATGGTGTTGGGGGAGGATTCTTTCCCATGTTTTGCTTTTCCAACCTTCTTTTTTGTATTGCTGGAGCAGGGGGGATGCCCAGGTAGGCTTATTCCACTTGGAAAGTAAATGGGAGAGAGGCATGAGCAGAGAGCCAGGCATGGGTTGGTGAAGAAAGGTTGATGGGAATGGTATTGTGGAGTTTGTAGTGGTGTGATACTCCCAATTTTTAATTGTAGTGTTATGCACATTTAGTTAGAAAGACTGAGATGCCTCGCACAGGGAAGTGGCAGGTGGAGAGGGACTTCACTGGGAAGTTGAGTTTTTCTTTTCCCAAGCATTTTTTCCATGCTCATATGGACTTACATTGTTTTTTCAGCATATTTTTTTTATTCCCTTCTAGTGCATAATTTTGAAGATTAGATTGTGGTGAAGCATCTTCCATCATATTTTCCTGTAGTGAACTGTAGCACGGATTATCCTGTAGTGGAGTAAAAGCTGAAATGAATGGGAGTAACTGTGTTTGAAACCAGCCTTGATTCACCATACCTGCTGTTACCCAAGTAAATGCATTATTCATAATTTACATGATACTTTCCTGAAGGCAATATACTTGAAAGCAATGTGTTTAATATAATGTGTCATTATTCCAGAGCTCTGAAAATGTCCTTTTATAATTCTCCTTAGCAGTACAGTTTATGTGATGTGGAAACTATTTTCTGACACGTGTGCCTAAGCAGTGAGCTCTTTGTTAGATCCAATTAGAATTTCTCCCTTGATAGAGTGTGAGGCTCTAAACCAGTGTTATGCTTGGCTGTGGACAAAATTAATCCAGTCAGTTGGGACTCCCTGCATCAACCTTCTGCGATCTCATGGTATGGAACCATTGATATATGCTTTTCACATTCAGCAAATCCAGGATTCTGTGCAAGGGGCAACAGCCAAGCCACCTTTCTGGCGTAGCAAATGGCGTGTCAGCACATTTAAAAATTACTACATGGGTATGGACTACTGTACAACAACACTCTCTCCCACAGAGTGTGTAACTCCTCTCCCACTGCTGAAGAGAGTTTCTCATTTATCTTTTTTTGATTATTTCTTTTTTGGCGAGTGTGATGAACATACTATAGATACTTTGTTTGTGAAGATACTTAAATAGTGTTTAAGAAAGCCTGATGTATTTTGTGTTTCTTCTGCACTGTAAATTGTGACAAAAGGCCCAAACCCCAAACATTTTGTTGATTGCCAATTATTTTGTTTGGTTTAATTAAGTGTTAAAAAGGACTGATTGAGAAACTTAGCTGTAGGTTGTGTGTTAAGCACATCACTTTCAGATGGAGTAAAATACTTAAAAGTGTCACAGTTTTTTTTCCCATGTATTTTCTATGCTAAAATCTGTGAATGGAGAATTAGTTGCTGTTGATGCTCTGCTAAAGCAAGAGTGGTAAATGTGATTTAAATCTAATCAAAATTTACAGTTCTTCCTGAGAGCTTGTACAAAGAATTGTTTTGACTGGTTTTGATCCACAGAAATCTCTGTGAGCATGGAAACGACTCATCAGTTTATTGTAACATCTAAATGCTTTTAAACGGAACCTTTGTTTTTTGCTGGTTAACTGTGCTCTTCTAGCATTGCAAATCCATGTTCCTCTGTGCCTGGAAGTGATGTACTGCTCTTGCTGTTCTATTCAGCCTGACTCTTCTTGGTGTTCAGGGGCTTCTGCAGGTGCTTAGCCAGGCTGGAGAGCCCTTTTTTACCTTGCTGATACTTCAGACAGCTGCTGTGGAGTGAAGTTAGGTCCTGTCCTGTACTTATCATGTCTTTGGGTTGAAAAGTGCTTAATCTCAAACCGCTTTTGTTCCAAAATCAATGTGTGTGTAGTAAAGCTGAACCAATGCTCATTCCCTGGGAAGTAACCCATCATAGAATTATTCCTTTTTGCTTCTAGTAGCTCCCAGAAGGAGCCAAATGCTTTACATCATATATAGGAAGCATGACCCCAACCTTGAAGGTAGCTCTAAAAAAGCCCCAAGTGCCACAAACTAATTGTGATACAACATATTATGAAATGCAGATAGACAGGAACGTATTTAAATCATCTGGACAGCTAAGACAGCATTGGATTCTTAACATATTTCTTCATGTATGAACAGTTGCAGTTACTCTTCAGGTTTCCATTTTTTAAAGTTAAGTAAGGATAGTACTATCTTAGAAAAAGCACATAACACATTTTCATTATCTAGGTGTAATGTAAAATTTATTGCGATTATTAACTTAGTTTTAAGCGAGAATTTGAGGGCTAGCAAATCGTAAGTTACCTCTGCAGTCACAGAGTGATGCAACCAGATTGTGTCCAGGAGGTATTTTGCATTTATCTGGAGGAATTCAGCTGCAGAAAAAGTTTTAGATTGTACTGAAAAAAAGTAATCAGTAGATGACTAAGAGATTTACGGATATTAACAAATACTCCTGAGTGTAATTGGTATATTCAGGTTGGAAGTTTGCAACAGATCAAGCAGATGCTAATTTATGTATCATGAGTTGTGCTTTTTTTGTATGTAAATGTTGATATCTTCTTTGTTAAGATGTATTGGATTTCATAGTGTTGTGGAAAATGTGTCCCTTTTAATTTCACAAAACCTTTATGATAACTTATTTCTTTGAGATTATAAAAGATAGTTTCTTTTACTGTCAACTAAACAATATATTTTTGTATATTTTAAAGTATAAAAAAATCTTGAAGGCCATGATTTGAGTGTAAATGATTTTAAAAACATTTTTTTGTTAGACTTCAGTATTAATTTTTATGAATCCAGATTTTAGTATTATGCCACAGCAAGTGGAAATTCACCAAGGGTGAGAGCAACATCATTTTTAGCCCTCTATTTGTTCCTAAATAGAAACTTTAATGAATCTTTGGAATGAAGGTAAAGTGGTGTGGGCCTCACTAAAGAATGTCATAATAATTCCTGTTTTAAACAACTCTACCTGTTACAACTTTGTAGCTTAAAATATCTGTTCATAAATTACACTGTGTTATTGGGAGAAATATTTTGTCAGCTTTTTATTTTTCTGCACTGGATTTACACATCCCGTTTGGGAAAAAAAAAAATGACCTCCTGTCTTGATTATTGTCCGGTCACATTCTGCTGCCTTGCTGCAAATTGTTAATCTGTCTATTATTTTTTTCTCAAGTCATGTTGTTCTCTTGACTCTCTTGCTTCATTCATGCCTCTGCCAAGCCCCATCAGTTGCACATCCTGTAAAGCTTGGTGTGCTCGCAGGTTTGAATGGGGATATGGACAGTTTGTTCCCTTTCCTCCCTTGTGCCATGGCATCATCTTCTGTAGAATAGCTATCTCTGTAAACCCAGTTCTGGTGAAACTTTTGGATCATTATTAACAGTTCTGAAAAATCATCCACATTGGCCGTGTTACTACGTAGGTAGGGTGACTCTTGGAATATAATAAATGAAATATTTTGGCGGTTGTCTTAAAGGTGTGCTTAGGAGAGGAAAAAGGGGAAGGCATACACTTCTGGAAAAAGGGAGCTATAAACCACAGTTCTTTGGGCATCATTGCATAGTGTTGCACTGAAAGAATATTTGTGCAAGCAGAAGAGCATAAGCCCCTCCCTTTGGTAGACTTGTAGCAGGGGAGATGCTGTTTCACATGAACCTTTCACTGCATTCACAGTGTGCTTGGCTTGCTGTGTTGGACCTCACTTCCAGCACTGGTGAGGTGGTGGAGGTAGTGGCAACAGATCTCCTGAAAAAACAGATCTCCTGCATCCAAGAGGAGGAATATGGACTCATGAAAGCAGAGTGTTCAAACTGGTCAGTTTGGGACTTACAGGAATACCCAGCACACAGGAATGAATGGAATTCCCCTCAAGTAATATATAAATTTACTGGTTGGTTACCACCACCTACTTCCCTTTTTTCTTTTTCTTGGAAAAAGCAAACATATACTGGGAAAGTTAACGAGAAACCATTTGAAGGCCTTATCCTTCCAAAGAGGAAGGGAAGAATTAATAAGTTTTTTGCTTGCTTTCACGTTGATTTCCTTCATGTTTCGTGTTCAGGAAAGGGCATATTCCATAATATCTGCTTGAGACCTGGATGAGAATTAGCCTTCAACTTTCTACTCCTGGACATGTATTTTTCCTTCAGTGTACAATATTTAGCTGCGTGCCATAACCCAGCCCAACTCTCTTGAGGCAAGATGTCGTTTTCATGTTAATGTTAAGCATTAGGCACAAATTTAGCTGGACAGTGAATCTGCCAGTTTAGCTGTCCAGTAACGCTTCTCTGGCACTTGTCAGACACGTTGTGCCTAAAGTATGATGCCTAAGGACTTTCCAGTTGAAGTCAGTTATATGAGTGTAGTAGGGATCTTGCACACACCCTTGGTAGGACAGAACTTGGCAATCTTTGAAGTTTTCTGTTTGCTTTATTCTCTCTCTTCACATTTTGAAATTCACTTTTTTTCTGAAAATTAAACCTTAGGGGTTTTTTTATTTGTTTTGACCCTCATGTTCTGTATTTTATTTTGCTTTTGTCTTTTCATCCACTGACCACATGTCCTAAAGTAGATTATTCCTAATGCTTGTCTCATTTCACTCCTGATGTTTGTTAGATGAATATAAAGCTATTATAAACTTCAAGTATGGAAGCACTTTCTCCCACCTTGAGTATTGATCTGTAATTTCAGAAGTTATTGTTTATTTTTAACTGTAGACATCAGAGAGTTTAAAAAAGAAGTCCAGTAAACCATATCAGAAATACAGTATTTATGAGAACTATATATTTAAAGATGCCTTTAAAAATCTATTGTTTAAATTACTTTTCCTTTTGGGGCAACTGCAGAAGTACTTAATAAGCTGGTTTTGAACAAGAGCTGGAAGGAAGTAAAAGAATTGCAAGTATTTTCTTACTTTCCATTTGCTATGAAGAGCAGTTTGTTGTTTTGCCAAGTCTGCTTTCAGTTCTGTTAAGTCCAAATAGGAGTCCAAGAAATTTTCTGTTGAAAGGGAAATTTTCTGTGCAAATATAAAAAATTATTTACATCTTACGTATCTGTGTGAAGGACTGTTGTGCATATCTTAGCTTTTTAAAACATCAGTGATATTAAAAGCATCCCTAGCACAGCTCAAGGCTGCACTTAAAGCCATGCCAGTGTTTTTGAGGACTGCAAATGGGACGTGTTTAAGAGAAGAAACCAAGGACACATTGGGTTAGTATCAACTGTTATGAACAGTAAGAAATATTTGACTAACTTCCAAAAATGAAAAACAGAAGAAAAACAGGCAGAACTGTCTTGATTAAAACAGGTTGAGACATTTATCAAGCTAGGATATTGAGTATGTTGAGGCTGGAAGATGGTTTTTCCCTTTCTATTTATTCAAGGGATGTGCTCCTGGCCTCGTGGTCCAGGCAGGTGTTAAGAAGCCTTTTCATACAGTCTAAATGCACCTTGGCTCTGACTTATGGACCACAGCTGTCCCAACCCAACCAGCTGGGCCAGGTGGGGAGTGCTGGTGGAGACAGCATCTGCCCCATGCTGACGTGAGGCAAAGCTGACTGCAGAGGGATTGCTCAGCACCTGTGGAGATCAGCCTGTCATCTTTAGAAGCGCCCAAGTTTCACTTCAGCGACCCACTTTCAACAATCCAACTCGGGTTTATAGGTTCTGTTATAGTTGTTTGAATTTTTATTTTTTTTTTTTTGGGCCAAGAGAAAGGTAGTTTGGTTTGGTTTTCTTTTTAGTTAAAGGATTTCTTGTGGCCAAATAGTCTAGTACTATCTTCCTTGCTTAATAGCAGAGTCAGCTTGCACAACAGACAGACAAATTTGAGTCCTCTTTTGTAGGGTTGGGAAGGTTTTTATTCCTGTTTGTTTAGTTCAGCGTGGTTATTTGTTGGGACCTTCGAGAACTCAGTTCTGGATTCCAGTCAAAAGACTCTAAGAATTGTATATCTGAATTCCTTTGGAATTTTTAATATTGGGGTGTCTGGTATTTAGATTTCTGGCCTTTGTACCCTGTTAATTTCAGTGGGGTTCAAATTCCCTGTAAGGAGGAATGTAAGCTCTTTGCAGATTTGCGTGTAATCAGGGAGAAATGGTATCATTAAAATCCCAAATTCAGCAAATGGGAAACTTGTAACAATGGTCAGGTTCCTGGGCAACCAGTTGTGGAAGTTGAAATTCAGCAAGCCAATTTTTTTCTGATGTCTTGTGTATTTTGACACTTGTAGAGGGGTCATTCTCCCACCATTTGTTTTGCTGGGCTCGTTTTGCTCAATAGTTTGTTGTTGGTTGGTTGTTTTGGAGGAGGCTTTTTGTCTTCTTTGAGAGAGGCTCTCTGCTTCTGTAGCATCTTGGAAGCCCTCTTCTGCTACGAGTTTGTAGTCAGTTTTCTGAAGTGAGGATGGCCAGACTTTCATGTGCTGTTCCTAAAGTACAGTGACATTTCTGTTTACCTATCTCTGCTGGTCACATGACTCCTGATACTTTTCAGATCATATTTGCCTTTTACATGTCTGCATTATGTTGGCAGGTCACAGTTAATCTGTCAGCAGTGAATATGGTCAACAAGGTATTTTCCCTCCTTGAACCTCTCCAGTTGATGAACAGCTTCATTTCCTGGTGCTTCCATGCACCTAGCCTTCCATTTTATGCTACAGGACTTCATGCTTTCATATCTCCAAGTTATCCATTAAATTCGGTGTGATATTCTAAATGGTCCTTCTGTGTATTGATTGTATCTCCTGACTTTGCATTTGAAGGTATTTTTAATAAGGTATTGTTGGTTTTGGTTTTAATTTTTTTTTCCCTTGCTAAGTTCACCGGTAAAAGTATTAAATAAAATAACTTTTTGAACAAATGTTTCTGGAGGTGCACTAATAGTCTCCACATGGTGCATTTTCCCTTTTTAAAGCTCTATAAGCTACTCAGTCCGTTCATACTGCTAATGTGTACTTCAAGTTTCCCATCTGAGTTCACTAAAGAATTCCTTATGTCATGCTAGCACAGGCTTTGTTGAAGGCTAGATAAATGATGTCCATTAGAGATGCTCACATTTTAGAAAAGAACAAAGTTAGTCACACATTCTTCTCTCTTTTTTTTTTTAATGAAGATATATTTATTCTTGTTTACTTCCATTTCTTCAACTTTTTTTTTTTTCCCCTCTGAGTAATTCTCCATGCATTCTTCATTCTTCTGGGATCAGAATATTTGGACTTTCTTTGCCCAGACTGCATTTTTGGTTTCTCATGTTATGGGTATTATATTTGCTATTTTCCAATCAGATGACACCACCCTCAGCATCAGAGACCTATTAAAATATTTCCTTTCACACCTCCTGCTTCATGGGCTGGTGTTTCCAGAGCTCTGGAATGTAAATTATCTAGTCCTAACTTCAGTATGTTAAATTCTACTGAATTTTGCTGTCAAATTTGCTTTATGTGTTTATTTACATGTCCATTAACTAATCTCAGAGAAGAAAATGTAATTTTTTTACTTTATAAGTTTCTAAATTAGAACCACATATTCGGTAATTCCCATTCTCCAGAAATCTTGAAAGTAGCCTGGTAAACATTCTTTAAAACTGCTTGTAGAATTCACTGGCCTGTTAATTTTATCCCAGAAGCCATAAATGCACAAGCCAATTGACAGTCAAAGTAATATACATTTCCCAGAAATTCAGAATTGTTGGGTAAAGAGTCATTTGGCAGAAGAATGGCCATTTTCCCTCATGGCTTTCAACTAAATTTTGACTTTTGTTTAATCTGTCGCTTTTTGACATTCTTTTAGTATAGGAGGGAGAAAATGGATGCCTTGAAATCTTGCGTGTGGAATTTTTCCTCTCATGTGTCTGATGTTCCAGCCCATCAAAAATGTTACTGTCCTTCCAGATTCCTTTTTACCCCTCACATATTGCATCTCTGTGCTTCTATCTGTGTTTTGCTGCCATCTCCTTTATAGTCTTTCCAGCTTCCTGAACAGTCTTCCAGTCCTTGTCTGACTTCCCAAACTGCCTTTTTTGTGCTATTCCTCAGTATTTTAGAAGCAGTTGCCTTACACAGTCAACCCTCTGTGGTTTTAGTTTTTTTCCTCAAAATCAGTCTTTTCCACAGGTAATCTGTGGTGGACGTAATGAAAAAAAAATCTTTCTACACTGTACCTACTCATTCTGTTAAACGGTGTTTGTTCTTTATCACTCAGGAACTATGTATGCCTATGCATGAATACATTTATTCCCATCTTTTCCTTTAGGACCTGTGAATTGGTGCAGTTTCTGGTTTTCATGGTGTGGTGTTTTGGAGTCCCTGTTCAGTGCGTCATGATACGTGTGGGATCGGGAGTAGCAGAAAATGTGGAGTGTTACTGGCAAAGCAGCTGTCAGGCTATGGAAGTGTAGGGCATTCCACTGCTTTGTATGGAGAGAGCTTTTGGTGTAAAAGGAGGAAATAGTGCATTAGACCTATCGTTCAGGAGGTCCCTTCCCGTGCTGCTTTCCTATGAAAAGCCGCGGTCAGCCATCGCCTTGTCCAGAAATGCCCTCTGCAGGGTTATTCAAACTACTGGCAGCACTGATCGGAGCACTTTCCAAGTGTCAGCAGCCAGTTTATGGCTGGCTCTCTTTCATGGGTGGACACGATGTGATTTAACACGTCCTTTTCATTGCAAGACCACCCAACTGCAACACTTGGAGGGAGAGAGCCGCGGTCCTTCAGCATGTTTTTATATGCTGTATTGATATGTATTGGCTGTGAGAGTATCTGGTTACACATTTGAGCACTCCCTAGCTGTTCTCTAATTGCTCCTGTTTTGCTGGTGGTTGTTAATGTGTAATCTTGCCTGCTGCACTGAACTCGTATTATTGAGGCTGCCGGGAGCCTGTGCTCGGCGTTAAATGTACAGCTGGTACAGCTGTGGCTGCTTCCCCCGCCACTGTGGAAGCTGCAGGCCTTGCCAGAGTGCTGACCTGCAAAGTGAGTGGCTTTAACAGAGAGGCTGTGGAAAACGCTCCAGCACAGGGCTGCTCCAGCACAGCTCCCCGGGGTGTGTGTGCACTGCAGAGACCCTCTAATTCCCTCCTCGGCTGGGCGGGCACTGTTGCTGGTAAGGTTCAGGGAGAAGGTTTAGCAGGTGTAGAACAGTTACAATGCTCTGCGTTGACTTCAGGCCTGTCCTTTGTGTTAACAGCTGTTTTCTGGTCTTCTTGTCATGCCCCCCTTTTCCCCCCCACCCCAAAGCAAGCATGCACTGGTTTAGAGAGCTCTAGTTGCTAATGAGGGCAAACTCTCACTCCGTGAGTTGTAGGAAGGACTGAGAGCTGGGCCTTTGCCTCCTGTAAATGGGGAGTTCATAATTTGACCTGATCTTGCTGCAACAAATCAGGCAGAAGTTAATTGGGATGGGGTCAGACTCTTCTAGATGCACTCATGCAGTCTGCTTGCAGTGTGGCAAATAGTGTAGTGACTGTATGTATACTTTACATAAATGTATACTGTAAGTGTACCCATACACTCTGATAGTGTATGTGTGTGCTAGACATTTAGTTTAATAAGAAAGTGTTGGGGAAAGATACGCAAGAAGGAAAGCTAGCTCAGGATAATTCACTCCAGTGCAGGGTAGTTGCAGGACAGCTCCTAAACTGGAAGAAATCTGGCATGAGCCCTTGCAGGGCCAGCTCTGGGGGTTTTGTGCACATGACAAAAGCTCAGGAGCTGCCAAAGCTGTGAGCTCTGAGTGGATTATAAAAGCCTATATTTCCCTGCCACTCCTCTCCCCTAGCAGGGTAGGTGGTTGTTGGGGAACTGTCGGAAGAAAGTGGAACTGCACAGGGAGGCAAAGTCTGGGTAGGATGGCAGGGTCTTTTGAGAAGTCGTTCTGTACAGGTAACTTTCTCCTAATATTGAGAGCTGATAATACCAACCTGCAAACTGCCTTTTGAAGCTACATGGGAGTTGTGGCCCAGACTCTCGGATCCCAAGCCTGCTGTGGATTGCCAGTATTGGTTTGCCATAACAGGTTTTAGATTTACTGCCTTAGGCAAGGTACTTGCTCAGGGGGACTTCAGTTACTAAGAAAATTTTAAAAGAAGAAATAGCAGCTTTCTTCTAGTAAAGCAAAAGGGTTCATTTCTTGGTGTAGGGTTGGAGATGTGATCATAAAAAAGAAACATTAGGACAATGAAATGTGTCCACAGAGTATACTTGACGTCAGATTTTTCTAGAGGTGTCTTTAGGTTTGTAAGTGTTTGTAAGAGTAAACTCCAGAGTAAACTCCAAACCAAAGACCTGATCTACCAGGGTACTTCTGTGATGTTCTCTGTTTCACAAGATATTCTTGAGTTTTTGAGTTTATGTGTTTGAGTGATCTTTCAATGCTGAAATTGAGTCTTAAGACCCTTCTTACTTTCCTGCTCCAAATATGCAGCCCTACCTTACTTCTTGTTGTCTGTGAGATTGCTCTGCTCTACTTCAGAGTATGTACCCATGATGAGCACAAGTCTTGGATATGACAATCTTTCCATTCCGTTCGGTCTTTTTCTTAGGAAAACAATTTCATTGCAGTCATAAAAGTACACTGTTCCATTTCGCAGATACAAAGCACAAAAGCTTGCTTCTTTTATAGTGATTTTTAATTTCGGAAAGCATGCTTACAACATAAACCTTTTTATAGCAGCATCATGGCTTATGTTTTCTGTATATAAAAAAAAATAAATTTAAATTGTATTTGCGGTTTCTGTGGAAAGCTCTATCCAGTCTATTTAAAACGCTGACACTTCAGCTACATGACTCAGTTTCTTCCTCCTCTTAGTTTGAAGGAACATGGTAACATAACATAAAAATTCTTGTTGTTCATAAAGGAAAGAACAGCATTTTTACTAGATATGGAAAATTCCAAGTGGAACACGTAAGGAGGTGAAATACCATTTGGAGATTTGGGAAGACTTTTTATGATTCTGACTTTTCTGACGCAGAGCACATGACAACCTCAGAAGTACTCTCTTTTCCAGTGCATTATGGTAACTCATACTGAGAGGAGTCATACAAGTAGAGAAGTGCAAGTTATTTATTTGAATAACTTTCTCTTCAATGCATTCCTGAGAAACCAGAAGACAGTACCATATAGCATTGAAAACTTTATAACTCTAACATTCTTCATAGTTGCAGGTAATGTCTGTTTCTGAGTTACTGTTTGTGCTCAAGGGAGAAGCCAGCTCCTTTCCTTTCCTTTCTCCATCTTTCAATAGCCTAGGGACTCTTGTTCCAGGTGACAGCTGGCAATGGTTAGGGGCAGCAGCAGAGTCATGCCAGCCTGTGCAGATATTCACTGCCTGGTCATGGGTAAGACTGACTGTGTGCAGTTCCCCTTAGAAGAAAGGCTACATCACAGGGAGTGCTGAGGTGAGGCAAGGGGCTGAAAGGATATAGCAGATTTTTTTCTTTTCCTGCTCCAGTTTTAATTTGTTAGCACACCTGCAGGTCTGGCATTTGTTTTCTTCTTTGCTTCTCCTCCTTTCAATATGTATAAATGTCTCACTGGAGGCAGAACTAACTCTAGTTTTATTTCCAGCTGACTTAACCCCATGCTGCTGTTCCCCAGTGCCCAAATCCCTTCAGCAAGAAGCACACTCCATCCTTCTCTTTCTTTCTGGTAGGTAGTTCATGAGAGGGAATTGGTGAATGCTGGTCTTGGAAATCTCTGCAGAAAATAAGAATTTAACACACATCTCATTTCAAAATTATTTATATATAATGTTTAAATATAAGGGTAGATATAGAAGGATTGTAAGAGGAACATAGTTTATCGCTCCAGAGGGACAAAGGATAAAGAGCACAACATCTGGAAAGTTTGGTAATATGAGTAAAACCAACTGGAAACAGATGGATAATGGGGAGCTCATCTCCTACTACAAATCTTCCTGTTTTAAGAAAATGCTAAATCTGTTTTTAGTACCTGGCAGTATTTTAAAGAGGATTTTCTGTATCTCAGAGGAAGTTGATAATAAGGAAGTAAAATTATTCTGTTCTCTGTGGGACCAGGATTTATTCACCCAGGTGAGTAAAAACAGTGAAGCCAAATTTTTCAAATTCAGCCATTGAACTTCCAATCTTTGGAGAAAACTAATTGTTATAAAGAAGAAGAATACACAGAAAACATACCATTTACATAACACAAAATCAGCTATATCATCTTGAGTTGCAAGGCCCAGTTGTACACGTAATTCTCTTATAATAACTTTAAAATAATAGTTTCTTTGATAATTAGTATTAGTATCCTATTTGGTCATGTAATTATTCGCTTAAAATTCCTGTTCTTCAGAATGAGAACTGAAAATTAATACTAATGGAACCAGTGTAAATGTCAAACTAATAATAACTTGTGGAGGATCATTTTAAATCATAGGATGTTGTATCTGGAAGTTACAATCAGAAGGTGAGCTAATAGCAACAGCTGAATTATCCTTTTGCCTACCATAGAAGATGCTTTCCTATCCAGAAATACTAATTGATGTTGTTAAAAAAAAAATAATGCCTTTGATTTATTTGCTTGATACCTAGAATGCTTAATGCCTTAATATGTTCTGGCGTGTATTATGAATATTTTAGCAGAAGTACACAACTTAAGTTTCACTTTGTGACATTCATAAATGAAGGCAGGGCAAAATCAAGGTTTTAGAAAATAAGTACGTATTTGTGTTTATTCACGTGCACGTGAGGCAGTTTCTGTATGCATTTGCACAATGGAAGGAAACAAAAATTAATTGGTGAAGCATGAGGAATTATCAGAAATGGAATACAATGGTTTTGTGTTTGTGGGACTGAAATTTTCTGTATGTACGTGTTGAGAAGTGGCCAAACCCAAACAAATGGTTCTCAAACACTGAACACTTCAGCCTGACAGTCATATGTTTTTGCCTGTTGTAAACCACTTTCTTCAGTCGTAAGTTTACTGCTTAATATCTATTACTTGCTACTTAATGTCAGTGCCATCATCATTTATTCAGTTCTGTTTCTTAAAGCACTTTGTCAGTGTGGTGTGCCTGCTGTAGCTCTGCTGCCTGTCCATGTAACTATTGGCTTGATTTTTTTCATAGTGGAGTTTCACAAGTGTAATAAAAGATTGTAGGCTTAGATGGATAGGGTTTGTATATCTGTACAGTGAGGTAACAGTGTAACTGGAAAGTGCTCAGTAAATCAAACCATACGCATTTAAGTGTTCTGCAAAGGACAAAATTATGGGAAATACTCTTACAGGCGAGCAGGTCTCTTCTGAAAAATGAAATCTAAGAAGATACCAGATGCTTGCTTTTATTGAATCCATAAAATCCTCTTATGAAATCTGGTTTTATAATTGCAGGTTGTACAGAAGAAATCTGGAAAACACACATGTGTTTTAAGATTACATCTTCCTAGTGATCAGGGCATTTAAGATCAGTGGAGGTGAGCAGATTTAGCAAGTTTCTGTTTCCCTTCTCCAACCTGATACGTTTTGAAAACACTAATACTTAATTAAGCTGTAGTGCCCAGAGATATTTTCATCTTTGCATCAGGAGTGGCTACAGTAGCTTGGGGTGCTGCAGGGAAATGTGATACTGGGGCTGCAGGAGTTGGGGACAGAGCCCTGGCTTGTGTGGAGGCTGGCTGCAGAAGGCCAGGGCTGTTTTGCACCCACTCCTAGGTCAAATGGAGCTGTGGTGACAAGAGCTGGAGATTTTCTTGCTTTCTTGGAATTCTGTTTTGATGAAGACCATTGATTAGGGTTTGAGATTTTGATTTTCTAGGAAAAATAAATTATGATTCCAGAGCACTGATAATTAGTGCAAGTGTTTAATTTGCTCATCCCGTCCTTTCTTTCCTGTCAATAATGGGAACTGAAAGCAGTATAGCTAATTCCCAGGTGGCTATTTTCTGTGTTTCATCTTGCACAAATAGGTCGAGCTCTGGCCTGTGACACTGGTGTCCTTGAGGAAGATAATGATGAGACTATAAACTGGTGCTGATGAACACTTGTCCTGCTAGGTAGTAGGACCCTTGTACCCTTGAACAGCTGAAGTAACTTGTGACTTACAGAGCATACCATGCCTCACCATCAGCAGCATGGAGTGTCTTCTAGAGATTAACAGCCATCATCAGTTTTAACTCTGCCCTTCAGCTGCAGCTGTAGCAAACCCATGGCCAATTGCTGCTCTAGTGGGCAGTGACTGAGCCATGACAGACCATCTGTGACAAAAATAACAACGAGATTTTATTCCCCAGCTGAAAGTATACATCACACTTCTTCAGAGTATACGGTGTTGGTGAGGCTCTTTCCATGGTTCCTGTTTTAGCCCCAAGTGTTGAAATGTTACTGTAGGCTGACAGCTCATTTTGGGCAAGACGTTCCTTTGAACTTTCAAGGTGGGTAACCTGTTCCAGCAAAAGTAGGTGCTTGCTGAATCAGGGCCTTGGTTTCTTTCTACTCAGCAGTGTGGAGAGTTCATGAGTAGGTTTGCATTGGCACCTTTTCATTAGCAATGTTAAAAGGCTGTAAACAACAGGTGCATGCTGTCATGCTTTCCTTCAACAAAAAGAAAAATTTACTTTTGACAATGAATGCATTCTCATACTGCTTTTGATTTGATTAGTTTCTTTCTAATTGACTGTCATTTCCCTAGCTTTAAATATCAGCATACTTCTGATATTCGTATATATCAATTGATCACAGTTTTTCTTATGCAAATTTTGTAGATGCCTTATGTTTTAAGAAAAAGTGGCACTCAATTTATCAAATCTTTGCATGCTGAATAAAGTCCATTGCTAGAGATGTCTGAATCCATGTAACTCTGATTCCATGTAAACGTCTTCCTTTTTTTTTGCTATGTGCCTTTCTCTTAAAAAATATATCTTATGTTTGGATGCATCAAGTGGCTGATGAATAATTCACATCATTTGCACTGACTTCAGCTCTTGCTCTGCAAACTTTCAGTATGACTCAGGAGTTCCTCTTGCACTGACAGAGAGGAAAAAACAAGCAGTGAATGCTTGCAGTAGACTCACCAGTGCTGAATAGCAGTAATGTGGTTCTGTGTAAATGTGGCAACTCACTGGTACTGGAATAGAAAGAGGAAGGGAAGTCTTCAGCCTACATGGGCAAATATGATGTTTTAAGTTAAGCTGCTTCTGGTGTTTGTAGTGTAAACCAATGGAACTTGACTCTTGCCAGCAAGCAAAATGTTGAAGCCCAGCTCTTTAGCTAGTTATACCATCAAAATGAAAGTATTAATAATGCCAAGAGTTGATTCCCATTTCTAATGTAGACGGGCCACTAAGATCATTGAATCATAGCATAGTTTAGGTTGGAAGGATCATTAAAAACCATTGAATTCCAGCCCCTCTGCCACAGACAGGGACACCTTCCACTAGACCTGGTTGCTCAGAGCCCCATCCAGCCTGGCCTTGAACACTTCCGCAGGTGAGGCATCCACAGCTTCTCTGGGCAGCCTTTTCCAGGGGTTGATACTGAGCAAAGAAGAAGGAAGGTAAATGGGCTGAGAAAACAGACCTATGTTGCGTTTGGATAACATTGTACATGAATAGTTTTTTTGGTGAAAGGCAAGTAAGACAAGAACACCTGAATGCCAAGTGTTACCAAAAAGATGAGTACCTTGTACAGAGCAGGAGCTGTGTGAGAGCACAGTCCTTGTGTAAAGATTGCCCCACAGTGCTGGCAGGTCAGGGAGACCTTGGAGTTATCAGCTGTTTCCTCACACTGCAACTGGAGAAACACTTGGACATTTCCATTCCCTCTTCGTCCCCTAGATGTCATCAATATAAACTGGATTAAGAGAAGAACAGCCAGAAAATTAGGTTTAGTGGCAAAGAGGTATCTTTCTGAATACACAGTTTTATATTTGGTAGAAAATACTTGGGGAATCCTTTCATGGTGCTCTCTGATCTTGCCGTGTGTCTGGATGTTGGAAGGTTAAAACATTTAGGAAGTGTGTCCAAACCATAAAACATATACTGGGCATTGTTCTGTTGCCTCTACTTTGGTGCTTGCTACCTTTGGCAGATACCTGTAGTAATCCATTAGCTGTCTGTGTTGGTGAGTGAGATGTTAATGCAAGTCTGAAGAAAAATTGCCAAGGAAAGGAAAACATTGGAAGAACTCTAAAAATATGCCAAAACCAATTAGGGTGGTTTTGGGGTTTTATAGTAAAACTGTGGAATGTTTTTAAAAATAAATAATGGAAAAATATGTAAATCAAATTCTTTCTTGGTATATAATATGGTAATTTTACTTTGTGTATAAGTTCCAGCTTGACACTACAGTAGCTATGTGTTATCCTTTGAAACTCCACTTTTCATGTTTTTAACCGATCTTTTTATATGAAGTGCTACAGCAATTTCGTAGATTTTTACAGCATCTAAAACAGGATGATCACAGAAGCATTGCTGTTTAGCTTGGGGTATTTTGGTTTTTCTCTTTTTATTCCCCCCTTGGTTACACAGATATCTTGCTTTTTAATATTGGGCAAAGCCATTGCAATGAATAGATATAAGGTTTAAATTCATGCTTGATGAACAGCCGTAATTCTTGTATTTACTAATTTGAGAGCTAAGAACATTTTTAACACTAATACTCCTTTCATGAGCTTTTCAGGTTGATTTTTTTTTTTTTAATTTTAAACTAAAGCCTTGGAACTTGCTTGCCAGGTTCCATTAATTGCAGTTCTTGAAATAAGTAGAGAAGATGATGTTTTCCAGAACACAGACTTTGAAATGGTGCTTACAGACTTCATTATGAACACCTCACATTGATGCTTTCACATCCAAACATCAAGAGACCCTAGCTGAGCAGAATCAGAGCCTTCTTTATAATGGCAAATAGCCTTTTATTTATGTGCTTTATAAATTGCCAATAGCAAATTAATACAATTGACTTAGTTTCAAATTAATATATACTGCATATAGCACTTACTATGCATATTTAATAGGAAGAAGGAGATTAATGGGCTCTGTAGATAAGAGTTGCAAGATTCTCTTGAAGTATTTTGTCTATTTGACTTGAATTCCTGCCTGTTTTGAATGCTCACCTCTTCTCAGCCTTTTCCCACTGCATGCCTGGTAATTTAAATTCACTGAGTTGTTTTGTTTGTTCTGTTTTTTTGTTTTGTTGGCTTTTTTAGTTTTGGTGTTTTTGGGGTTTTTTGTTTGTTTGTTTGTTTGTTTGGTCTTGCAGTTGTTTTGTTTGTTTTGTTTTTCTTCCCTAAGAGCAGTTTAGATAAACTGATACATCATGGCATGCACAGTGTGTAGGCTCCCTTTCTGTCTTTGGAAATCAGTTTCTGTTCCAAAAGCAAAAAAAGCAGAATGGTATATTGTGTTTTTTGAAACCATATTTCACTATTAAAAAACAATGCTGCCCTTGAAGCCTGTGCCATTGCAGTGATCTCCTACAGAACATGCAGCAATTGACAACTGTGCTTTTGTGGTTCTTCCTTTGAGTGAACTGGAAGAGCAGGCACATAAATTAGTTTTAACCATTTATTATGGCTGAATACCAAGGCTTTGTGGCCCAAATTGTGCAGCTTGCAGATAGCTTTTCCTTTTGAGATACACTTTGCATAGAACCGAATATTAATAATGATAAAAAAATGTTATTGTTATAATTGGACTCAGCAGTTTATTTGGGAAAAATAAATGCTTTGTGTTGAAGGTTTCCCAGTTTTACCCACAGGCTAAATCTTGTATATATAATTATGTTTTAGGAGACATTTTAAGTGCTAGTTGAACCTTTAACCTGCGTTTCCTCTGGAATAATTACAGGATGTGAAAATGGCCAAATGAAACGCTTACTCATAGAGATTAATAGAATTAGTTAAGCTACTGTTACCTTATGCTTGATTTATATTGTATATGTAGGTCGAAACAGGCTGTAATGGCATGTGGGTGTTTTCCTATCTTTTTATACTTGCTAAAGTTTTGCCTTATGTTTATTACTTGCTGTGTTATGTGAACTGCTTAAAAAGGCATTTTAGACCACTGGCAGGTAGTTGAATTTCAAAGGCTGGCTCTATTTAAAACAAAACAGTAGTGTTTGAACTTCTATCAATTTTTTTCTGAAAATAACAGTAATAGAATTGATTCTACCACCTTCCAAGGAAACAAGTTGAAAAAGAAACCTCTGTGGATTAGTAGTCCAGACATCAAATATATTTTGCAGACGTTTGAAACCAAGCCTGAGTCAGCTACAATGGAAGCAGGGAAAACTAAGAAAAATCATTTGTCTGTCTGCATTGCCAAAATTGCTGGAAAAGGTAAAAATAAAAAGTCTGCAAACATGAGGAGTGGTATAGCAAAAGTAGAGCATTTGATCTTATTTAAAGAGTCAAGATTGGTGGTAATTCTAATATATTTTTAAGTAAAACATTCAGTTAAAAGTGATTTGCCTTTTAGAATTTGATCTGGTGTTTCTTTAAAAAGAGAGCAATGCATTGGCTTTGAGGCAACTTGAATTTCAGTCTTTGAGGAAAGTCTTGAACAGTTACCATCTTAATTTTCAGCAGCTATGTCTTTAACAGAAAACTTAAATTTAGAATTGGAGAAAAGCCTGAAGTCAGCTTATCTTATCTTATTAGATGATACTGTGGGAGTCACCAGGCAGGTTTATACCAGCCTTCACTGGTGTTGAAGGACTTTTTTGTTGGGCTACTTTCAGTTAATGCTTTGCAGCCCCCCTCCTGCAGCCTCTACCAGTTAAAGCATTTGAGGTTTTCACCCAGGTGAGGAGCAATTTGCAAAGGTGCTACCACGGAGCAGGAGCTCACCATGGTTCATTTAAAAATCTCAGCAGGTGCCAACTTCATATATTCATTATTGGTTTTTTAGTTGTTCAGCAGAATCCTATTTTAAGGAAGATGATGATACTCATCTGGGAAGCTCCTGGGAAGGCTTAGGGGCGGTGAACTTGAAACCTTTAAAACTCTTGAGACAATTGGAGGAAACTTTTCTCATGGAAATTTTTTAGTCAGCAACTTCATTTTGAATCAAAGAGCATTTGGGTGAACCCATTTTACCACTCAGGTGAGGTATCTTTAGTAAGCTACTTCACTGCTTTTAAATCCTGTTTTAACTTGGTTTTGAGTTAATGTTTGTTGCAGTGGTTACAGTAGGCAGTGAAAATCAGATTTTTTTTTTTTAAGGTCAGTGAAGTATAAATACAAAGGAGATTAAAAATCAATTATTAAATCAAGATTTCCTTTATTCGCATTCTATTTATGCTTACCTCTCTTTGATGACTTCCCTTTTAAGTATTATACTAATGTAGGAAATTAAAGATTTTCCTTATACACATTTCTGTATCATCTTGGGTTACAGGAATTCTTGTCTCTTTTCTGAAAAACATACCCAATAAGTCCACTTAGCATGTATGAAAGATGAGCATCCTCTCTGCATACAGACAAGTTATTTCTCTATAATAATGATTCTGTTAAATAATGATACTGCATTTCCTTTAAGGAAGAAATCTGTATTTTGCTCCCTGTGTAGAATGGATATATAATGCAGGAATTACAGTATTTCACCAGAGGTGCAAGCAGAAATCCTGGAAAAGGGTTGCTAAACATGGAATCTGAATGCAGATATTCTGTGATGAGTGTGGGTTACTTTGCTGAAGGGTGCATGTGCATGCATCGAGAAACGCTGTGATGGCATGAAGGGAGTTTATGGGCCCAGCTGTGTGTGTTGAGGCGTGGCCCTTCAGCTGGAAAATTACATACTAGGATATCTTCCCTTTTATCTTTGTGTCATAATGTCTTTTGTTACTGAAGTAATCTTTAAGGAACTCTGAGAAACACAGAGGCTGTGGTTGATGGGGAAATCAACTTAGCAAATCATTAACATCAACAAATGAAATAGTGAGAGAAGGGAGAGTCTGGAGTTTTGAACTCTTGACTGTTCTGTGTGCTTAACAAAGGACATTAGAGTACCATGGGTATTCTGATAGCTGACTAAAACTTCAAAAGCGTGACATTAGCATAGCCTTTACTGCAAATACACTGTTTATAATGAAATGATGAGAAAGAACTCACAAATCCTTGAATGTACAGTTATCAAATGCTGGTCAGAGAGCTTCCAGCATTTATTGGCATGTCATGTCTTCTGAAATGTTTTTATACTTCTACCATATTTTCTAAGATGATGGAATAACTAAATATTAGCCAGTTGTTGTGCTTTTGGGAATCATGAATTTCTGGAAAATATCCCTCTGCTGTCAAAGAAATGAAGTTCTGTTCCGGGGAATTCATCTGGAAAGAGCATTTCTTCGGCGGTGATGGGGACCATCTGTGGAATTCCAACTACGCGGAAAACCTGGAGCAGAGATGGGCAAAAATATACCAGGGTGCAGGCAGTTCTGAGGAGGTCACTGTGGTAACCTTGTTTAGAGGAAAGGTCTGCATACGTGGGCTGACCTTCTGACCCTTAATAATTCAAGAGTAATGTTATACATTCTTCATGCCTATGCAACATTTCTGTGGCATAAGGCTTCTAATCATTCCCCATCTTCATGTAATTTTCAAATCCATCTTTACACATATGCAATATATACACACAGAAACCCTGTGATTTGTTATTTAGTATCCTACCTATGTAGTTTAAAATCATTCAACTCCAGAGTAAACAAAAGCAAAAGGAAACTTGCTTTTCTACTGCACTGAATTAGTAACTTGCTTTGTGCTGTAGTGAGGTGCAGTTTTTTTGTTAGAACCATTTGGTTCACAAATGACTTAGTACTCCAGTATTTTACTGCTGTTGTGAGATTTCACCAGGCAAGGAGTGTTTGTTTTCACATATGTGCTTGTTTGGTTTTGGACATCTAGTTTGAAATTCTATTATATGCCCAAGTTGCAATGGAAAGCCCCCCTACCCTCCGAATCCTTTTTATCTCCTTACTTCAAGTCAAAAAATTTTGTTCATAAATGGAGAAGATCTGGCTGTCATTTCTCTTGTAGCTTACGTAGCAATGTGGTTGTGCCCTTTCAGAAAGGAGGTCTCTGTCGTGTCCCCCTCTCTCCACCCCCCCACTTCATGGTATTTATTTATTTTCTGTATGTGGACATCTTTCTAGTGGAAAATGCAGAGATTTGTATGAAGTCTGAAAATAGGAGAGAAAAGTTTGTGTTGCTTGTTTAAAAGTCATAGCACATCGTGTTGTAAGTAGGTATTTAGAATTTATTGTGATTTTTATGCTGATATTTTGGCTTTCTTGTTTTTCACTCACTCAGCCTGTAATGGACTGTTATTCTCACTTCTCTGGGTGTTTCTCACTATCTATTTACATTGTTTTACTTGTTTAAAAAGGGAGAAAAAACACTGAAGTTTTGTAACTCTTTTTGGTAGCCTTCTCCCATTGTAGTTTTTTTTTTTTTGCATTGGCATGATCATATGCATGGATAATTTTAACATATTTCATTATTTTCATAATCCTGTTGCTTCAGTAGAAGGTGTCAAATTTACAGAGAACACGCCCAGAATTGAATGCTGAATTGGATAAATATTTTTCTGTTTTGATAGGCATTCCATGGTTGTGGCCTACTGTATCAACACTGATTTAGAGATTAACCTGAGAAGATGGGTTCATCAGGACTCCGTCTCTGTTTCTCATAGGTGACACATTATGATGCAGGGTGTGGATTCAGTAAGGAGAAGGGGATTGGGTTTACAGTTCCTCTTTGGACCACTGTCATGGGGATGCTGCTTGCGTGGCTGTAGGAGGTGGGGAACGTGTGGCCCTCGGTGTCTCTGGGGGGACCACCTGCAAGCTGCTTGTCCTTAGCCAGGTCCTTGAATTGAGCAATCACTCTTGCATAAGCACCCACTGCAGAAGAGTGCAGCTGCCTAATGGGCCCCTGCTGTTCCTCAGCGCGTCCTTCCTCAGACCTGATTTCGTGTACTTGGCTTTGTTAGCCCCCTCTGGGGACATTATTGAGTTGACATCAAGTTTGTCAAACGCCATTCAAATATGCATACGTGCATTTGTCGTCAGCATCCAATAGTTTTGTGTTCTGTCTTCTCCAGCATGCCTCAGGTAGATATCAGTACAAATTCCAGGGAGCACATCCCACTCTCCTCTACAGCCTGTAGCCTAGGGCTCCTTTCATCTCTAATGATAGTCCCCGTCAGCTCTGTGTGGAAAATGTAGCTTCACCAGCCTAGCATTTTACCAATAGTGCCAACCAGTTTGTGTGTCGAGAACAAAATAGATCTTTGAACCCAGTCTAGGCCTGAGGCTGGAGCTGAATTTCTGCTTGCTAAGTGTAGGTGGAAGCCTCAGATACATTCTTAATCTTAGTCCTTTGAAATGTATTTTCTGACTCTCCCTTTAAACTTATGTGCCTCAAAATAATACTGGTAGTTACTTTAAAGCACATACATAGGTGACTCATAATGTCAACACACATGATTTTTGTAGTGCCTTTTCTCCTCTACTTTGGAGTTAAAAACAGCACTGGAATGTCTCAAGTATTAATTTCATGACTGCCTAAAATACAATATTCTAATATTGACAATTACAGTAAGTCTCAATAGAGCCATGTAAACTTAAGGGATATTTATACTGTCACACACTTAATTCAAAATCTTTAAAAGTTGACTTTGATTTAAGCAATTACATATGTTTAATTGCTAGATTTCTTTTCCATGGAGTAACTGGTAACAATGTTATTGCAATGTATTCTATTTCTTCTGATATAAAGGCATTAAGATCCTCTGAAGTTGAGTGGATTATTAATTATATATTTAAGCTACTTCTCAGACTTCTAAATATCAAAAAATATCATTGTTGAGAAACAATGAAAAACAAAAATCCTGAACAAAGAAACAACTCTCCACAAAACCTCAAAAACCCAGACTCTATTACAGTGTCAAGCAATGTTGGTCCGTGTCTTGGTTGTTTGTGATTGTGCTGTAGCTCATTAATCCTGGGATAATTCTGACTTAGTTGCATGAATTATGAATTAAACTTTACTCCTTGAGCATCTGATTTGTGGTACTTTTGTGCTATGGAAACGGTGACAGCAAATACAGAAGCCAAATTCCCCATGTTCCTTATCTTTGCAGTGCCTTTGCAGGGGCTTTTTTGACTGGAGGAGCAGAGCTTACTGTTTTTGTACTAAGGAAATATTTGAACATATTATTTCAAAAGTCAGCCTGTAGTGTCTTTTTTTGGTTGGATTTCAGTTGAAAACACGTGGATCGTGTTTCATACTCTCTGTTTAGATAGGTGCTTGTCATTCTAACAATGAGCAAAGAAGGCTCAGTGTGTGTGAATGCCTGAATGGCACGGAGCCATAGGGAGGGAGAGGATGTTATGGGGGCATGTGGGAAATTTGCATGAGCAAGACAAGGGCTTCATTGCATAGATCACCTGTGGTGTTTTTATTGCCTGCATCTTGGAGAATCTCTCAGATGGCACTAATTTGCAGCACAATAAGCACAGAAAATAAGAAGTAATAAGAAATAGGTGAGCACTCAGTGGATAGCAAAACTGTATTCTGTACGAGTGTTGTAAGAAAGAGTCTTGTGTTTTCCTGACAACTTAAACACTGGCAGCCATAGGAAAGCTAGAAAACCTATGGAGAAGAGTTTATCCATATCTGAATTATGGTTCAGGTGGCAGATTGTCAGCATCTAATCGCTATGTGCTGCAGTTTCCTTTAGTGTTTGACTGTGTGGGAACTGCAATATAAGACTTCACAATTGTCACTGATTATAGTGGTCACTGATTACGTTTTCCTGCTAGAATCTTGTCCTTCCAAGATTCAGTTCTTCACAGATGAAGATTCATGTCAATTCAGTATTTTGCTGAATCTTCTGGGCGTTTGTTTTTTGTTTTGTGGGTTTTTTTTGGTTTGTTTTTTTCTTTTTTTTTTTGTTTTGCTTTGTTTTGGTTTTGTTTGGTTTTATTTGGTTTTTTGTTTTTGTTTTTTAAATTTTTTTGTTTTAGAGCCTCTTCTTGTCTCACTGATATGCCACTAGAAAACTATAAACTGCAAATTGCTCCAGTCTTAGTAAAAGCGATATTTCATGTGATCCTGTCATATGAAATCATGTAGTCTGTTAGGAGGGGAGGAATTGATTTGTATTTAAATTAAATTTTTTTTGTCTACTTGTAATTAGATTGATGTGCCTACTCACTGTCTTGTCTGTACCGCAGTTCTAATTTTCCCTTATAAAACTGGTAGGTAGAGACGACTGCAAATGCATTGAATTGATTTCTTTCTATCATAATGTTTGGTAATTTGAGAACTGGAGCCGCTGTTGAAAACTGATGTCCAGAAGAATTATCTGGATTTCTGCAATGAAACCATATACTTCTATATCCTATATTCACACGTGTTACAAAAAGATACTCATGAAGTTTTCTGTGCTTTTTTTTTTTGTGTGTATCTTATGGAGGCTGCTTCAAGTGAAGTCTTATATTCCTCATGCTGTAACACTTTTCTGTAATCTATCTCCCTTAGAAACTTTCTGATGGCACCTATTAATTTTCTCCATAGATTTTAAGTACTATTGATGCTGAGTAATGTATTTAATTAGCTCCAACTTTCCATGTAATCATTCCAATCTGTGCTGCTCTCTCAGCTTTTGCCTATAAGGCTGACAAATGGCAGGAGGGGGAAAGGGCACTTTCCTGTCTGTGGCTGTGGAGCCTTTGGTCGTTGGGTAGTCAGAGCAGTTGCTCCTTCTGAAAGAGCTGTGAAAGAACAATAAAAGTACTATTTAGCTTCATTTAAGAAGTCAAAACAAATATTAGTTGTAGCAAGAAGCTTCCTTATCTTACGAAACAGGACATTTTTATGGTTCCTTTAGTGTTTCCCATCTTTTCATTGTAATAATATCAGCTTATTTGTGAAATCCTGGATTACATCGGTCAGAGCTAAGTTCACCTTTCTGTGTCTATTCTTGCAGGGTCAACAGGAAAGATAAATTAGCTCAAAATTATACAAGTGGTTTATGAGCAGTTTAGAATAAATGCTAACTGAATCCTCTTCACATTTTTGTCAGCACTGAGATCCTTGGTTTTTGTATTGGTTGTACACCAGTTGTGATGTCAGGCACATGGATGTCAAATTGCAGCTGTATTGGTCTGGTAAAGGACAGTGTAAACTGCACAGCTTAATTTCTTAGGGTTTTTTTGTTTGCTTGGTTTGTTCTTTTTTTTTTAACTCGTCTTTTTTGTCTTTCTGAGAATAAAATGAAGGAAAGTCTTTATATTTTTAACCCAGCCCATAGAGGTAACATATTGTTAAATACCAGCTGAGCTATTTGTTTGCTAGGCAAGTCATGTAGATGACAATTAGAAAAAAATAAATCAGTTAAGCAGAAGAGTGAGAAGCATTCTCAAACAGGACAGCATGCTTTTTGGAAGCTGGGAGCTTACATGCAGTATTATAGATAAAGCAGGAAGGGAGGCCAGTCTTGTCAGTCTGTAGTGAAATACATTGTCATTTGCATATTTAACATTAGCTTAGCATGGGAAAATTTTTCTTTTAAGAACTCCTTTAAAAATAAGATAGAATCATATGCTTGAAGGCTAAAAAGGGAAATCGTTTCAAGCAGGTGAGGCTGTGCTGTGATTATTGGGGACATTCACCTGTGGAGTTTACCTACTTGAAAACAATCCTTGGTGTCTGCAGGATGGAGTTGAGAAAGAGTAAAAGGGTCTAGGAAAATGGGATTGTAGAAAACAGGGAAATCGTATGAAAATATCCCTATGATGTTTCTGCCTGTTGCTGAGCACGGGAAAATTGAGGAGGATATTATTGTCCCTTTGTGAGAGCTGAAGGGAAGAAGCTGTCATTCTTTACTGCCAACCACCCTGTTTAAACTCCTTCAGAAAAAGATTGTGGAAACGTAACTGCTTGTATAAATTGTAAGCTCCCAATAACATCCTCACCCCTCTTTTAACTGTGTAGGAGGACACATTCAAACAGATGTGATGAGTGAGTTCAGATTGGACCTGAGGAACAGGCTCTTCATCGTCAGGGCTGTCAGTCCCTGGCACAGGCTGGATGCAAGGAGAGTGCTGTGGCAGCTCCAGAGCTGTGGGAATGCTCTGAAGAGGCCAGGAGAGTTTGCACAGGGAGGTTTACTAACTTGGGAAAGTTTCTGATGCTGGTGAAAGTTGCTCTGTTAAATGTGTGCTGTTAAAATAATTTGGTGATGAAATAGTGATACAGAATGGATTGAAAATAAATAGTTGAACCAAATCTTTTCCACCTGCAACTCTGTGTAAATACCAGACAAACCTCTAGGATATGTAAACACAATTTAACAGAGTATTTCAGAACAGATATGACCTTATGTGCACAAACTGATGCGTGTGAAAAAGCAGAATCCCTAATATTTGTTCCCTTTTGAAAGCATTCAGTAATGCAAAGGAAGCTTTCAAAATCTCTCCAGTAAAACTTACTGAGTAAAGGCAGTAATTTTTTCAGAGTTTTAATATATGTTGTGTATTACAGATGCATGCAATCTTCTGGGATATCAAAGTTAGAGGTATTTTTGGGGTCACAGACTCACCATTAGGATGTGGTCTCTGTTAATTAGAAGCAAAACCAAATGATCACAACTCACTTTAGCAGGTTTTTTTATACATGACTGTTCAGAATAAAAACAAAATTCATGGAGATTTTCTTTTATCCCAGAAAAAGGGAAATGGTAACATATACTGTGAAATAACGATGTCATTACAATCTAGTTGCATATTTAAAATATAACATCTGAATAGTGCCTCTTAATTACCTGGGTATTTTCTTTAATAACAAACAACATTAATTTTTCCTTTCAAACATCAGGTTATTAAAACTGTAGAATGACAAACCTGCTGTAGGAGCAAGGACAGCTACTTGAATCGGCCCTTTATCAGCAAGTCAGTTGTATTTATGTCCTTGTAAAATTTCTGGTGTTCTTGCACTGTGAAGAAAATGATAAGTATTTGGCCACTGTTTGGGAGAGGAATGAGCTTGAACCATTATGTAACTCTTGAACTGGTGTTGATATGTGTAAAACTACTAAAGATAAGATAAGCAGTGACATTTATGGTTGAGCTGGATGATCTTGAAGGCCTTTTACCAACCTAAATGATTCTATGATTGAAGCTGTCTAAATGAATAATTTCTGCTCCACATTCTAGTGTAATAATGGAGTAGTCAATTAAAGAGCAAATACAATGAGGCTCTGGTCCTCCGTTTCTCCTTCCCTCTCTGCTCTTGTGCCTTTTGTTCAACACATGAAATTTCTTTTCCTTGCAACACAAGCTTTATTATGCTCGTTCTGCAGCAGCCTTCATCATCATCCTTCTGCAGCTGTTGTTCTATCTTCTTTTCCTCTTTTGTTTCTAGCCTCTATGATTAATTTTCCAGCCTTGTCTTCAGTCCCCTGCAGCTGACTGAGGCTACACTTCTGAGGACTTCAGTAATGCTTTTATGGTCATAACACAGAAAAATGAATTTCAGTTTCTCTACTGCTTATGAGACTCTTGCTCTTACCCTAAGACTTCTAACTTCTGTTGCCTTAGAGGTCCCACCCTACTTCCATGGAAGGGCTTGAGTTTGGGCGTTTGTTGGAAGAAGGAGGAGTGATGATCCTTATTTTAGACGATATGTAAATTATTAGGGGATCCAGAATTTTTTTTAGTCATGCGTATCATGTATTCTCATTCTTCTGGAGCTTCTGTGAAGATGAAAAGGAAAACTGTAGTCAAAGATTGTGTAGTGGGTTGCAATATTGCCATTTTATCTTGTAAGTGGGCCTAATATGTAAAAGTGTAATTTTCCTTGTAAACCAGTATTGTTGAATATTTTGCCGTCAGTGGGCTGCAGTTCATAAGAACGTTTGTGCATTACTTCGTAAAGTAAGGTAGTAAATGCATGACTACTTACGTGCCATCAGTGGGCATTTTTCCAGATAGCATAACTTTTTTGCCTGAGTATCAGACAAAAATTGGAAGGTCTGTATTATTTTGTAATGATTTAAGTCTTATTTCAGAATATCACTAATCAGTAAAAAAATGTTCTTTGCCTGCAGGGTGGAGTTCCTTTCTTTTGTTCCTGAGAGCTGAATAGGAGAAAGGGACATTTCAGTTTTTCTTGATAAAGGTAAGACAGCATCTGTTGATAAGGATAAGACACTGTTCATTATTATGAGCTCATAGAAAGTTTGTCGATGGAGGGTTTGTTTATTTGGGCTATTTTTCTCAACTTTTGTGCTTTGTAGTAAGTGCAGTGTGTGATAATGTAACTTGTATTGGGAATGGAATGTGTAACTCTACTGCAGGTATCAGTAAAGGCTCTGAAGATAAGCAGGTACCTGTAGATCAGCATGACAAAGTGGATAGCAATTTGTTCTGCTGCTGGTACTTGTGATATTTTCCATGTGCCCCTGAACTGGCCTGCCTAAGTTCACTCCATCATGCTTCCACAAACTCAGCAAGGGCTCTTAAAACCAGTAGAGTTTTCTCCGTGCTATTTGTCAAAGAAATGTGTAAGCTTGCCTGCTCCTACCTTCACTGCTCTGTATTGTCATGTGAGAGTGTGGATGTTCATGTAAGGAGAGAAGGACCTTGAGATCTACTTTGAGATAACATCTTCAAAATTAAGCAGCAAATTATCATGCTTGTGCTTTTCAGAAGTAGGAGACAGAAAAGGGGATAAAACTCTGAATGTCTTCTTAGGGACAAGCAATCCTCAATGACTCTTCCTTCATGTTGTGCTAAAAAAAGGTCTGACTTTTTATAGATTTGTGTGCTGAATTAAAGCCTTCAAGACACATTTAGAAGCAGAGCATGCAGCTTAGTGTTGAACTCTTAATTATATTTTTTGATGCAGAAATCTACAAAGCACTGTCTTTCTTATTTCCATTTGGCAAATTTTGAAAAATAGGATTAGGTTTGATGTGACTGCTAATTGTGGGATTGGTGTGGTTTAGCAGTGACCACATGTGCAGCAGATTGACCATCCATGTGACCCTCATGCAGTGCAGGTAGAGAGCATAAGTGTGGCTCAATTTCTGTTCAAAAGGGCTGGAATTTTTTACACAGTCATTTCTAATTTGTCCTGTGACGGAGGCTCCAGTCTCTCACTGGAGGTGGTAATGTGCTTTAACCAAGCTCCTCACAGCCTATTCGGTGACTGCAGCTGCAGATCCACTTTTGACTTGTTCAGCAATGCATTTAACAGCATGGTAGAATGAAGGCTCCAGTTGTATATTGATATTTAGGCCATCAGGAACAGCACGGTATATGTCTACTTCTTGAAAGCTGAATAGTTTGGAAAAGAGTAAAAGACAACTCTAACAAAGGTGAAGAGAAATCAGGAGATTAACCAAAAATCAGTTCTGTGTATTTGTGCTGATGTAGCTTATGTTGAGGTTTTCTCTGTTAGCATTATTCAACTTTCTTGATCAGTAAAGCAGTGCTATCATGCATAGATGGATGCCTTTTTTATGAATTTACAAGTGCTTACTGTACTATATATAGTCTACTACATTAGGGGATGAGAAAGCTATCATCACCTTCATATCCTTATGATTGTATGGATATATAGACATTAGGAGTTATGTTACCTCCTTGCTTAGCAAAACAAAGTTTAAGTATTTTTTATATGGAAATGTTCTTTCAAAATGGAAATATTCTTTCTTTAGTTTCAGAATTTAGGCTTTAGCTTTAATCTCTTATCCACTGACAAATAAAAAAATGCCTTTGAATCCTTCTAATCCTGATACTCCCGTCCTTCCTCCTGCTTGTGACTTGTGAAGCCATTGCCCATCATTTCAAATGCTCATGTTTTGTGATTTTTAAGTTTACTCAGCATGTATAATCTCAAAGGTTAAACTGTTCTTGGAAGAATTCTCAATCAATCATGGAAGGAGAAAAAGAAAAATTCCTACTGAAGTGATACATTTATTGAAGGACTTGTAGACTCCTAGTGAAGGAATGTGTTTAATTGCTAAAGATGCAGGGTGAAAAATTGCCATGCTAACATGCATAAAAATGTATTAATAATAATTGACTGATAAATTAATATGGCCTGAACTTAATCTCATTCTGGCAAAACCCATGTTGAAGGAAATGAGGATTTACTGTGTTAGGAACTAATTGAGTATTATTTCTTTTTTCCTTTATTTTTTCTTTCTCTTTCCCTTCTTTCCTACACTGGGCAGCTCATGTAAAATAAAAAAATAAAACTAAGAAAGAACATAGACTTAAATACTTAATAGTACCTACAGTGTTAACTTGCTGGTTACAGTCAAATACTTTTCTTTGCATCCTGTTGAGAATCAGTTGCCTGTATAAAGCACAGTTCTCTGGTGAAACAAGGTACTCTTGTATTTTATGAACCTTGAACAGAAATTATTGCTTCTCAGAGGTTGCTCCATGCTTCTTGTACATCCATTAAGCTTTGCTCAGATTAGAAGATAGATCGATAGATATAGGCTGGATTTGACTGGCTGCTTTTCTTTCTCTATTTAGAAAAAAATCAGTACCTCTGCAGTCTCTGGTATGGTTGCACAAACAAAGCAGCAGCATTTTGCTTGGTTTTGTTACTTTGTGGGTGTGGAAGAGCTTGGAGTTCACACTTAAATTTACCAGTATCCAGTAGGATTTAAGGATTTCATTTACAGATAGAAATTCCCAAACATTATCAGTGGCAGATTCGGTCTCTGGCTGTGTGAATTGGTGAATATGTAGCTATGGGAGGAACTTGAGCTATACAGGCAGGATCACCTAACAGTGCCACAGAAAGTTAGTTGTAGTTATTAAGCTGTGATGCTTCCCCAAATCATGATTACTATTTCAGCTTAAATGCTTCTTCAGTGGCTGCAGGCTTCACGAAGGAAAATTATGTTAGCTGTTTCTGCTCCTACCTGCAGTCTACTCCAAAAGCAATGCCCTTGAGTACTAATTTAGCTTTATTTTCAACATGATACACTTCTGTATTATACACAGAAAGTTCAGGTCTGTAAATTGGGTGTCAGAGTAAGATGCATGCTTTCAAAACCTGTTTAAAAACGTGCCAGCAGGCTGCCAGCTCAAGCTGGGAAAACTCAGGTCCTTGGGAGTGGAAGGCCAGAAACTGCCCCTCAGCTTTTCCTACACCTACTCTCCCAGTTATAAGGAGCAGTGTAATTTTTTTCCCCCAAACATAGTTCAAGTTCAAGCCAGCAGTCTTCCCCATTTGTTTTTTTAATTCTTTCCTCCTTGACCCTTAAATCAAGAACCCCTTGGGGCAGCAGCACTCTTCATACTTGTCAGGTTTATAATCGAGCATGTACACGTTCTGGTCAGTCTTCTCCCTGAACAGAGAGCTGTGTCAGAAAGCAAATGCTGTCCCCAGAAATCGTATTTGCTTCAAAGGAGCTTGACCTGCTTTGTGATGTTTTTGGAAACAAAGTGCAGGAGTAAGTGTTATATTGTAAACGAAGAGAGGAAAATAGCGTTGCTGTTTTCCTAAAATAAGAACAGAGCTTTAATATTGCTGAAATGTTTGGTTTGCTGGGGCAGCTTAACTTTCCAGGAAGCTGGATGTTGTCTTGACTTGTTTATTTTGGATATTTCCACTAATTGATTGTAATCCAATTATCCACGTACAAAGCCAGGCCACTGAAACCGCCAGTAAGTACAGTTGGAAAGATTTATTGTTACCCTTCCATCGAAGGAGGAGAATTGAGTGGTATTTATGTTTTCAGTAGTGTATATAGCTGCTATATAGCAGCTATATAGCTGCTATACTTGACTATAAAGTAGAGTCACAGAGACAGTGAAGTGTGTGATGTTCTGTGCCTGGGAATTATCTTTCAATAACTGTTCTCATGATTCAGTTTATAGGTGCATGTTATAATTTTGAGCAAATATCAACAGGGCAAGGTTGATTTGTGTAGAAAATTACGCAAGGGGATATTTTGTTACCTTCCTGTTTCATATTGTAACAAGCTAGTGTATTCTAGGCTACTGGTAAGCCATTTTCAGCTCAGGAAGGTGACTACTCTAAAACCCTAATGGTGGGGAATGCGCCTCTTTCTCACATAGTGGCTCATTTTCTTTTGTATCTGAAAGGTGATCAGTCCAAAAGAGGGAGGTTGGGGGAGGAGTGGATGTTGCTGAATGGAGTGGAACGAGTTACTCATTCCTCAGAATAGCCAGAAGGTAAACTCAAGTGTACTTGAAAAACCACGCTGGTAAAATACCCCATGTGTAGTTCAGGCTGTTAAATACAATGTTTACTATTGACTTTTTTATTGGGTTACAGAAAGAATGGACCCCCGAGAATGCACTGGGAAAAATGTGCTGTGGAGGATGTCAGAAAGTGGCCGGGTGGGGTGTAGTGCTTTGCACCCTACCACAGCCACCTAAATGTGTGTGGTGTGTCTATTCTGCGCAGAGAATATGCACATATATGGATATGTTCAATAGACACACATATATAAATAGTCTGTAAATAAATATGCTTGTGTTCATATATAGGCATATATGTATGTATGCACACAGATGTATATGTAGACATGTGTATTAATAAGGGCAAGTACAGGTATTCTCAAACTGGGAGTGCAGCACATGTTATGGAAGGCAGGAAGATGTGCAGGAAGTTTTTTTTTTTTTATTAGGGGACGAAAAGAGAGTGAAGGGATTGATGGTATGATTTACTACTATACCTAGGTGGACTGAAGTTTGGGTCAGGCTGGGAATGAAATTCTGTTGAGATATATTTGTATTGCAGAGGGAGAAGGGGTAGAAAAAAACTATTCAAAAGTCTCTAACATCGAGGAAGGAGAGTTTACGGTGCTTGAGAAATGTGGAACAAGTCTGAGACCACAGACTGTTCAAGGAAAACCTGCTGGTTAAAGTATTAGTTATGATGTGATTAAAAAAGAGGCTTGTTCATATATTTATGAAAAGATAAAAATAAGGTTAAACAGTGGTGGCAAGGCCAGTGTAATGTAACATTTGCAGCCTTGAGGGATAAAAAGCAGGATGTAAACACAGAAACTAAACCCACCTTATCTTGGTACAGAAAGTACAATTTGCGTCTCCCCTGGCCTTGGATAAAAATGCAAACTCTGGGATGCCAAATGGAAGTTCTAGCCACTGATAGTGAAAACAAACCTCTGGCATTAAGTGAAATGAATAATTTTCATCACTAATGTTCATCTTGTGGATTCATGGAGCTGTAAATCCACTGTTGAAAAGGTGTTGTGTGGCAAGTCCTGAGTAAAAGAGGAGGAAACTGAATAAGATTTTAATTTTCCAGAGTTTCCAGTTGCTGACTGAGACTTCTTTAAGCAAATCCTGGCATATTAGTACGAAAATACTGACTACATCAACCAGTGTTGTCTAGTAGAATAGCAGAAAACACTATGGAAACAATTTGGTTGTTGCAGTTCCCTGGAAGTTATTATCTGCTTCTGTGACTACCTAACACACAAAAGTCTAACTTGTTGTGCCAGGGTAGTACAATAGAAGCATTGTGATAATGTGATAATTTCTCTTCCTGGAAAAACGTAATTTAGATGGCTGAAATCAGTGGGACTGGGGGACATAGCTAAAACATACCGCACATTGTTCCCCGAATAGTGTTAATTGGACCTTAAATATGTTCCTAGGTAACGTGGTTGGAACTGTAGCACATCTGTCCATTGTATTTGGGACACTGAGATATTCAGCAACCAAAGCTCTTTTATGTGTTATGGATGAACAACGTATTGCAAACTACTGAAACCACGTGGAGATAGCGTGTTTTGAAAATCACAGCTCTCTGCCTGGAGTTGAATTACTTGTGTTATATATCGCACAAACCTGTTGGCATGCTGAATTAATGTCTCTGGAGACCTACAAAAGGAATACTTACTTGGAGAATTAGAAGTCAAAACTAAAGGACTAAGCCTGCTGTAGAGATCAGACTGCTGCACTGAGAAAATCAAAGTCCATGTGTGTGATTTAAACCATGTTTGACATGCCAGGCTTTGGTTTCACCAGGAGACTCACTATGCTATTTGGCTATGTTTTTAAAACCCGCAAGTGTAAATTAGAACGAGCTAATTTTATAATTATTCCCAACAGACACACAAGTAATTTAGTCTCAGACATGTTTATTTTATAAAGACACAATCATTCAAAAAAGAAGTGCTGAGAAACCACAAGTGGTTTGAGCAATAGAGGCTTAGAGCTTTGGCAAACACACACATGTTTAAAATGTGGTAGCATTTGTTTAAAAGCCATTGAGTGTTCTGTCTCTTTCTTTGCAACTTTATGACTGTCCTTAAAGAGTAATACCAAAGAACTGGGGGGTGGAAGAGTTGTTTTGTTTATGGTGGTATTAGTCATTAATTTAGCTTAAATTCCAGGAAAAACCTCAGTTGTTCAGCCTTGAGAAGTGAAGAACAAAATCATGCTTGTTTCATATGCTGCTAGAGGAAGGACTGATCATGAGACTGAATACAGAAGGGGAATTAAAAAAATATTTTTTAACCCTAAAACTTGATGAATTGTCCATTCTGAAGAGACAGGGATACCCCTTCAGTAGCTTGCCATGGGGAAAGGCACCTTATACAAATATGTTAAAATCCAGATTTTAACATTAGCTTGTATAAAGGTCCTTAAAAAGGTGGCTAGAAATGGTGAAGTTCTCACAAGTTAATGGGCAAGTTCACATGTGTTATGACGCTAACCAGGTCTCTGAATTTTTACTTTTTGGTTCAGCCCAGGAGGAAGAAAGTATTTGACAATGAGAGAGGTGCCCCACAGTCTTTGGGCCTTACACAATGCATGATACAATGTTAAAACTTCTGTAAAATAGTGTGAATAATAACAATACAGTTTAAGAGTGGAAAACCGTTCTCAGAAATCCTGGACTTCCTGAGAGCAGGAAGCTTTATTGCACTAAGCTCACAAAGACTAGTTAGTCTTTTTGCTTCTTTTACTAGAAAGATTAAACAAAGACCTTTGGAATGGCTGTGATGTGCTATCAAAGGTGAGTTGTAGCCTGCTTTTCTTCTTTGAGTTGTTGTTTAAGTAAATCTGTATTTGCCTCTCTCTAAGCAGTACTTTGTGTTGTGTTTTTGACACAATTATCAACTTTGAGGGGGGCAGAGGTAGATGTATATTTTATATAGAGCAGATTTAAAGCTTTTTCTAAACTTTTTGTCAGATTTTTATGTACAGCTAGGTAGCAACCAGACTTTTTACATTTCCCCTCCTAAATTTTTACGATCACAAAACTAATCCTTCATCAGGCAATGTATCATGTTTTAGGTTCAAGTTGTCTTGCTTCTGCAAAAAGTTGTTTAGCTGCATCTGAAGCATAATGCTGGTGGAGTTAAGTCTCTATTTCTGGATTTTCAAAAAGTCTTCAAAATTCAAGCACAATTTTTTCAATGAAGGTAATAGGACTTAAGACTATAACTCTTTATAAGCTTTTAAAATTTTAAGCCCTGTGCAAAGTAGGATGGTATGGTTGGGAAGTCAGAGTGATGTGAATTTCCAAAAAATTGTAGGAAATGGTTCTTTTAGATGCCAGACCTTTCTGGCAATTTCCATAAAATTTCTAATATCAGGTAGATGTGAGTATTTTATTAAGGAATAAGTAACTGGAATATTTATTTTAGTCCTTCAGTCTAGAGAAGTCATAGAGATTTAAGGAGTTTTTTAGGCTTAATGGAATATCTTAAAATGCAGTTAGAACTTTTCATTGACTTCTGGGTAACTTTTTAACATCACGTGGTTATTGATTTTGTTAAATATACCAGACTCATAGCTTTAGTGAAAAATCAGATTTTTAACTTGAGTGAAGAAATATTGCCGTGATGAGAAGAGATATTAGTGGCTTGAGGAAAGGAATTGTTATGAGTCATCAGGTTTCTGCATGAACTCACTTTGTGCATATCTTCTGCACTGTTTTAATACTGGTCATCAAGTTTCCAGCACAGTCTAAAACCTGTAATTCCAAGCCTTTCTCTGTGGTCAGTGCACAAGGCATTGCTCTCACTGCTTTCTGCTCTAATAGGTATGCCTTCAGATTTACCTTTCCCAACAGAAAACGTCTGTTTTCAGTTGTTGAGTGCAGGTTTCAAGATTTGCCTCCAAAGCTGAAAAACTGTGCAGCGAGGGGTTACGTGTGGTGTGTCCTCATTTATGTCCAGCCAAGGCCAGAAGAAAAGGCACCTACTGATGGCAGTGGCTGGTTGAGCACCACTGGTTGCATTCTCCCCCTGATATGTTACTGTATGGTTTTTCTTTTAGATTGCATAGTTGTATGGTAGAAATGTGCTTTTGTAGTTTCAGTAATTGAAAAGTTCTGCCTTTCAGTTTTTACAGCAATACGTATGACACAATGCTCTTCTGCGAAGCTTTTAATGTAGATGCACTGTTTTGACACTTCCATCTAAGAAAGATAATATCTTTTGTACTCAGACATGAAAATCCTCAAATGGCTTCATCTTCAAACTGGTATTTGATTTCAGTTAGTTACTGAAGTTAAGTAAATATGTTTGCTTCCTGTAATTTTTAATTCTCTAATATTTTATTTATATATTAATTTTCTGTACATTATTTGCAGCGTATATTTTCCTATTTAATTTTGATTTCCTTTTTTTTAGGACTCTAAGACATGTTGCACGTTTTGAGGTTGGATGTTGGGCTTTTCTTTTGGGTATATTGGTTTAGAGAAATGGGAATGAATGTTCAATATGGTCTTTGTATCCCTTTGTTATGAAAAGCAGATGGAATGGGTGATTCCTACTTTTTTTACTTTAATGGCTTTCAGCTGCATTGAGCTAGTTATGTTTGTTATAAATATCATTCACCAGAAGAAAAAAGCTAAGCAATTAATATTGCAAAGCTGCAACAACAGAAAGTGTCACTTTGAGAAAATAAGTTGAAAGAAACCGATTTCAGTCTCAAGGTTTCCACGGCAAAGTTATTTTTGATTTTAAAGTATACATATCTAAAACACCAACACGCACGTGAAACCTTTGAATGCTGTTATTCCACATACATCTCTGGCATTTATACACATGTGAAAAATTGCACTGAATGCTAGTGCTGCAAAAGAAAAGAAGGGACTTTTGCAAATGTGGTACTGTGTGGAAAAAGCCTCAGGGCAGTAAGTAGACATTGTTTTTTTTGTTTCATATAGATGTGAATTGTGAAAATTCCACTTTCCTTCTTTGCATGCCTTTTTTGCATCCTTCTGTGCTTTTAAAATGTTTTCACAGATGCAAATATTGTCAGTGAGGCTTTGCACACAAAGACCACCTAGCGAACTCCTTTTATGAGGGTCACAGTATTGACTTGAAAAAAAGAAATTTTTTCATGCCTGAAAGCGAAATAAGTAAATAAAAACATCAGGTAGACCTTTGACATTTTCTAGCTCTGGGCATATAAATATATATACGCACACACTGTGGGAATTTTTGAAAGAATGCAAAAAAATCAAAAGCAATGGCAGATATGCAAAAAAGTTCCTAAATCTTCATAACTCCATGAATTATGAAACTACGTTTCGGTTTTAAATGCTAATATTCTGCAAATAAAGTTTTAAAAAATCCTCTGACATCCAGAAAGTTTAATTTAGAGGCACTTTTCCTAGTTGCATTTAAATATATTTATAGGTATCACAGTAATATAAAGTTCATCAGTGCAAACCAGATTAACTGTAAAGGCCCTCCATCTGAATGTACACTCGAATAAGAACTTTATACCCAGTTTTGCTCCATTAGCATTAGTGTAGTTAAAAGCTACAATTAAAATCTCATCTCAGATAGGTGAGCAATGAATTTGAGACTGATCTGAGTCCAAAAGATAAAAGAAACAAAAAAAAGAAAAAAGGATCCTACATTACTTCAAACATGATGCCTACTTCTCTTTGGCTGCCAAAATTACCCTTGAAGACCTCAATTAAAATGATAGAGATTTACAGCACTTTTGTGCATAGTCAACAAAGGGAAATGAAAATGTAATTGCAGGCAGTCATCACAAGCTAAGTCTTTCAGTTAGGTTCAGTTAAAAAAAACAGTTTATTATGAAGTGACATGGTAAAGTTGGCAGGATTTCTCAAGTCTAAGCTAGAGCTGAATCAGCTCAGGTAGGAGATAAAAGGCCCAATCCATACCCCACTGAAGTGAATTGAAAGCTTCTCAGCAGATCTAAGACTGTAAAATTTGCCAAAAAATTTTGATTGTGTGTGGTAAGATTCTATTCTTTTTTTTTTTTTTCTAATTTCAGTAATTATTAGAAACTTTATTCATTTACATATGTTTAAATTTAAAAAAAAATGTTGTGGAAGTTTCTGTTTTGATCCCAGATATTGGTGCCTGAGCCTTGGGTGTTTTGGAAAGTCCAAAAGTGCCTGTTACCTTGTGAGGCCGTGCTCATCAGTATTTGTCACTACATCTGCAGGCCAGCCAAGCCCTGTGGATTTGAACCAGGTCTGATGTGAGAACTTGCTCATATATTTGTCAGCCAGGAAGAGCACACAATGATGTATTTATAGCAGCCTTGTACCAGCTGCAGGAAGAAGGATGATACCTGATCTGACATAAAATCCACCAAGATAAAATTACTTCAAAAAAAAAAAATTAAAATTTATTTATGTCAGCAGAATGGTTTGATACCTGTTCATGGTTTGCCTTTTTTTTCTTTCTGTCATGAGCTTTCACTGCTTTCTTAGGTACTGAGCATCTAGAAGCTGCAGGTACCATCTCATCTAACCACATATTACAATTATTAATACTGCATATTAATAATTAACTAATATTAAATATTTGAACTGTACTGAAGTACATTTGGCTGTTTTCTGGAAGCTAGTATTTGCCAGGGTATAATTTGTGGAGATTTCTTTTTTTGTCCTCTTTTACTGCGGGAGAATTTTCCATGATAGGATGTTTTCTCCTCTCTCTTCCCCCAGTCTGCCCTCCCGCACAAAATTTGTGGTTTTCCTTGCCATGACATAAACATTTTTCATAAACAGGATTCACACTATTAAGATACAGTTATGTAAGAGTGATTTATTCAGGCATGATACTTCTCTGCATGATCAGCACAACTGGTGCCATGGCGAACCTGACTCGGGAATATGAACAAGGTGAATGACAGAAATGCCATGAAACTTGCTGTTGGACAGGGAGTGATGGCCTTACTGGAGTAAATGCTTGTGTCCTTTTAGATATTTGTTAATATTTCCAAAGTTTGGTGAACTCGTAGGCTGTTGGTAGACACGGGATCGTTAAAAGTTTGTTAAAGAGGTATGCGGGATAATAAAAATGCACAGTTCAGTTCTAAGAAATGGGATGATCACCTGGGAAATGTGTTGGAAAAGGTCATTGGGAGGGGGAAAGAAAATTGTGAGAAGTGGTTGTTTCAGTCGCAAGCGCATGTACACACATGCTGCTCTTCCGTGTGTAATCACGTTACAGTCCAGGATGAAGGGAGTAGAAAAGCTTATGCAGATTTCTGTAAGTGATCCCTGCAACACGAGATGTGGGATGTGAAGAGCTCTGGTGAATGCCAGTCGGGTTTTTCTGGGTTAAAGAAGAAATTGCATTTTCACTTCTCGATTTTATAACACTTTATCTACCCTGTTTATGTCAATAAATATACTGAAAATAATCTGTCAGGAGCTGACATTTCCATGCAGCTGCAGAAGTGTCAGGAATCAAGCACCATCTTGTTTTGCCTCTCATCTTGAAGCTCTGACTCAGGTAATGCATTACTTATATGTACCAATTTGGCAGCACACAACAGCCACTGGTGACAATTTTCATCAAAGAAATACAGGGCAAGTGAGCAGATTTAGAAGGATTTATAGAGCATATATTTGTGTTGGTGGGACCATTTCAGTCACGTACTGATTGCCCAAGAAGGGTTTTGCACAACTGCTTTCTCACAGTTTCACTGACTGCTGTCCATGGGCAGGAGTCGGATTACTGGAGCGGTTCTTGCAGGGTCTGTTGACAGTAGGGCCACAAGTAGGCAATATTAGTGCTCAGGCAGGAGAATTTGATGAATAAGATAAACCCCATATAAACTAACAAGCATATTCCTTGGATGTATGAAAGAAGATGACGGTGTTAAGGTCACGTTAAAGCCCTGAGTTGTTTAGGAAAGCTTATGTCTCCCAGCTGGGAAACATCACACAGACAGTTCAGAATACACCAAAGTTTTGGCTTAACAGAAACACAGAAAGTCAACTTAGGTAATTTTATCTGCTGTGTTCCCTTGGGCCAGGGCTTTGGAAAGGAGAGTAAGATCTGTCATTAGTCATTGTTGCTTCTTGTGAGCTATTAATTTATTATGCTCTTTTATGTCTGCGTGCATTTTTGTAAATAGTGCTTAGATTAAAGTTAAGTGTATGTATTTGTAAAAACAGATGGATTGGACCTCCTTTTGCCTCTGAGTAGGGCTGGTACCATTTGTACTCACGTTGAACATCTACGCTTCTTCACTGTCTGTGAAAGGTTTGGTAAACTTAGAAGCAAGATGGTTGGTGAGAAGAAACTCTGATTCCAGTTTTTCTCACTTTTATTGACAAAGGAACAGCCCATGTATTCTGGATAACTTGAGTAACTTGGTAGAACTTTGTATACCCACCTCTGTACTTGCAAAGGGCTTTTGGGGATGCTTAAGTGCTCCTCCATCCCAGGGCTGCGTGTACACAGTCATGAAATGGTTGTGAGAGAGATTTATAAGAACTTCTGAAGGATCTTTCAAGGTAAAGTGTAAATTTAGCATTGTTGTTTTATTAAATAATCTTTCAGCTATTCCAGCTTTTGATCCTGTTACAGCAGTGCTATGTGTTGAGGTAAATAGGAACCTTGGAAACACCGTGTGATGCTGCATAATCAGCTTCTCCAAAATCCGTGAATGAAACTGTGCCCTCACTGGAGGGAGCGGGGCTGGGATGCACACACAGACACTTCTTGAGCAGAAGGTGGGCTCAGCTCTTGCAAATGACCTTAAGCACAAGCTGCATAGCTGTAAAAGTCTCAGGCAAGTTCGACTTGTCTTTAGATGAATCAAATACATTCTGTGGCTGATGCAGTTTGATGATGAGTATTTTCTGACTTCATTATGCCATAGGCAGTTACTGTACTATTTTTAAAGTATTGGATTCAGTAAAAAAAAAAAAGAATTAAGAAGAAAAAGAATTGTGAGGATATCTCACTGTGAATTCTGGTATTCAGCAGCTCCAGGCAAGCAAGGGAATGACATAAAATTAGGATGCATGTTTAGTTTAGTGTTTTGGCAAGGTAAAGGGTAGGTTAACAAGGAAAAGATAGGTTTAGATAAACTCCTGGAATAATTTCCCTTTTAGTTTCTCATTAGGTTTTGCCATTGGGTATAGTTAGCTGTGGCATGACTTTATGCTTTGTGTTAAAAGGGGATGTTGTAATTTGTATTCAGGTTTTGGAATGAACAGACTTCTGGCAGAGGGAGAGTTCTCCAGAGAGGATGGATCCTGAGAGACCTCAGGAGAAATCAGACTTGCAGTAAACCTGGCCTGTAACTACAACGTGACCTTTTCCATGCTGCATCCTGGTTACTGGCTGTAACCCTTGAGATGCAGCTTTCTTTGGAGCTTACTTTATGCCCTTTAAATGTCATTTGTCCATCTTTTGCCTGTCAGAAGTGTACAGTGGAGGTTTTGCAGCTTAGCAGTGCCCCACTTATTCCTGTGGGAGTTCCTTAAGAAAGGACAAGAGTTGCTTAGAAAGAAATGAAGCTTTGAGAATGTGTCCGTGGAGATGAAAGGAGAGTGGAAATGCAGGCAGGAGTGCTTCGGCACTGCTGGAAGTTGCTGTATGGGTTACCCGAGTCAAACTATGTACTGGTGTGTCCTGGAGTGACTTTGTGATGCTTGTATCCCCAGTCGTTTGATCATAACAGTTTGGGTGCCCTTCTATGAAAGATGAGATAATTCTGAGTTAACAGAGGTTTTTCATCCTTTCTTAGCTGAAAGAAAAGCTTATTTCAGGCCTGGTTATAACATTCCTACCTAAGCATGATGGAGCTTCTTTATCCACAGCTCTGCTTTCTTCTGAATAGGTTTTTGAGTAAATGGGCTATCCCAGTGTTGCCAGCAAGGTTGTTGGGCAGTGAGGTGAAGAGAGGAATCCAGTTGGTGCACGATGGAGATAACAGTTTCCCACTCATACTCCCTGTGGCATGCCTGCTTCCATGCTGTCTCTCCCAGCTCCTTCTTTGTCTTTGTAGCTGGCTGAATGCTGAAAATGTGGGGGCTTTTTGTTTGCATTGTTCCTGAAGAGATGGCCCAGTTGCCAGTTGTTGCTCTTGCTGCTATTCTGTTCTTCTCAGGTGCCTCTCAGAGAGCGTTCCCAGTGCTGCTGTGAGGGTAGTGCTCCAAAGCTGGAGAAACCTGAGAAGGAGAGACAGCCTTCCTGCAAGTAATAGATGGTTACTGTTTTAAATACAGGCAACGGAAAATGAGAAAAAAAAAAAAAAAAGGATTCCTATCTACCATGCAGCGCAGGGAGAGAAGGAAGGGTTTTCTTGAGGGGGGAAGGTGCGTATCTGTGTTTTCTGAAGGGAAAAGAGGTGAAAAGAGATGAAAAAGAGAAAAATGGATTGGAGCTTTTTCATATCCTACTTAATCACAGTCATATGTCAGGCTGTTTGAGAGGAGGAGGGAGGGGATGGCTTGTTGAAAAGTGTAGCGTGCTGGAATTCTGCGAGTGAGTTGTGTGGTGAGTCCTGTGGCTTACTGCTGCCCTGATGAATAGAGCCTTTCCAGAGCTGCCAAGCCTGAAGCAAATGTGGTCAGGGATTTATTATGAAATGTACCAAACCTTGGCATGGGGCTAATTGCATATAACAAGAAGCGTGCTGGAAACTCAGACCTGAAAGGTGACAAATGCAGAAAGTATCTGACGCTGCTGAAAGAGGTTTTGTGCAGGGGGAATGTCTGTATGTCTGTGCTTTTTGCTAATGAGCTCCCAAACATAGCTGTATGTTTTCATGTTATTGGTTTGGTTAACATAGATGTAGATTTATTGTTTTGGTTATTTCTTTCACAGCCAGCAAAGAAAGAATGATTGCTATATGGCTGTAATAGCTGAAGTTCTCAAAGGAAGTGCCTGGATGCTGTCTACAAATTATCTGATGCACACATTGAAACACTAGAGTGGAAAGGTATGAGTGTGGATACTAACAAAATACTGGAGCTAAGAGTTTGAAACTTGTGTATCAAAGTTTCAAGAGACAGCAAAAGTTAATCTAGGCCTCGAAGAGAATGCTCTGTTCACTATTCTCAGTGGTTGAGCAACAAATCTGTACAGCTGGAGTTTCTTCAAGTTGGAAAGTTTCTTAGACCTGCTGAATCTGTATCCTTGTGTGTGCAATGTTAATTATCATATTATACAGCACAGACCTGCATCACAGTGAGGTTTAATCCAGTGAAAAGCTTCTTGCTTCCTTTCAGTGCTTCTTCCTGTTCTTCTTCATATATATATTCATAGCTGAATTTTGAAATCTTTTATTGGTGTTTAACATCAGACATAGTTAACCTTGGTCTGTGCCATGTCGAGACAGAGACTACTGTTTTTTTGTTTGAAAGCCATCAAACTATTCAAATGAGTATAATTAAAAATCAGAGGTACTTCAAGGAAGGACAGGAAAAGAAAAACTTGGGAAAAAACCCCCAAGCAATCAATAAAATGACAAAAACCCCATGGGATGGATTCAGAACTTGATTGACTTGATGGTGATACAGAAGCTAATCAGCAGTGAAACATGCAAGAAATAGAAAAAAATGCTACAAGATTTTATATTTTTTTTGTGAAATTGTATAATTTGTTGACTTTTTTTTTTTTTTCCTAAGAACAGCTTTTAGGTTAATGTTTTAGCCAAAAAACAAACATAAATCCATTTGGTTGCTTTTCTTCATGGTACATCTGCTTCTCACCATTTTTAAAACTTGTCTAATTACAGGGTCTGAAAAAAGTTCTATCTCACTTAGTTTTCTCTGATGGTGCCAGAGTTGCTATAGAGGGAGGTATTAGGGAGAGACATGCAAAGTACAAGATCCCTTGGATGGCTTATTGAAGGTTTGTACAGCCTTCATCTCTCTTTCATGTTACGTTGATGGTCAGGAAAGGAGAGATTTACAAACGAAGCAAAAGAAGTCTCAAGCAAACAGAAAATAAGCACTCTGCACACATTCCCTCTTGTTCCAACCAAAGCTTTTATATGGAGTATACAGTCTAAGGCACTTGGTTCAGTGATTGTGTTAGCCCATAGTCATTTACTGTGCAAATACTGATACAGGCCAGATGGAGTGTGCAGAATTAAATGTTATAAAACTGTCCCAGTGTAGAGACTTTTTTGAGTATGGGAGGGTTGTAAGACATACCAAAGTTTTTAGTATTTAAAACATGCAGTAGGTATCCTGTAACTTTGTAAGATTTATTCCTCTCAAAAACTTTTCTTGCTGGCTTTAGCAGTATCACAGAAATGCCATTTTCACTCTGCTCTTCTTGAACCATTTCCTAAATCTTTGAAGCCCAAATAAGACTTGTTTTCTTTGGCATAGCATATACACATGTTATATTTTTCCTTCATTTTCCATGATAAATATCCAAGATTTTTGTAGAAAGCTAGAAATAACTTTGATATCAGAATGTTGGTGTAAGTTTGTGAAGTTGCTCCCAGTTAGATTTGAACACATAAAAGATTGTATTTGAAAGGCATTGAGTAAAACAAAAGGAAGGGAAAGGAAGACAGAGTCAGAGAATCTCTATGTATTTCTAGAAGGCTTCATCTTCCAGAGCAGAAGTTGTAGATGGCTACTATCATATGCTTCATCTCTGCAAGTTACAGTAGCTTTTGTACCCATTGCACCTTCTGTCCATTAATAGCCTGATCATCCTCCTGTTGAAGCTTAGCAGGAAATTGTTCTGGATTCCAGCAGAGCTGAAGTGTGCTGTAAGTGCGGGATAGTGATGAATGAAGAAAAATGCAATGATAAATCATCTTCATTTGCATAGGCATAATGGTTGCACATCAGACCATAAGTTATTCTGATCTCTGAAGTGTTCCTTCTTACTGCCTTTGTGGCAGTTGTTCAGAACAGACATGAGGGTTGCTAAGTCTCTCGCTCTCTCACCTGCTTTCCCTTGAAGAACAGTGGAAATGGGATGTCCAGTGACATATGAATTGATTTTTGGAATCAACTGTTTAACTAAGTGGTAGCCATGTTCACCCCTCTCTTTCCCTTGCCTTTGCATGAGACTTACATTTAAGAAGGACTCATAAAAGCTGAGATTTTTACTCTGAGGATATTCTCTAATTCTGGAGGCTTCTGCTGAGGAAATTATTTTCCTCCTCAGTTCTTGAACCTAATAAGCACTAAATAGAGAAGCAGATACAAGTAATGCTGTGATCCAAGCCAAAAATAATAGTGAGCATGTGTGTTTTCATAGACAAACTATATCAGAAGAGTAGTTAATAAGTTTATAACTTACAGGCAGCATAAAATGTGTGAGATTTTTTTTACATTTCATCCAACAACATTCCAACAATGTCATGTGACAAATTAGTGCCTATCAGGAACATGTAAAGGTGAACATAAAGACTGTAGTAAAGGTGAAATAGGTGTATGGAGTTAGATGGCTCTTGGGTTTGTGCATGAGGCAAAATTGGGGGATGATTTATGTCCTAGCACTAGCTCTGTTCCCTCAGTAAGGCTGGTGGAACATTTACATCCCTTTCTGGGATGATACTGTTGCTGCAAGTTCATGGACAATACCAAATATGTATGTGACAGTTTGCACCAAAACCAGATAAACAGCCTGTGGCCCAAACTTTTTACCAAGGACAGGTTAGAGAGAAAGTGTAGGTGACTTAGCAGGCAGTTTCCTATGCAAGAATTCTGGAATTTTGCAAATATAGCTATTATTGCTTCATAGCTTAATAATATTAAACATTAATTTCAGATGAAAAGTTAATAGCTTTTAAATTAAGCAACACAAGATTGTTCCTTGGCACTGTGTTAATGGACTAGAACCATAAAAATAAACCTACTGTGAAGTTAAAAGCCCTGGAAAGATGATTTCTGTTACAAATACCTCATAAAACATGTTTTAATCTAAAAGCAAATTACCAATGTCTTCTGTGTGAATATTTAATATACTCAGTAGTAGACTTATACGGGGGACCATGTTTAGAGTAAGCTCATAGGCTGAGCTTGGATAGTGGTCAGGAACTGCTTATGTCTGTAGCAGATACCTGTAAAATGGGATGCTCAAGAGAAATTTTCTACCTGTGCAGCTAGATCCCACACTTGCAGTGAGTTTGAAATGAGCTGCTCAGAGGGACAAGAGGCAGCCAGCCTTCTAAGTGCTCCTGGAGAAAATTTAGTAAAAATAGCCTTGTAGATTTCATCTTATTCAAATCTGTGGATGGGAAAAAAAGTTTTAAAAAATTAATTAACGAACTAGAAATCACAATGCCAAACCCCACATGATTGCTATTCTAGAGCATGAAAGAAGTGCATTTGTTTTCTGGAGTTTGGGTTAGATAATCAGGTATTTATTTTCATGAGTTTGAATTTCCTTCAAACGCATTATCATAATGATTTCTGTCACTTTAATTATGCATGAAATAGACAAAACCAAGCTATGAAAGTCAAGGCACATGGAACATGGTGTTTTCCTTTGCTTCTCCCAGAGGAGGAGGTGCTGTGCAGTTGTCACCTGAGGGGTCAAGGGCCACATGCAGTGGCCTTAAGACACATGGTGAGATTCCCTTGGGCTTCAGTGAGGCACACAAACAGTGCTTAAAACATCTGAATCGTGCAGCTTATTATTCAGCATTTTGTCATGTGTACTTAGAAGTCTAAAGTACATTGTTTTAAGTGATACTTGAAACAGATTCCTTGCTCTGTGTGGCACGTGTGATGAGGAGAAGCCACAGCAGATCTCGTCAGCTGGCTGAAGTTTTTTTGCGTTGATTAAATCTGCACTTCTAGCTCTTCTGGCTTAAGCAGAGTTGTGACAGGGCATGTGAAAACAGGGATTGCTTTGCTTTTTCTTGTTGTTGCTCGTTTTTGCTGATGCACTGCCTAGAGCAGCTCTCCAAGGACCTCCTTGCTGCGCTGCTTGGGATTCTTTACAATACAAAGTGAAACCATGGGCTCTGCCCTGAAGAGGTCCTAGGAATCACACTTCTTCGCTCTCTCTGTAGGGCTGTGAGTGATGTACAAGTATGTAAGTAACCTCAGACTGCCAGGTTGTACTTCTCTCTGTTTTGAGAGGAAAAGCTGGGTGAAGTTCAGTGACCTATGTTAGAATCAGTCAGATAAATACTGGCTAATTCACTACAAACACTACAAACTGGGGGCTGTTGGCTGGTTTTGCCTAGATGCCAAGTGATGATGCTGTCGCAAAATCTGCCATGGCAGTAGAGTTGAATTTAGATGCAGTTAACCATTTCTGCCTTCCTTTTCCAGCTAGGATAAATAGTTAGGGTTTGAAGCATGTGGCAATGGCAATTTACAGCCAGATGTTTAACCACTGCTGCTGAGGAGAATGGCAGGTTGTTACCATGGGGGCTGGCTGGAGAGGGACGCACGGGGGTGGGAAGGAGGCCAGGGGTTAGAAATAACCTGCTGGTGGGGATCATTAGAGCTTTTATGTAAACACGGCTGGAATGAAAACAAGGTGGGTTGTTTTTTTTTTTCCTTTGGAGACCTGTATGGCATCCAAGCACAACATTGCAGGCTGAGCTGCACGCTCCCTTTCAGAAAGGCACCACAGTGCAGGAGATTGGGTCCACAAGGCTGATTCAGTGCTGGCTTTGTGCACGGTGGCCACACTCTACATCAGTTGTACTTTTGCAGGGTGGCAAAAAGGAAAAAAAAAAGGATACTGATCATTGAGGGGAGAATACGTGGTATGATAGCAGTGAATTAGAGTGACAGTATTTTTAATTAAAATGGTAGGACCTTAGGTGTACTAGAAAATAATACTAAGTATACTTAAAGTCTTCTGTGCTTTTTGATTTAGAAAAAAAACCCTCTTAAGATAGAACCATCCTCTCTTCTTAATCTGAAAAGAAACTTAGATCAGTATTATTAGCCTGCTTTTGTTTTCACAAAAGTCATATTGACTCATCTCCATGTTGGGCAGGAGTTTGCATGCTTATATGTCTTGTATAGAAAACTGTCAAGCAGCATGTCATTTTAAGAAATTTCAACTTCTTTGACTTACACAGTTCTTGCATGAAGTATAAATATAGTTAAAGACTTTTTTTGTTTGAAGATGTTAATTTCATCTGCGTGCCACACATAGGAGACTTGTTGTAGTAGTGCTGTCTGGTGCCACCACACACTTGTTACCAGGAAACCCTTCCCAGAAAGGCAGAAACTCCTGCAATTTACTGTACAAGATGTCAAGTCCCAGCACAGTGCAGGGTCAGACTGTACAGTCCTTTTACCACTTGTGCCATGTTGTTTAAGGCCATGGCAATCCTGGCCAGAGATTCTCTCTCTCTCACCTATTGTGTTTTGACTTGGATGAGGTTGCTGGTGGCCCTGGTACACAGCTTTGTAAGATGTTCATGTCCATGCATATTGCACTGATCCTACTGTTGTTTCAGATGGATATGACTCCTTATACAAGTGCTCCACTGATCTGGAAAGACTCAGTGCAAGTTGGAGGTCTGCACACAAGGATCGACTTAGAGATCAGCCCTCATTTCATTGTCTTAATGGTTTTTTTTTTTTCCCTTTTTCCCATTTTTTTTTCTTTTTTTTTTTTTTTTGCAGGTAGGTAGGTAGAAAGAAGAGCAGAGGTTTCAACAGCCTGAGGATCTGAGTCCTTTCAGAGATAGTGAGGCAGGGGATGGATGTCTCTCCCTGCTTTGCCTCACAAAGACGAAGTCCAAAGAGGTTTAAACACAGTGGGCTGTGGCCAGTTTCCCTCATCAGCATTATAACCTATGGGGCATATGCCATGTTACACTTGCTGCTCAGCCAAGAGACACTGAAGGGCTTTTCCTCACTGCAAAGCTGGGAACTAAAGCAGCCTTCAAAGTAGGGAAAAGTGTTTTTAAAGAGAAGAGCAACAAAACTGCAAAAAAAGGGTGAGAGGCCTTTGGTTTGGGCACTGTGTTTTCTTAGGCTGAGGGTAGATAGGGAGTGAGGACCACAGAGGTCCATGCAGGAGAAGCTAAAAGGGACACCTTAATAAAGAGCCTTAACTCTGGAGCCAAGGGTATCTGAAGGGACCAAAGCCCCTTGTGTTTTTGCCTGTGTGTGCAGCTGAGTTATTAGTGTAGCTTCCTGAAGCATCCGCTCTAACACCTGTTTTAATGTTGCACCAAGTACAATAAGCTTTAGTATGTTTTACAGAATGTTAAACAGATTAGTGAAAAAAGAAAATCTATCTTCTGTTTTTCCCCACCAGTGAATCTAAGCAAATTATAATGATCAATGTTAATTAGAAACAGACCTTATTCCACTTAGTGTTTAAATACTAAATGGGGAATATCAGCAGAATTTGTGATGTACTATGCATGTACAGAAATTACTTGGGAAATGAAATGTGATATACAGCCTGTATTTCAAAATACTTGGGTTCACAAAATGCCACTGGTGACACTGATTTATACTTGAACGACTTTACTGAGGATTAAGAAAGACTGACCAGTTCAAGAAGTTAAAAAAACCCATTTTTGGTTACTGTCTTTTCTAAGCAGTTATTAACATATTGTTTTTGCTCATGTTTGAAAGAAACAAAATTTCAGCTGCCATAACCATATTCCTCCAGTAGCCAGTTTCTCAGGACTGCTGCTATTGGCATGTGCTCTTGAAAGCTTATTAAGAGAGAAGAGAGTTTGATGCAATTATTACATTTAATGAACAAAATCTTCCTGGGATTTTATGCAAACAGTAGATTGTTGAGAACTACATGAAAACTGTGAGAGATGTGAGAAACAGGTCGTAAGGCCTAAAATCAGAGCCACTCTTACAGAATTAGTTTGCTTTTCCTCCAGAGATTAACACTTAGAAATTCTGGGCTAGATTTCAAGAAGAGTGAACTCTAACCTGTGCATTTTCCCTTCGCTTGTTTTTCTTAACCTGAAAACAGCTTTAAGAGTGTTTGCAATAAAATGCCAGGAAAAATAAAACAAAATTAAATAATCCATTTCCAAGCTTTGGGAACTACTCTTTTCAGTTTATGAAGAAAGCTAAAAATACCTCCTGCACTCAACAGGCATTTGAAGGCTTGCTCAAGCTGAGCTTGCTTGCTATCAGACGTGCCCAGGTATTTTCTGCTTCAGGTGCTTGCCCCTGTAGAGCTTCCCTTGCTCTCCCCAGTGAGTCTGTGCATGTGTAGCACTTGTGGAACCTGCTCCTGGGTTAGCAAGTATTTTTGTTTGCTGTACAGAACAGGAGACCTCCAGGCTTCTGCTCTTCTCTCCTTCCATCTCCATGCAGGAAGAAGACTTGGTCCCAGTGCCACTGTATATTATCTTTACCATATTTACCACCCAGAGGGTTATTTTTTTTTCTTCTCAGGTGTGGAGCATAAAACTTACAGCACAAAGAACGTCAGAGTAATAGCTACATGAGCAGAAAGTAGGGAAAGCCTCAGGAAGTATACTTTGAGGGAGTATACATTGTCAAAATTTGGATGTATTTGGACTTTCATTATGCTGAAGGCTAATGGTGTGGTACCTGGGCATGGCTTTGTAATGAACTATGTGTGTGCATTTTAGTGTGAATGTTGTTGGTTTATGCTTTGAAAATTCCACAAACCATTCCTAGGCCTGAGGTCATGATAGTCTGGACTGGAAGTCAACCCCAGGTGCAAAGACATCCAGGCTTGGATGCTCAGGCGGTCAGGGGCTTTACACTTATTCCAGCACAGTTTTTCTGCAGCTTTGATGCAATTTTGGGTTACTTTTTGGTAAAAGTAGCAGCACAGTAATTTAAAAGCTGTCAGTTAGCCATACATTTTAAACAGGTGTTCTTGGTTTCCCATCCGTCTCTTGACTGTTGTTGAGGCAGTGCATGCGGTTTGTATCTGATAGCAAGTTTTTGAGATGTATCTGATAGTGTTTTTGAGAGGCTGAATGTGCTGAGAAAAGGCATGTGTCTTAACCTACTGCTGCTTGCCAAGGGCTAGGAAATACAGTAAGCATAAACATGCAGGTTTTCAAATGGCTCATTTTAGTTGTTCCTTGCGGAGAGATTCCTGTGGCTCTAAAGATTTACAACTTCCTTTTCATTTATGTTGTCTTCTCTTGTCCATGCCCACACTGGCTTTTTTTAAGGTGTGATTTTGTTTTTAATCAGCCTAAAGTGTTTGTTTATTTTTCTACAATACTCAGTCTTCTAGTGCATAAGAACTTGAAAATGAAATCGGGTAGAAGATCATCACATAAGCTACAATGAGGTTCATTTTTCTGCTTGTTACTACCCTTGCTGAGAAGACGCTGATTTTGGCATCCTGGATGTATTGGATAGAAGTGTGTTATAGAACTGTGAGCAACTGAAAAAAGTTGAACTGGATTGGAAGCTAGCATGTCTTCAATTAGAAGAATCTGTTTGTTTTTTCTTTTTCTCTGTTTTAGAATATATAATTCTTTTCAACCTTCATTCTTAGTATGAATCATACTGCACTCCGTGAAGAATCCTGTTTGCCTCTTGGTAACAACTTGTAGCAGCATGAAAAGTATCTTTAGACCATTAGTAGAACAGGGTTCTATTCACAGCAGCAGTTTAGTTACTGAGGATACCACGGCTGGGTACTGGTCCATAGGCACTTTTTGGTAGCAGAGATGAGTTTCTCCCTCATTTCCTCCAGTTATGGGTGCTCATTCTTACTGCTGAGCTGCTCCAGTAACGGTGGCATGGAGCCAAGGGTTGGGTGATGGGCAGGAGGTGGGATGGGGCAAGATGCTCCTCAGTTCCATTTTCTTGCTTCAAACCTGGGAACTGTCTGAAATGTTGGCAGTATGGACTGTTCACAGATGTATCTCAAAATCTGTTAATGCACTTTTAGTTTAAAAGGTAGCAATACTTCTAAATTGAGAAATGCAGCACTTTGCAAGTGAGGTGGGAATGTTCTGTGGGAATTTTGCCGCCCCCAGAGAATGGCAGCTCAAAATGTCTCATTTTCCAGTGTTTTGAGTTAGTGACTTGCACTGTAGCAGATACATGACCTTGCTTCAGGCACTTTTCTTTCTGCCTTCATACGTTACCTGAGCATATGGATACAAATCAGGCATGAGACTTCTCATCTGGAAAAGTCTGGATGAAGGCATGTAGGGACAATACTTGCAAGTGGTGTAGTTAACACAACTGGCACTGTGCCAGCTTTCCTTAACTTAGTTTTGGGTGGGAGAGAGCTGTCTTTAACTTAGGACAATTGGAATATGGTTCTAGCATTTTTACCAACTAGGTCTACTCTCCTCCACTCCCAAATTTGGATTAAAAGAAGGAATTTATGTTAGAATTTAACCTCTGTCTGACCTCTTCTCTTTTAAAACTATTTAATTGGTTTTGTACAAGCAAAAATTTACTTGGAAACTTCTTTTCTTTTAAACAATTTCATTGGGAAGTGTGGTGCTTCTAGGAGTGCTTCATGTGAGGTGACAGTTGCTAAATGCAGTGGCTCTGAGATCCCTCTGTTCCAAAAAGAATTATTTATTTTCAAAGAGGAGCAATTTTTTAACAGATGCTGTAATAAGAGCAAGACTTATTCAATATTATGGGCTGTCTTGTTTAAGAAGGGTACTTGTTTAATGAAGGAATAATTTCATGGATGGCTGCATCAATGGGCAGATGTTACACAATTCAAAAAGACAATCTGTACATGCTTAGCACATAACAATTAATATTGCAGGACTTGGGACTATTATTGTCTCCCTAGAGGTAGTATAAATTAAGAGGCTAAACCCAAGGACAAGGTCAGACATTATTTCCACTTGGAGAGCTTGTTAGAATAAATTGATTTTTTGTTAGAATTTGTCTTTTATTCATGTAACTTGGTAAGCATATTAAGTCAAAAGTGGCTTGTGAACAGCAAAGCATCTAAATCTTTTTTCCTGGTTTTTTTTTTGTGAGCAATTGGTTGTCTTTCGACAACATACTACACACTTGGACTGAAGTAAAATTAAATATAGAAGGTCAGCCAGTTGTATTCTGTGTATTATTAGCAAGGTCAACTAGTGCTGGTACTTCTCTTATTTGAAGAACTGTTTTGCCACTTTTGTGTTACTTCTTCCCCATGCTTTCATTTCCCTGGACTTCACTTCAGTATATTTGCTTAAGGGAAGATAATTCTTGCAGCATGGCTTTCACCTGCCTTTGTCTTAAAGCCCAGTTTTGGCCTTTGGAACCTAAATCAAATTAATTGTGTTCCCTAAAATTGGATAATTTCTGCTACCTTCTGAAGGATTCAATCGATAAATAAATTCAAAGGCTTTAGTAGAGTACAGTTCTGCCAAATGTTGAGCATATTTTGCAAGGAACTCTGTGCCTTCAAATCTCTTGATATCTACATCAATTAAATTGGTTAAGTCTTTGCTGAATAGTGTGCTAGAAGAATATGTTTGTAATATATGTAGAAGATGTAAGGATATTAACAGGTAAGCAGAAAACCTGGCTTCTGTTTTGATAGGGCTTTCCACTTGTAGCTAATTTTAAAAATAAGAAAAAAGAAATCTTGACTTTTTCTCTCAGAATTTAAGAATGAATGGCATTTTATTCAGGTTTTTCTGGATCATTTGATCTTTATAGAATTAAGATGCAAAAAAATTAGTAGTAACAGGAAGGCTTGTCCACAGAAACAGACTGCAGACTCTTTTGGTGGATGTAATTTTTTCATTGTTTTTCAGAGTTCCATATTATTTTGTTTTCCTATAGAAGCATCTGTCCCCATATTTCATATGTATGGCAGCTTTTGCAGTGGGAACCATTTATTTTGATGCAAACATCATAACCTAAGCATTTAAAATGATGGATTTTGTTAAAACACTATTTAGGAAACAGTTGCTCATGGCAGGAGGTCCTCTTTAATATGTGAATTATAAACTGGGGGGTCTCTTTTCTGCTCCAGTTTTTTTTTTTTTCCCCCCAAACATATTTAATCCACAAGATTAGAAAGTGAAAATGAATTCTTTGTGCATTGCTGAAACTTGAGAGCCCTGTCAAGGAGTGAAATTTTCCAGAGTTTTGTCAGTACCATACATTCAATAACATGTTTTTTTGTGAAGCGTTTGTACAGTATCCTCTTCATCTTTCGTGTTTCCTCACCAGAGATTTCAGATTTGGATGTTTATTGTTTCTTATGATTTACCCCAAAATGCAAGAACACTACTTGAAGTTTTGGACTGGGGAAATCCTGTAGTGCAGCTAAGGTGAAAGTCAGTTCCCTTGTGTGCTCATCTGATGGAGAAACATTGACAGATTTGACAAGGTGGCTTTTGTAAGGCTCAGCTTGTGTGAGCTGCAGTGACAGTGAGTGAGCAAACTTCAGCTGGATACAGAGCACACTGAGACAACCAGTGAATGAGTTTCTAGGTTGGAGCCTTGTTTTATGAGATGATACAGGACAAGGACAGCTGCCTTTCAGGTATGTAATCCTTGGGCCATCCTAGAGCTAACTCAGATGTTATTTGAAGGAGTGTAACCATAAAACAAACTTTTGCGTGGGATCTTCAGTGCCATTTTCATATATGTTCTGAATTTATCATCAATGCTCACTGTGATTTTTTTTTTTTTCCCTCTGATTTTCCTTGGGTTGATTCTCTTCCAGCATCACACTGCCCTACTGGCCAAAGTACTGTTATTATATGATACTTTATGTAGACTTTTGACCAAGTTCATACAGAAAATTTTGAGTATGTTTATAAAGAAATATAAAGAAATAGGCTTTGTCTGAACCTTTAAGACTGCAATGTTGTCTGTGTAAAAAAAAAAAAAAAAAAAAGGCAGGTTATTACTGAATTCAGGAATTGAAAAGAAATATTCCATCTGCTAAAAAGGCTAGAGTATGTATAAAGACAGTATTTGCACAAGATTTGCACAAGAACAGTAATTCTCTTCAGTGAATCAGGTCAGATGCTGATAGTAATTACAAGCTCCTCGTATGTACTGAACTGCCATATACAGAGGTAACAGTAGACCATGAAGAAATGGCTATGTATTGCTTGCTCATGAAGGTTATGTTATTATGACGTGAAGGATTGAAGTGATGTAGTCACAGGCCACCCAAGTTTTCAAAATCAAAACCATTTTTCAAGATACCTGCACAGGCAACATTTTCCTCCAGCACTAGGATACCAGGTGATGATGCCAGCTCATCTGAGTTTATCACATTTTCATAAATAATTTTCTCATTCTTCATGTATTTTTTCCTTATAGACTCTCTTCATTGCTAGCTGTATCAGAGTTAGTAGTAGCTTATGTCTGCATCACACCAGCTGGAAGGGATTTGGCATTTTACTTTGTGCAGGGTAAAGGTCCCACATTTAAGTGCAGCTTCATTGACACTGCAGCTTTTCTGTATTTTTTGGCAGTAGGTATTTGTTTCAGTGGTTAGTGATGAGGATGTTACTCTTGTCCCAGGAGATTAAATTTTGCTGGAATTTTGAGAACATTTCCAGCACCCGATGCAGGCAGTGCTGTTGAGCAAACAGAAGCACAGTAAGATTTGTTTTATTGAGACACTTGCCTGGCAAGCTGTTTGTCCTGTATGTGACCCAAAGGCATTGTACAAACTTTGACAAGCCCTGGGTGGTTTTGATTGAAGGGAAAGCAGTGAAGGGCCCCAGCAATTCTGCTCTGATTGCCCTACTTAATCAGATTGAACAATTTGTTCTTACAGCTAAATTTGTTGAGCCATGGAATATTTTATTTCTGATCTTTTTCTGTCCAGTACTGGCCTTTCTGCCAGTTTACACTGCCACCTGTCTTCCTGTCTGGTTTTGAGGTCTTTTCCTGCTGTGTTTTCTTTCTTACCAATACTACTCCTTTCCAAGCTGTATTTCCAGTCTGTGACTGTGTAAAGGAATTGAGTAAACTCTCATTTCAGGGCTTCCTCATTTGCAAAGGTAATCCACTTTGCCTGAGACTTGCTTGCTTTTGCTGAGCATATGATTAAATTTGACTTGGATATCTTCCCTGAGATCAATTGCTCATTTTAGCTGTTGTTTTTTTCCCTAAGTGTCTTGGGGATTTTTGTTGTTGCTGTTTTTTTTTTTTTCCTCTTCCCCGGCTTCCTATCACTCATGTGCTACCAAAGCAAACTTGACATTCAAGTGGGATAATGTTATCAGTTTCATGTTGTACAGTACTGGGCACATTCTACTTCATTCTCCTCCTATCAGCACTAGCAAGTCAAGCAGTTGGTAAGTATTTGAGACATTGCTGTACATGAAAGAGAAGAATAGTGTGCCTTTTTCTCATTTATTAGTATAAGTAAAACCTTTTCACTGTTGAGGCAACATTAATGTTAGCTTTCTTTTGTAGAGATTAAAAGCACAGCTGTTGCTTAAAGTTCTTACCTTTTCACTTCAAGACCATTGGGTTTTTTTCTTGGGTTTTTTTTGTTTCATTTGTAGAATCAAAGCAAGTACGACTGAAGAGTTTGTTGAAAAATTTGATCCTTCTGCATGTCACCGACCATCATATCTCTTGCACTTACTCTTATCCTTTACTGCATTAAGACAATAAATTATACGTGATTATTGCAAATTTGTACTTAGCCATTTTATATATATTCTGGAAAGCTTTTTGATATTTTAGCTCTTGGAATTCTGAAGAATTCAACATTCCTGGCCTTGGTAATTCAGAACACTGAGTAATCATCCTTTCTGGAACATCTGTCCATAGCTGAGGGGGTTTTTATGCCTTCATCAGCTGAAATAAGACTGGATTTTCTTCCAGTGGAAGCACTTGGGAAAGTGAAATAAAGTCTGCTTCCAGAACATCTCTAAGTTAAATAAACTGAAATTTTAATTGCTTACTCTAAGTTGTTCTTGTGTTCTTTCTGACTTTAAGTTGTCATTTAAAGGCGGAACACAAATTTCTAAGTTGATTTTGGTGTCAGTAATGCTGTGCAGTGGCTTGATACAGATGTTGCTGGTGGAGCCTGGATTTATATTGGTGATGAATCTCAAATCAGCCAGCCATTTGAATAGGTCCTTATTAGTTCTTTTTAGCATCATCGGAATTTTGGATAGTAAAAAGTAAAATGGCACAGAAATATTGATGTTCTCAATTTGTAAACCCTTATTTAATCTGATAGATTTGGTATGCTCATCAGAGGATGAAACCAGCTTTTTTTTCCTAGACCTATTTTACATAAATCCATGATGTCTGGCATTAATGTAATAACTGGTCATTGTTTCTGTATCAGTTGAATCCCCTGAAAATATTTCCTTTCCTTGCTTGAATCAGTATTATGCCATGTGATGCCAGCCCCTGGTTATTCCTGGTGAGATGTGAACAAGTGGTACTTTGTTCTCCTGTGGTAGCAATGTATTCTCCTGATTTTCTGGGACAGTGTACAATTAAAGACTATCACTGTATGATGAGAATGGCCGCTTCTGTCTCTATGTACCCTGTGAGTTAGAAACTTAATGCCTTAATTCTGTTGTTAGATCATACCCATCTTGCAATGTTGATAACCACTGTGCCCAATATCCCTGAAAAATATTGTGGCATTACTAAGCATGATCTTTTTCTTATCTTTAGCGTCACTATTTTTAGATTTACTGTAACTTGTCTAAGCTCCACAGAGAAATTGAGAGAATCAAGAGTGATGTTCCTGCCCTGAATGTCTAACACTTGTCCCTGTGTTTCCTACATGGGAATGAAATGAAACCAGGCCCCTATATCCTGGCCCATGTGTCCTCCTGGTCATCTGCATCTTGATCAGCTGGTGAAAGGAAGAAGCTGTAACTGTAACATGAAACACTCTTCCTCCCTTCCACAGCCAATTAAACTTCTCTCCAGTTTATAAACTCCTTTTCCCCCAAACACTCTACTTTTCCACACCTATAGCAATCCTATAGAAGTTGGTGTAGTCAGTGAAGTTGACTCTCTCATTTTATTCTGTTCACTTTTAAAATCCTCTTTCATTTGACCTTCTGAACAGTCCTAGGAGCTGAGCCAAGCCTTCTGCCAGTCACTCATGTAGCCACAGGACCTTTTCTCTGTAAGGCTTCAGCTGTGTCTCTCTTTCGCCAGGTGCCAGAAGATCAAATTCCTGATTTGCAACCCGGTAACACAGAGTAATTTAGAAGGGGTAGCAGTGGCTGTCAAGGAGTATCTTGGGAAACAGAAATTTCTACTAGGCCATGTGGGAACAAAGCTCACGGGGGTACAGGTTTTGCAATTACAGAAATTGGCAGTAGTCTATTTCAAGAAAAATAAAGGGTTTGCGTATTTGAACACTTCTCAGTGTGTTTTCTTTTTGACAGCATGACAGTTTGCCAGTCCCCTTTTCTTCAGTGCAACATTTCTAGGCATAGAAATTTTGCTTTCTGATGTAGCTTAAGGAAATCTTTGAAGTGAGCTACACTAGGATATAAACTTTGAAACTCTTTGGTTGTTCTTGGGTCAGGATAATAAATGTTTGTTCAGGTGCCTTGTCTTAGGAAGTGAGTGTTTTCTGCCTTGTCTCAATACATTAACTATTGTGCCGTGTTTTCATTAAAACACCTGTCGTATTTTTCAAACCTGGGCTCATTTCTAATTTCTATTCTTCCAGATTATTAAGTTTGAATGTTCTTTTGATCTTGCATGCTTTAAGTCTGAATGAAAGTGTTCCTTGCATGTGTATGAATGTCTCCCTCCTTTGGAGGATTCCTTCCAGCCTGGCAGAGAACATGGAACTGGATCAATCATCTGTCACTTAACAGTGTTAAAGATTCCATAGGCTTTATCTCTTACCAGTTCTGCTAAAATGCTTGTTCCAGTTGCATGGCAAGCATCCACGTTTGGTAGCTGGTGTCTAATGAGTCACGTTTTTATAGGGCTGGCCATATGGTGGTGAATCTGAAGCACTCTAAATATTGTGAATTTACTTTGTGTTGATGAACTGTGCACTTGTTTGGTGTTTATGAAATAGATTTCATATGTAGATTTTTTTATTAGTAATTACACAGGCATAAGCCATCTGTGTAGTGATTGTGCATTAAGTAAGGTGCAAGAGCTGTACTCCAGGAGAAATGGATATTTTATATTGGTAGGAAAAAAAAGGGTTTTGGAAAATGAGAACACACTTAAAGTAGCTAGTATATATTATAACCTTGAATTTTGTAAGCAGAAAGGGTGTGAATGGAATGATACTATATGCCAGCAGAAATTTTAAATGTACATTTTCTTGGATAATTCGCTAGGGAGAGATTATATTTCCTACATATTGTATGTGTGGTTTTATATAAGATTTACTTTTGGGCTTTAGTAAGATTAAATAGCGTTGGGAAAAATCAGTGTAAAAATGATCCACAATAGGAAGTCTGTAGGATGTGTGCACAGGCCAGAGGGACTCATCATTTGCTTTTTTTGGTTTTTCTTCATTTAAGTATTCATTTGCAATATTGCATTAATATAAGGATTTGGAGTGAATTATAAAAGAAGTAGATAACAGCTTGCTTTGGCTGTAAAGCTGCACACTTGTTTTTTTGGCAGTGGGTAAAAGGGCTGATTAGGAGAATGTATTTCCTGTATTTTCCAAATATAAACCAGATAATCAATCATGAAAAAGTCATTCACTGTTTTCCAGGACTTCTTTTTTTCCAATGTGAAATTGTAGTTTGGGTGGAAAATGTGTCAGTCCTTATCCACAAAACAAGCATCAAGAAAAGGTGATTGTATTAGTTTTTTCCCCTTGACACCCTCCTTCATTCCCTCTCCGGATTCTGATTGTTTCTGGCTTTGAACAGATGAGATCCCCTAATGACCACATTAGGGCTTTTAATCCTTGAAAGCGGGAGTGAAATTACAATTACTGTACATGAATATCAAAAATCCTTCAGTCCAAGCAGTGTTTTTGATGGTCCACATTTCGCATAACTTTTAGAAACAAAGATATAATTTACAACTGTGGGTGGTTCATGTTCTGATTGTTGATGCTTGCAATTTTTCAAGTCATCCCTTTGAATACTTAAATTGTTCATATTATATGTGAAAGATTAGAGGTTTTCCAGATCCAGTGTGTAAGGACTTATTTCTGATGGTGTTCTTCTCTTGACCCACTTAGAGCCACTGCTGTGTTTTCCTCCAGTGGTTGTGGTGATGTTGACTAGTTTGGAGAAGCTGGGAAGGGCTTCAGTAAACAGGCAAAAAAATATATTCTGGTGATAGTCATGTTGTGCTGAACATGCTGTGCTGATGAGTTTTATAAGGGAGTTTTGGATGACGTGGTAGTTAAAGTGTCATAAGCAGAGGACTACTTATCCATGGAATCTGTTTTCTAATGAAGCTCCTTGAAGCAGAATTTCCTTGATGTTCCTTGTGGTCCTGTAACCTCTTTTCCAGGCTGGTATCGCGATTATCCAGTGTAGCTGACCAGCCCATCCCTGTACGGTAGAGCAGCTGCATCCCGCATCACTGGGGCCCAGGAACACAGGAGCAAAGTGAGAGTCAGAGGCGTTTGATAACCACAGGCAGAGCTGCTGCATTCACCCCCAGTCATACCTCTGAAATGCTCTTCAGAATAGGGGTCCTCCCTTCCCCTCTCTTTGGGAATGGCAAATACTTGGCACTGCAGGTTACGCTGGCAGAAATCTGCAAAGATTTTGCTTAAAGAGAAGGGTAATTACCTTTGTTTGTAATGGAAGAAAGAAAAGGTAGAAAGACCCTCAGTGTTAATGCTCCTCCTTGAGACAGCCTCAGACTGCTTTCCACCTAGAGGGAGTTAAAATTTATAATGCTTTATCTAAGAATAACTCATCACAGGGACGTTAAATGCTACTGTCCCAACAGCAGGCGTGTGTCCCTGTAAGATTCACGTTGCACACGCAGCACAGGCAGCTTGCTCAGTAGGCCTGTTTTCCTCCTGGGCTTTTTGCTGGCTAACCATCTCACCTTGCCACTGAATGCTTAACACAGCAGAGCAGCAGGCAAAAAAAGTGTTCTGTCATCATCATATCAATGTTTGCTCTGTAATGATGATGCAAACCTTTTTACAGAAAACAAAATCCCCAAAGTTTGTGAGGTCTGGGCCTATGGGAGCCTGTGCACTCAGGCCCTGGTGTCTTATGGAAGCTGAAATCTTTATACTGGTGTACACAGCTCCGTGAAACATTTTCCAACACAAGCCTGCTGTTTCCATTAAAGGATTTTATGGGGCTCCCTGTACATCATATCTTGCACAACATGCCATATTGGCTCTTAAAAGTGGCTTTGAATACAATGCCAAGGCCCCCCAGTAGCAGCTTTACAGGCTGCTGGTGAGCTGGGAAGCTGCAGTTGGCTGTCCCTGTGCTAGCCAAGCTCCCTCGCTGGCTTTTCCAGCTAAAATGATGAAGCATCTGTTCTGTCTAGTTTAATTCGATATGACTTCCTTCCTGAATACAGCAGGGAGCTCTGCAAAGTGCTACAAGCATTTGTTCCAGAAGGGCCTCCTTCGAAGGAAAAATGGGTTCTAATCTAATGCCAGTGTCTAATCCCACTCTGTACCTACTCAGTGCCTTCCATGTGGGCTGTAAAGGACTTCCATGTGGGCCCTAAAAATGAAAACAAAGGCTTCATCGTCAAGATAGTTTCTATTTCCTTTCAGAAATCCTGGCATAAAATTATTTTTTCTTGTTTCAGTTTTGCGGAGTTGCTAAAAAGCCATGAATCTAAATATTTTTGGGGAAATTTGGCACTCATTGTCTATACATCACCTTGTATATGAGCGCTGCTGAAGGGATCTCCTAAACTCATCAGTGCTCCTGGATCGTTAGATCTGGAATAACGTGCTCAGAACCTATTTGTCATTATATTAAATACTCGGGTAGGGGCTGCAGCCTGTAGCAGGTGATGGCAGTTCAGAGGCAGGGTGCTTGAAGGCAGCATTCCACTGTGTCTGCCTGCAGAGGCAATTCATATCCCAAGTTTTGTCCCAGGCACTTGCAGGACGCTGTTGAAGTGCAAAGTGACCTCTAGTAGCCTCAGGACAAATCCAGATCATTTTAAAGTGGATATAAGGGCAACGGTGTCCTGCTCAAACATTGCCATTTAGAAGAAATCTTTTAGGAGGCAGATATTGAAACAAAATGCAGCTTGCCTTGTTTTTCTGTGCAAGTTTTTTCAGTACAAGGAGAAAACAAGCGTGTAAAACCTCAGCATGTTATTGCATAGTAATTTTAAAAGTAGTAGAAGGAAGTACAACAGGCACTTAAAGCACAGCATAGCTTAGGGGTTTTTAGCAGTGATGGGGACTGAAGAATATGTATTTTTGTTCAGGAGGCTAAATGTTAAAATAGGGAAATAAAACTGAAGGACATATAAATGCAAATTATTTTTTCCCCTCAAGAAACACAGATTTAAAAATCATCTCCTTAGTAAACCATACTTAAAGATTAGAGTACTGAAAAAACAAACACTAGATAAGCTTTTAATACAACAACATCATCCTCTGGCTTTTTTAAAAGGAAAAAAAAACGCCTTACAAATTGTATGCAAGTAAGAAACATATGAGAAACTATCTAAAGGAGGAGTTTGGTGCTCTGATTAACTTAGGTCTGAAGATGAAAAGTCTCAGGGAGATGGGAGAAATAGAGTAGAAGCAATTCTAGATCTAAATAGGCTTCATCACCAAAGAATATTTGAAAATTAATAGTAGAGTTTTGAAGACTCTGCCAAGCTAAATTGTTTTCAGTCTAATTAGTGAAGAAGGAAGAAAGTGTTCAGTTGTTTGATGCTCACAGTTTGCCACTGTTGTATTTTTATTTCTTAAAAATTTTCTGCTTCACATTGCTGTGGTTAATACGTGGAGGAAGGAAAACTCAGAAAATGAAAGTCATCATTGAATGGAAGGGATGAACTTAAGAATAGGGCTGCAATGCATGTGGATCCTTTCAAACAGAAAAAAGTGGGAAAAGCCAAGCAGGACTCGGTGGTTTGATTTAGACTCAATGCTGTGTTTTGAGTAGTTTGCCAGTCCCAAACTGGTCCATAATGGTCCCTGCTTTTGGTTACTGCTTGTTCTCTAGACCAGAAGGGCATGCCATAGTGCAGATGTGACTTCCCAGGCTCAAAACACTTAAGTGAGTCATAAAGCAGGGTGTCAGCAGCCACATTTTTCAGGATTGTTTTATTTAGGCGAGAGTCTAGAGAGGAGGGTGTAAAAGGTTGCTCCATGGTTGGATTGCAAAATCATTGGCTCCAGGTTCTTGTGAAGTCTGTGTATGAATACGGCTGGAGCCTGAAATCTTGCAGCTTTGTCATGTCTATGTGTTTTCCAACTTCTTTTTTACACAAAGACTACAGAGAACACCAGCCAACACGTGGCTTGTGTTATTTTTGAATTATTATTGTTAGGATTTTGCATGTTGACTAATGTGTTATTGCTGTGGCATATCACAGGAATAAAATGCGGCCTTATTTTGACAGGGAAATGTATGTTACAATTTCCTTGTGATATACTGCTCTGCCTTGTTAGTTTGATATTCTCCATGAATGTGAAACAGCAGAGTGGAATAAGGGGCAGAAGAGATGTTCATCTGCCATGAATTTTCCCTCTCCTTGAAAGGCTCTCATGTCCTCTACCAATTAGTCGCCTTCCCTGAAGTGCGTGATGTGCTGCCCACTCAGAGTTTAGCTGGCAGTTCACATGCAGTTTGTTCTCCTGCAAAATCCCTGCAAGCAGAGCAGCTCCACCAGTCTTCCCAGGCTGCCCTGTGGGTCTCTTGGTTGCCAGGCTTGAAAAACTGGAGTGTGTTCTTCTGGATTTAGCCAGAATATAAAGATCCAGGCATTTTCAAGTAAGTGTGATCCTGCCTATTTTCAGATTTAGGAGTTTATTTGAAACAGTTTATATAGATTGCTTCAGAATGTAATGGGGGTTTTTTGTCATGATTTTTGATGTGTAAGCAGTCAAATTTTATGTTCACTGCCAGGCTTGCTGAGATTTAATGATGCAGGTAATTTATGGGCTTTACTAGAGATGGAGATTTATGGAAGCAAAAATTTATGCAATTAGATATATTAGAGTATTTCTATTTAACTTTTAGAGTAATTAACTTCAGAAGTTACTTGAACAGTTGGTAAAAGTTTTATGATGATATGGCTGTATTATGATTTTCCAGTCAGTTTCACTTTCACTGCATTGTTTTGTTTACTTGGCTGTTAACTTCTTGGTCTGATTTTATTCAGTAAAAGCAGCAATGATTATTGACATTCATTTCCTATGAAGAGCTTATGTTACTCTGTTAAAAACAAAACCTAACTCCTCAAAAATAGTCCTGTAAAATTTCCTCTTTGAATAGGAAGTTTGAACAGCTGATCTTGATAGGTCATAGAGGGCATATGTATTAATTAGGGGACGGGGTGCCAAGCTTTTTCTTCTACGTCAGAGCGGTGTCCCATGCAGAATAATCCTCAAGATGTGACCGAGACTGCTCATGTCGTAGCATTAGACCAGAAGCACACACCACTGCCACTCTGAGGCAAGGGTTTTAGATGGTATTTGGAGTTGTATTTCAGGGGACAGGTGGAAGTAATGATGACAATTAGAATGCCTTTGATGCCGCATTTAGCAAGTGCTCTTTTACTAAAGTGGGCTGATCAAACAACAGGAAGCAGTTCCCTCACTTGTAATACGAAGCTTGGCTTTGCAGCCAGTGCTCTGTCTGAAAATCTCCCTTTCCTTTGCAGGGAGCAGCTAAACTGTTGCTTTCCCTGCTGCCCTCTTTCCCCTGGTTTCCCTATTGGGTTTGCTCCTCTGTGCAAGTTTAATGCAGGAATTACACATGGAACCAAGTCAGTTTTTTGTCACCTGGGGTACATCGACACAGCTAGAAGAGCCTGAAAGCCTCCTGCCCCTCCTAGGAAGCTTACACCGTGGCTGAGCTCAGAGCAAGCAAATTGACTGACTTCCCAAATTAGGGAGTTCTTGCTATGAGCTGGGGGCTACTGCAATTTTGTCCTCATGAGTGATTTGCTCTAAAACTTTGATAGTTCTCACTATTAATGTAACCAGATGGCACCGAGTGGCCCAGAACTCCAGAATTTTGCTGAGCACATCTGTCAGAGACAGCAGAAGTGTAACTTAGGTTCATGCTGGTCTTTGAGTGGTGGCATTCATTGTCTCAGCTGACATTCAATAGAAACCATTCTGGTCATCCTCCATTTAGTTTAGTGGCTATTAAACCCATTAGCTTCACAAAAACTATGTCTGCTTGTAGCCTACCTTCTCTGAGACATGAAAAGTAAGGACATCCTGCTGGTCAAACTGGTTGACTATTGTCTAGTTAAGAACTGCACACCTGCTGTCATCAAATACAATAAATCTGTGCTATAGACCTGAGTCTCTCAGTTATATGTCCTTTAAAACAGGGACCCGCATGGGAGGTGTCTCTTGCTTCCGCCAACTTGTCATTTGCTGTCCTTTGCCACATTCTGTGCTGTAAGAAAAAGAAAGAGAGATGAGAGAGAATCCTAATTCTTTGAACTGAACTGAAAGATTTGTTCCATATGCAATACTTTATTTCTTTTGTGTTTCTTGTGACTAAGAAAACAATGGTAGAGGACATAGGAAACGTACCCAAGTTGTGTACGTGCAGATGAGCTGATGTTTGCAGTGACTTGGAGTTGTGAACATAAGATGGAATGTACCATTCAAGCATGAGTCCAGCAGTTCTCTCTTTTTTCATGCTTTTTGTATTGCAGCTATGTTCAGCATATCATGTTTTGGTTGACATGCAGTTTTGGAGTTCTGTAATGTGACTTGTTATGTATTCAGAACAAAAAGGGTTGGGTTTTGCCTTTTTTTTTTTTTTCTGACATAGGCATCTGCCAATTAGTCTGAAACTTTCAGGGATACCATGCTGTTATTTCTCTGCCATGAACACCTTGTTAAAGTTTTTTCAAAGTCAGCGCTCCATGTTGAGTTGCTGGAGTACTGAATTCTTTCCACTGGGACTTGCCTGATGTAAGTGAAGAGAGCACAGCTCCCTGTCAGTATACCCAGTATACCAGTGACTTGTGGTTATAAGGATGAGGGAATAGTGCAGGGGCTACCAGCAAGCAGCAGCTTGGCACATCACACTATTCATGCGTTTTCTGGTGGCTGCTTTTTTAAATCCTTCTGTCATCCGGGAGGATGTACACTGGCATTTCACAATGTTACATGTATACACCCACCAAAGTGATTATTAGGCAGTGCATATTCATGCAACTGCTATAAAGCTTTTAATACAGGAAGGTTGGACTAAATGACCTTTAGAAGGTCCCTTCTTACTCAGAATGTTCTATGTTTCTATAGTGATATGTGCACATATTTGTAATATTTGAATAGTAGAAAATATATTCTCTGCATTTTAGTAGCTTATTAGCTGTTAAAATTCTCTGGTATTTTATATACTGTGGGCATATTTTTTCTGTTTTCCATAGGCATGTGGGTAGACATACTGCATGGGAGTTCCCCTGAAAAGAGCAAATATAAAGAAATTCCTCTTTCATTTATGTCGATAAATCAGTGTTTTCACATTAGTGGGTGGAAGGGAAAACACTAAAAATATTTTTTGCCCATAAATTATGTTGCAGTTAGCACAACCACTTTTGCGCTTGATCCCTTAATTTATGTGTGTGGCAAACTCCAAGGTGAGATGACCCAGATCTGATTGCAGTCTTGTGTCAGTGTAAAGCAGATGGACAGCGGCAGCTCCCCAGGCAGCCACAGCGCTCCTGTCGATGGAAGTCAGCCTGAGATCAGAATCTGAAACATTTACGTATTCTAGATAAGACGGTGAAACTTAATATTTCTTGTTGCTGGTTTTGAAGGAACTGTCTCAGCTCAGCTGGGTTTCCTGTTTGTTCTGTTTTCTGCTGTCTCTTTTTCTTGTGCTGTGAAGTACAAGGAAAAACTAAGCCAAGACATTATTGTACAATAAAATGCTCTCTGGTACCTAAGAACAGAAAAGGAAACTTACTCTGCACAGTCCATCTATTACTAGTGGGACATGCAGCTGTATCTCTGCTGTACACTACTGCAGGGTACCTCAGGTACTCTCTGAGCAAGAAAAATTTCTGAACTGAGCTCACAACAGTGGTTTTTATTGTGGAGAGTTCTCCTTTCTGTTTGTGATAGACAGTAAGTAAACTAATCTGATGAAATGTTGTGCTTTTTGTCCTTTTCAGGATCCTGGTTTATTGCAATGGAGCACTTGCATAGACTTGTGCTACACAGGCATTTTTTCAGATGTTGCTGAATAAAAATAGCATCAAATTGCCAAGAAGTGGCTGCTGGGTTATGAACATGAATTTCATAAATCTCTTTATCTAAATTAAAGCAAAATCAAGAGAAAAGCCGACAAGGTCTTTGTTAAAACAAACAAAGCCACACAAAAAAGTATGTTAGGCTGTTGAAAGAATAAAAGCCTTTGCTTGGCTATGCTGGATATCCTCAACCTGAAGTCCGGAAATACTAGATTTCTCTTTCCAAACAGAAGGTGCCTTCTGAATGTGGACAAGGAATTGGACAAATCGATTATCCAGAATAAATAATAAAATGTTGCTTGGAGGCATAAAGCAAGGCTTCAGTCCAACAGTACTTTAAAGTTATGCAGACTTTAAAAGGAAGATAAGCCAATACAAAAGTACTGGAGCAGATTGAGTTAGATGCCAGATTATAATTCTTTTATGGTTGCAAGCAAATAACTGAAACTCTAGGCTTCTATTTCCCATACATGAACACAATGAGATAGTGTTTCTTACTTTCAGGAGAGAAGTGAACATTGTTTCTCAAGAATGTCTTATGTGTCATTTATTCCTATTGTATGGGGTTTTCTGGCCGGTGGGTGGAGGGTTAAGCTAGGTCTTTTATAAGCGTCTTTTTGAAATTGTTCTTATGGCACAATAAAAAGAAACAAAGGTCTTTGCTTGAGTCTCAAACTGGAATTCGTGCACTGCACATTTGAGCAGCTTTAATCTGTCAGTTAGTTTAATGAAAAGTTTGCATGGAAAATTTTAGTTATTTTATAGAGAAAGTGAAGAATTTTTTTTTTTTTAATCATATAGGTTATGTCTATGTTTAACTGCTGGCACTTCCTTACTGTGGATCTTATTAATGTCATGTTGCATGAAATTTTCAAATTTCCTTATAAAATCAATATTTTTTATTGCAAATGGTTAGGATTTGGTTTTGTATTGATGGACCGTATGAAATCTTCCAAATGTGATAATATATGTTTGTAAAATATTACTGAACAAACTATTGTAATCTCCCTGTCTTCTTTCTAAATACATCCTCCACTTTTACCAGAGGTAACAAAAACATTATGCTAAAAGAATTTGAGCTAGTTGAGACCACCTCCCAATTCTAGGTTTGTGTTTGATTTTGTTCGTAATGAATTTGAAGCAGAAACTCTCTCAGTGAAGGAGTGCAGTGCAAGAGCCTGGATCCAGATGTTGTGCTTTCCTCCCTTACCAACCTAGGCCTCTGGAGCAGAGATCCCCCTCTCCGAAAACAAGACTTGGACAAAGTGCAAATGCCTCATTTCCTGAAATCTCATTGTTTAGGCCAACAAACAGGCAGGTCAACGTGCAGGTTGCAGAACTGAAACTGAACACCACCTCAGTTTCCCTGGATCAATGAAGTGTAATTTGAGGCTTGTGGTTGCCTGTCCAGCTTGGAGAACCAGCACAGAGAACAAAGGCTCAACACTGTGGCCTTCAGGTATTTGAGCAGTGAAATAGTGTTGCTGCTGTTCTCTTCTGCTGGCTTTTGGCTCAAGGCTGTGCTGTTTAGGTAGGCTAGGCATAAATTTTTTTGTGATAGTTATGCCAGCAAATTCTCCTAGAACCAGAGACAGCTTATGCTGGCCCTAGGTAGGTTGGTTGAAGAAGAAAAACAAAACAACAACAAAAGAAAACCCCAAACCAGGAAAGAAAAACTTATTTCAGTTCTGCAGATGTTCACATAGACTACTTCTTACAACAAAACTTCTTGGTCTGACTCTGTCAGTCTCTCTGTAAAATCAAGTCAGGAAAGAGCCCTTAGTGAACAATAAATGAAAAACTTGGCACAAGTGAGGCACTAGATGCAGATTAAAGAACAGTAGATGTAACTGGCTGTGATACCTGTGGCATTTTCAGCAACTTCTGTGAAAGGTTAGAGCCCATAGCTTCTGTCCTCAGTGGGAGATGGCACATACAAATGGGGGCTGTCTGGACTGGAATGTTTTTGCAGTGTGGCTGCTGCTTTTTGGACAGGGAGCCTTTTTTGGTCAGTAGAAACACAGGCTCGCAGTATTTTGTTTAGCTACAGTTCAGGGTGTTAATTTATAATTAGGCTTCACTGGGATGTAATCAGATCCATACTTGAAGGGAGTATGGGAGTTTTTTGCATGTTTTTACTGAAGTGCTCATTAGAAGGAGATGGTAGTTGAGTGCATCTCGGCCCAGTCATGCACCTCTTCCTAAAGCATCTAATTCAATTGATTGGAGTGTTTAGTGACAAAAAATACCGTGTCAGCAGGAACTTAATTATTTAATTTATCTAACCGCAGCAAGAGTGTTATGAGTAATGCATGGAGGTAGATAAAACTCTTACATCTCCATGTCTGACCAGGAACACTGGTAAAGGAAAAAGGTAGTTTTTATTAGTAAGTATATTCAATATTGCAATTTGTATTAATAAGTATATGCAATTGCTGCTTGATATGTGCCACATAAAATATGTGCCACATAAAATATGTGCCACACCATGAAAGTAGTTAGAACTTTATGTGTCAGTTTGCTCAAGTGTGACTGAACTCGAATACTAATGTTAAATGTACAATATCATATGTAATTGATATATTTTTCTGCTCTGTTGTAGATTATATCATCTTACTTAAACTGTGAGACAAGAATACCTCTTGCAAATTAAGAGTTCCACAGGTAAGAACTGAGTTAACTAATTTTCTTTTTATAAAGACCATTGTTGTTTATAAGCACTATCATAAAGCAAGCACAGAAGTGTTGACTCTTCATAAACTACACTTTGAAAAGCTGAAGAAAAATCACTTGAGATGCTCACAGTGATACAAGCAGGATATTTGAGAAAGACAGATGTCTTTCTCAAGTTTGAATGATGTTAGTATTTTGAATGCCTAGTACCTAGGATGTCTGTCAAGAAGGGATTTGTAAAGAATTGTCTTCTGACAGAAAAATGGGAGCCAGTTGAGAAGGTGGCTGGAGGTAATGGGCACACAGACACCAGGTGTTGGCAGCAGGACTCTGGTGCAGGCTGCTTGTCATTGTCTGTCTCATATTTTCACATACCCATTGGGAAACCTAAACTTCGTGTTCAGGAAATGTCGCTAGTCCCCCTGGGTTTATTGCTAAATAATAGCATGCCCAGCAAGTTAAGTTGTCATTCTTTGACTGATGTCTCCCGTGGGGTAAACAAGAGGTAGATCTGCAGAGCAAAAAGTCATCAGCTCTTTGTTTAAACAATCTGCTAAAACTCCTGCCTAGTGCTTAAGAAAAAAGGGTTTGAGTCTTTTCAGGAGGATTGTTGAAAGATTAAATACTTACTCTTTCGTAATGGGAAAACTCCCACTTTGCTGGAGATGGTGTTGTAAAGCGTTAATAGTCTTATAGTCTGAGCTGGCATAAAAACAACATGTGAGCAGTTTTACCTAATCACATAATGGGGAGAGTTGTGTGGTTTTTACTTCTAATGCAGATTGAGACAATGCAGGTAAGCAGTTCGCTTGACCCCAAGTAAAGGACAGAGAAACACAGAAATTTGGTAGATGCTTACAAAACCTATGATGTCCTTTAAGTTATGAACTGTCAATCTACTTTTCCAGGCCACTGAAAATGTTGTGATCTGTTTAATCTACAGAGCCCTTGTCATCCTTTCAGTTTGTCCCTTTTTGTATACATCTATTTCATCTTAGAGCTTATAAACATGATACAGGAAGTTGTTGAAATTGGAGAATTGAACATTTTTCCATACACAGGTAGCACTTCTCGACTGCACCATATTCTGTTACCTTGCCTCAGCATCATAAAGAGCCTGAGGTTGAGAAATTGTGTCGAAGTTCCTTTGGGTTTACATTCTTGGAACTTTTCCTAAAGCAATTTCATGACTTAATTTGCATTTGGTGTTAGAAAATTTATAAGACTCTGGTGCTTTGTTACTTATACCTAGATTTTGAAAGGAAAAAGAATGAATGCTTGTTAAATTTAAAATAAAGTTGTAGCCTTTTCTTATAAAAATGGATGTGCTAACCTTGAAATGCCAGTAAGTTGCATGGAGGTATTAAAAAAATAAAAAGCTATGTTATTTTCCAAACATTATAAACCAAACAAATGATTTAAGTATAATGTTTTCTGTGTTAATCTTTATTTATATAGGAAGATGGTATATAAGAATTCTTTAGACTGTTAAAATGCTATTAGTTTTCTGTGTTCTGTCCCAAATCTTTGTCTTTCCATTCTTGCAGAAAAGGAATCTTTTTATTATTAGCTGTTCAAGCATGTTTTAAGCTGAGTTTTGATATTTCCTTTAACAAAGAACTTTTTTTTAATATTTTTTGAAACATTTTAAGGTGAGTAATCTATTTGCCATATTTAACTACATGATAGCAAATGCTATTCCTGCTTCTCCAGTATCCTAGTTAATTGTTTATCTGCCTGCATCTGAAATGAGTACAAAGATAATAACAGAACCTATGTAATTGTGTGGATATGTTGGCTTTTGGTTGTATATCTGCATAAATGTAAATGGCTTTATTATTTCACAACAAAGACCTTTTGAAGGGTTTTGGATTACTCTGTGCTTAAAATGCCTTCCTGGAGGAAGGCAATACCTTGGACATCTTATATGATGTTCTTAGTCAGTTCAGTCATTCTGGGGAAAAAAAATTGCCTTAGTAAATGAGACACAGAAAAACCACGTGGGTAGATCCGTGCTTCCTCCATGTAATTCCTGTAGTAGTCCTTGTTCTTAGAATTATGCTTGTGTAATACAAAACTTTTGAGCTGGCATACACTGCATTATAGAGATTTGGCTGTAAAATGCTACAGAAGATTGTCTGCTCGTTTAGCAGTAATTTTTTAACACCTGACCAATTCAAAATGATCTTTGAAATTTTAGTGACTACATGAATTATGGATGCCCTTCCCTATGTGATGGTTGAAGTAGTTCCAGTGGGTTGTACTGGATGTTTCTGCCACTGCTTTACCAATATAATAAATTGTTGTAATTCAAAAACTGTATAGAAATCTTTCATTTGTATACCTACATTACTGTTTATTGCTGGAAAAAAATCAATAATAAATGATAGAAAAAAGCAATAGTAATTCTGGTACTTCATGCATTGCATACCTGAAAAACCCATTTGAGCTTTGTTTTACTTTGAGAAGGACTTTAACTTAGTCATTGTTATTCCATGAATATTTCTTCTATGGAGAGAGGAAATAATAATAATAATAGCAATAGTAGTAGTAGTAATAATAATAATAATAATAATAACAACAACAACAACAACAACAAATGGGCATGGCAATATACAGAAAATTGTTGCTCTGTACTCTGGGCTTGAAACCAATTAGAATATTGAGCTGACTGTTACTTGGGTTCATAGAGAGTTGTCCTAGGGAGCACAACGACCTGAAAGCTGTTTCTTTTGGGGAGCAGGGACCAGGGAGAACGAAGACAGAGGTAGCTCTCAAGTGGTTTATTTGTGTAAGCTGGTATCACAGACAGGGTCATGAAAAAGGCAGTGATAGTCCAAAGGAAATAGAAGGAGGGCAAGGGTGGGATGGGCAGAGGAGAGAAGAGTAATCCTTCCACTGGAAACCTACTGTCCTCTGATCTCTGTCTCATAAAACTTCTCTTGGCAATTTGGTGAGGAATTCTCCAGTCTGATGAGCATGGCAGAATAAAGGGGTGAGTATCTTATTAGTGAGAGGCCCCAAGAAACATCTCCATCCCATTAACTCCTAAGGAAAATATGCCCCAAGCCTTCTTCCAGCTCTGATCTCTTTTAAGACTTCTGTTCTTCCTCCTTTTGAATCCTTTTGGCAGATCCAATTTATATCATGCTCTGGGGATTTGATTAATTTCCTATTATTGGCTGAGTCTTGCAAACCCCTGTACTCAAGGTTGGCAAGTGTCCTGTTAAATCTTGATATAGATGAGTTCTGCTCCTGCACATTCCACCTGTAGCATCTTTACTGTCTGGGACCATCCACCCAAACTGTGTTTGTTTGATGAGTAAGTGACACCAGAATGTGAATCTATCCATTAGCAGAGAGAATAAATTTACTCAGTATGGAACTTTTCAGTAGTTTTTACCATATGCTTTAGGATCATAATTTAAATTAAATTTGCTCAAAATGGAAATCTAGATTCAAGCTGACATCATGACATATGACCTCCACTAGCAATGAAAATTGAAAACATGAGACAAGGACATTAATCCCTGAATAGTTTATAAGCTGCCCTGAATGTTCATCTGAAATGTTAATGCTATTTTATTATATACAATAACAGCTTAAAATAAAAATCTATGAACACTGTGAGGTGCCTAAGATAAGGCATTCAGACTCATTTTATAGTACCCTGGCTCAAGACTTTTGTGTTTTTAGAGAAGTGCACAGAGCCACTTGTGTGCCTAACCTAATGCTTTTAGTGCTTGCATAACCTCCTCCTTTTAGTAGGACTGGAAATGTGAGCAGGATAGTGGGGATCAGATTTGGCAGCCAGACTTATGTGAACTCAAATTTGTTCATACACACCCATTTGCCAGGACGAGGTGTTTAATGACCTCAGTGTGGAAGTGTCTGTGAAGTTTGGGTCATTGTCTTCTGGGGTTTAATTCTGCTTAGCAGTTTGAATTTTAGATTGGAGTTCTAATAGTAAGTTTTGATTATTTTTTTTAATAGATAGCTGTAGTTTTAATGTTGAATGTAGCTGAATATGGAGTATAATGAGTGGAGTAGAGTATACTTATCGAAAACTGGTCAGGAGTCTCATCAAACATATCTCTTCAGATGACCTGATGGAGTTACCACTTTGAGCCAACTCGTAGTTTCATTAATTTTTGGAGTCTTGATGTATTTTCATTGATTTTGGGGTTTTGTACCTGGTATTTCATAATTAGAAGGTACAAAATCTATTTGATGTGTTGAAAAGGAAGAAATTTAAGAATGTATTTTTAACTTGATCTCAGATTTATAATGCTTCATTTGTAACATATGCCCTTTACATGTGAACTCATCAGTGTAACCCAGAAACTTAAAATTGTAATGTCATACATAGTTTACTTGGTGGAGTCTGGAAAAACACAGGGTAAATTGTATTACTAGTTTCCAAACTATTCACTGCTGCTCTTTTGCTGGGAGAGCTTCTTTGTTCGTATGTGGCTTGAGCCAGTGATTTAAAAATAGATTTAAATGCTTTTATAGGTGAAAGTGAGCTTAATTGACAGTGAGCTGGTTGTAGCTTTTGTATTTTGCTTTATTGGGTAGTTCTAGCAGTAAACTGAATTTATTGAAGTAAATCTATGAAATTACCTTAATTGCCTGATCTCAATAATATTTTTAAGGAACTCCACTATTTGCGTGTTTTTATTTTAATGTAAGGTACATAGTACAGTTTGTATATGCATATTGTTTGAAGGCTTTGAATGGCTTGCCTGTCTGATCCATTTTAATAGATTCCAGCCTTTTTCCATGACATCAGTATTATAACAGACTTCCTAGAAAATACGAACAGCTGCTGTGTATTTTTTTCCTGTGTTTGATATTAAAACTGTAGCAGCTATTCTGTTCTTTACAAATGACAGCAATAGGCTTGTCTGATGTAAAACAAAATGAAAAAAAGTCCGAGTAAGGAGCTGTGATACTGTTAACAGGCCAGTAATGTAACAGGTCTCCATGTATGAATCATTTCATAATGCAATAAGGGATTACTTATGCTGCTGTCATACTGGTCAAAGGTTGGTCCCATTTCCTTCCCCCCCTCCTCCTGAACTAAACTGTGCATCATTAAAGATGATGAAAACAGTATTGTGCTCAGCTTCCTGGCCCAGATGGCAATTTGCATGAAGAATTTTACTGTATTTTTTTTTTCCTAATATTCTTATGCAGACTGTGCATAGAGGTTTTAAAGTTCTTTCCAGTTCAGGTCAAGCAGACTTCTTCCTTGTTTCTCTGTGCATCTTGGCATTCAGGAATGGCTTAGAGGCTACTTAACATGGAGTATTAAATAGCCTGGAGTATTAAATAGAACTAGGAATTCATAAATCTCATTGTTACATGTAATTTTCTATCTTGCTCCATCTGTAAATAGCTGAAAGATGTCAAAGAGGGATGTGGACCTTTAGATAACTATATTCAAAGCCATCTGAAATACCTCAGTTGGAGTTTTAGTTACTTTTAGACAACTTGTGCAAAGCAACCAGGATATGTGGTGTGTTTCATACCTCAGTATCTGCATTTGACACAACAAAAGCAGCCAGGTGTAAAGAAAGCCTATCCTTTCCATGGCACTGAATAGAAACACACAACACTATGTGACTGACTTAGAGGCCAGAGAAGTCTTAGAAGGTAATATGGTCATGAGACAACTCATCATCCATTAGTCCATTATCTCAGTCCTATGTTTTCTGGAGTTCCTTCTTCCTCCATTTTCAAATAAGTCACCTGTGTGTTTTCTCCTGTGTAGGGGAGAAAAAAGTAGCAGCTAAGTACTGTTTTTCTCTATGAAGTAGTGAGATATTCTATGCACCAGGTGTGTGGCTGTGAGCTGATGGAAGAGTGCTCAGAGAAAATCAATACTAACCTTGCAATGAGAAGTTAGATGAGGAATGGCTGCATTGCTCCTGTCTGTGGTGTTCATCAAGTGGTGCCTGTTACGCGGAACATGTAGAGAAATAATTTCATGAACAAAATAACTAATACCTTTTGGCAATTATCAGTTACAAGCCCATCTTCATCTGTTAAGGACTCCATAAGGGACTGCTTGACCTGCTCTCCATTAATGTTCTAAAGCAGTCTTGACAGAACATGTTACAGAAATAATAATAATGCGAATTATTATTAGCCCAAATGTGAGAACACATGAAAATTACGTTCTGTTTCATAACCGCAGGAGGTCTCAACCAACACTGAGTATATAAGTTGTGATGCCTACAGAAAAAAATCCTTTGAATATTTGATGCACCATGGTACTGAGCAACTAATGACTGAAATCTGTGACTTCTGGGCTGTACCACACCCTGGCTGGGCGGACAGCTTCAAACCACACAAGCCCTTTTGAAGGTCAGCTCACAACAGGGTGGCATGGGTAACAAAAATGCAGTTTTATTTCAATGTTAGACAATTTCTGAAGCTCATTTTTTTGGTTGTCTCCTTCTTGTTTACAATTAAATGAGTGTAAAAGTATGGTATTCAGTGGAACAAAATTTGTGTCTCATTTTCACTTAGTTTTTGCAGGTAATTATGAAGCAAAGTGAAGAAACAGCATGCTATGTATAAAGATATTTTGAGACTGTAGTTCTTATCATACCACTTCTGCTTTGAGGAGAAAGTCTTTCTCATTACCCTAAAATTCACTGATAGGGACTTGGTCCTACTGATTTTAGCTTACTGTGTGTTCTTTTTTGAAGTATGCAGAAATTAATTTTTTCCTTCCCCTTCTCTCAACCTCCATTTCATTTTCAAAACTATAGTCCTCTGGTATTGGATTTCTGGTCAGCCTGGCTTTCAGGTGTGCAGTCAGGCTGTGGATTGTTTTATTAGTTCATTTCTGTAAATAAACTTTTTTAAAAATCATTTCTCCACTTCCTGTCCTCAAAAGAAGGTTCAAGAGAGTAATTGATATTTGCATAAATATGTATTAGTAGGTTTTAAATATATGTTAGAGATAAATATTTGCCAAATCAACTTATAAAAATTCTGCTTACAAAATAAATTTCTTTTGTAGCTGTTATTTTTATTTAAAAAATACTAAACATCAACCATCCCATAGAGATGAAACACTTCGTAGTGAAAAACAATTTTGCAGTCTTGATACATATGAACTGCAATATATGAAATACCAAGTAATTTTATAATAATTACCACATCCATTCCAATTTGTGTGGCAAAACAAAAACTGTGGATAAACTCCATTGAAATTAACTGAGTCAAACAGTAATATGGATCATTCATTTGTAATTTGAGTGCAAACAAATCTGTAATAAAAATTTCTACCATTCTTCAGATATGTCATGGAAGATGTTTTGCACTTTGCTTCATAGACATCTGAAATAAAACTCAGAATATGTCTTAGTAATAGCATATGTCCACAAAATTTAATTAACTGAAAATTATTTAACTGTGGCTTTCTTATTGACACTCTGCTTACAGTGAATCTGCTCACCTATGAGAAAGCAGAGACCAGTGAAGAGTAGTTAAATATGGCCCATTTTATAATAAAGAGCAGTGTATTTTAAATTGAGGGCGAGAACTGATTTTTCTCATTTGCAGTACGAATGCTTTTCAGTTAGATTTGTGCTGAACTCAGTGGTAGACTGTGGAACAAAAAGTACATCTTAATAACTGAACATGATCTTTCAGGTATTTGTGCATCTCCTAGCAGCAGTGCCTGCCCATGCAGCAGGTCAGACAGCTATTTCATCTCACACCAGAATTACTCAGAGTACAAAATGCATTTGAGACCCACAGTGCTTGAAAGGCTTTACTGGTTTCTGTGTTTTTTCTCTCTGCTGTGTAAATGTGTATCCTCATGATAAACCCTACAGGATGTAGTTCACATGTCCAAGTGTCACTTCCCAAGATGATTACTAATAACAGGACTTGGAATGATTTTTGGGGTGGGGATTTTTTTTGGCCTTCATCACCATGGGCTTTACACTGGCCCATGTTGGCAATGAGTATAATCTATAATAAGCTATTGCCTTTAAAAATGATAGCCTTTTTGCTGTGAAATGAGTTGATGCCTGCTAGACCAAATGCAGAAATCTGTACTGCAAACCATCAGTACTAAAGTAATTGTAACAGTATTGCTGCCGCAGCCACGAGATTCAAAGAGTGGTGAGGGGGGCAGGTTTTGCACAGAGGTAATATCTTTTATTAGATGAACCAATATAGTTGGAAAAAACAGATGCTTCAGACAAACAAATCCTCCTTCAGGACAGCGCAGGAAAGGCTTTCTATGCCCAGAAGCTTGTCTGTTTTTTCGAGCTGTATCAGTTAGTCTAATGAAATATATTACCTCTCCCCGTAAACTTTGCCTAACTGAAACATGAGCATTTCTGTCAGCCCTTTAACAGAAAAGCCTGCAGCAGCATGGGCACGGTGCTTTGCTGGATTTCATACATCATACTTTTACTCCTGCTTTACCTGCCCTGCGCTTCTCAGACGTGGGACAGAAAGGGACAATATGTTCAGTTAATAAGAATAATAGACGTGGACTGACAAAGCTTTTCAGAGTAGTTGGTTTATTCCTTTCCTTAGCTTTAGCTTAAGTTTTTGATGGAAAGTAAATGTTTCCCTCTGTGGAGTCTGTTTCTTTCTCCCCTCTTGAGAGATAGGGATCCTGTAGCTCCTGTTAATGCTGATCTTCCCGGTGTGGTTCGCCTGTGTATTGGATCAGTTACAGAAGAGAAAATTGTTCCCTGGCCATTGCTCTGCTTTTCTGATGAGTCTGATTTTGTAATGTGCTTAGATCTGTAGTGATAATACTTGCCCGATAGATGGTCACAAGTCTCTTGTTTAGATTTCAGAAGGGCTCTAGGGCTCTCCTTGCAGAAAATAGAAGACAAAAATATTCAGTGGCTTGATGGCAAGTGTGTCTAAAAGGATCTGCTGTAACGTAAAAACAAAAGGAGCAGTGTTTCCAGCTAGAGCACCAAACATTTTGGAGTCCACTGTGGAAAATGTTTATAGTGTTGTATAGTTTTATTAGCACAGATTGAAGGAAAACAGCTTATTGAATGATTTTGGTGACTAGATTCAGTACCAGTGGACTATCAAATAGTGGTCAAAGAAAACCCCTCTCTGCTGTGGAGTGAGAGCAGGGAATCTGTAAGGAGTACTCAGCTTTCTTGTACAATACACAAGGACAAATGCTGCTTTCAGACTCACTGAGGGTCCTATGTGTGCTGAGGGGAACTGGGTTGCAATGCCAGGAGGCTGTGTGGGTGCCCTTGGGCATGCAGATTAGCAGGCTCAAGGTACTCCCAAGTCCTTCAACAGGGACACTGTGAAAACAGTGGAGCTATTACCTTTCCAATCCTCTACTCCCAAGATGCCTCATATAAAACCTGTTTACTTGGGCTGGTTTTTAGCTGACATTCTCTTAGTTGTGTTTTGCTCAACGTCTCCTCGGTGTGGTGGGCAGTAACATGTGCAGAGCAGTCTCTTGTCTCTGCACTGAACCGTGCGTGATAACTGTAGTCCTTTACCCGTCTTGGAACGATTTATCTCTTCTCAAGCAATAAATATTATTAAAGCACCCAAGTTCAGTAGCAAGATCATTAATTTTTTTAATTGTCTTAGGCGTCTTCGCTGCTTTTATTGTTCTGTACCAATGCCAGCTACAGCTGAAGGCTGTAGCTGCAGGGTGAGCCTTGGGCTGCCCTAGAGTCCCAAGACAGTTTGGTTTTACGCCCCTGCAGCAAGAGAACAAATAGTTCTCTCTGCACATTGCAGAATGAGGTGTGAGTGAGCTGCCGTGTCATCTCAAGGAATGGGACTCAGAGAGTGAGGCTGAAGCCAGGGCTTGAAAAATGTAGCCTGTGCCTAAGTGCCAGAGCGAAAAATAGTTGGGCTGGCTTTCTTCCTGTTGTGTTCGGAGACAGTGACTGATGAGGGCTTGGATTTGAACATGGAAAAAAAGAGATGCCTCTGTGTTAAATCTACATGTAGACCAAAAATGAGTGAGGAAAAAAAGGTGTGAGGGAGAGGTGTGTTTTGTCAGATGCTGCCTTCATGCCGTGTGTTGTGTTCCTTACTCTTCTGCCTCCAGAAGAAAGGCATGTGCCTTGTTTAGTCTCAGTTGGTGTGAGCTGGTCTGCATCCTCTTGCAGATCACTAAGTAACTTCAAAGCATTTAGCCTCAACACCTTTCACTTCTGTCCCTCCAACAGAGTGATTTTTCTGAATCCTTCTCAAGTTTTGTGTGCTGAATTTCTCCCTTCCTACCGGCAAGGACTGGGATTTTTCTGGCTGTGCTGCCATGGGACTGCAACGAGTGCTGGGATGGGATTATCCGTGATACCAGCATTCTGGTAGGGCATGGTAAACTGGCCCAAAAAGAGCCTAAACCCTAGTGTTCTTTAGCAGAGAGGAGGAAGATATCCTTCTGCTTTGAATTCAGCAGTGTTTTCCTTGCTTCTTCATCCTTGCAGGCAGCTGTTGCTTGATGCTCTTGACGCATCTTGCGTGGTTCTTATGAACAGCCATGAGCTGCTGCAACCTGGCACACATCTATGCAGCTGAAGAGGTATCCAAAAAATTGTTTACTTGCTTGCAAACATGAGAAACCAGCTATGATGTTTACTGCCTGTTCCTGTTTGGATGGTCATTTTGCAGCCAAAAGAAAGCTAAAAAATCTGGAGACACTTCGGCATTTGGCTAGCTGAGTAGGTGGATAGATTGTTTTCAATCTTTCATTGAAGCCCAATGTGTTGGTTCACAAGGGTGGAGAAGCAAACCAGTGTAATTATAGTATGAAGTATTGCTTAGGAGCTGAAATACTGACATATACAGTGACATGCCAAAATATAAGGTGCAAGTCTGATATAAGCATGTGAGTGGCACCTTTGGCCAAGAAAAGTCAAGGAGAGAAACAGAAAATATGACCTGAAACAGCAGAGAAATGCTAACACTTGCAGTTGTGTATAAGGTCTGTGTGTGTGGGACAAATCAGTGTCATCCAAATGTCTCTTTAAAAAGTAATGAAACACACAGCTACCAATGTGAAAGCTTAATGTGCAAGGTCTGCTGTAAATTACACTGCAGTGTATCATGTACAGGGACTCTGAATGCTGGAACTGGTGCCTCCCTGACATAATTTGAGGCACGTGTGGTAGCTATTCAAAGACAAAAATTCTAATATATATAACTTGTAGTGTAGTCTTGTTGACTTTTTTCAAATGTAGGCTAATAATAATAAACAATATTTTTGCTGATTTAACTAGTTTGGAAGCCAGTCTGTTGAATCTGAATAGCTTTGGAATGATAAACTAGCAGCCTGAAAAATTAAGGGACCAGTGAGATTGACATGGAATCTGCTTGGTTTGTAAGTACATGTGAGTTTTCATGGAACTACTTTGAAGGTTGTGAAGATTAAAATAAAATCCACTGGATTTTTTCTTTGATAAATGAAAAGTAAATACAGCTTATATTATTTTAACTTTTTCCAAGAAGATTCTTGCTACATTTATCTCTTGCCTTTATCTGTATCCTCTTGACAAATGTTTCATTTGTAGGTTTTAGCAGTTAGCTTCATTTCTCTACTTCAGCAAAATTCTTTTCTTTTTTCTTCTCCAGGTAAGTTAGTCAATAGGACTGGCCTCTAGTTGCTGTAAAATGTGAATTTTTGCACATCTACAGTAAATCTATGTTTTAACATTTGCCTTTTGCAAACTCTTCGATGACTTTTTTTTTTTTCTCTAGAAAACATCTAAAATTTTTCCTCTTCTTCTTGAGGATCCTTCATCATGTATTCTCAGGTCACTTTGTACTATAGACACAGGAACCTCACTCTTTCCCACAACCATGCAGACCTTGTGGTTTGAAAAACTGACCTATTCTTTATGCATGCTTCTCTTCTCTTGGCTAGGAATTAAATGCTTTAAATCTCTCTTCTCCCATGTTAATTCTGGCTAAGTTGATTGGTATTACTCTTTTTTTCTTAGTAAATCCATTAACTACAAATTCTTCAGCTGCCTCTGAAGAATCTTAGAGCCTCTTTTTCTGGGCAGTTTGCTTCTCCTCCATCAGGGTGACTAAATCCTTCTCTTCTTTTTCTGGTGATAATCCAGGAGTTGCCTCCTCTCTGCTCTTCTCTCATCTCTTTGTTTATTTTAGAGGAGATAGAAGTGTTTTTGTCTAGTGACTCTCCAGTCAGGTACATGTTATCTAATCAGTGACATTTTCTGGAGATTCGAAACCTTCTGGCTCCAGTTGTGTTAAGCATCTGACATTTTCTCTTTGTGCTCCATGTCTTTCCTTCATTGGAAGGGGACATAATAACCCCAAACACCTTTCTATCACAAGATATTATGACTAAAATTATTTTCCTCTGTCTTAGCTTCTGGTTGCAGAAAACTCTAATTGTGAGTTTAAGAAATGCTATCGTATTTTAAAAACACATGACTCCTTGTGTACTGCTTTTATTCCTTAGGGAAAAAAAAAAAAAAACAAAACCAAAACCCCAAAACATTTCCAGACAAAATAGTTTAACTGTAGATGATTACCAGTATGTTTTAATTCAGGATCTGGCTTATTTGTAGGTAATCTTTGAGCCACTTTTTTTTAGTTTAATGATTAAAGCTTTTTTCCTCAAGAAAAATAGTTTATAGTCAGCAGAAAAATTAACAATTTATCGTGGTCACCCAGAAGTTAAAAAGCTAGCCAGATGCTGGCTTTTTCATTCTCTGTTCCTGTGTTTTGCAGTAGGTAAAATACCAGCTGAGTGTCAGGCTTGGTTAACTATCTTAAGGCTTTTAAAACCCTCATGATTGCTAAGCAAAGTGTTCGTTCTTAGAATAAAGAGTAAAAAAGAAAAAATATTTCATACTCTTGGAAGATTTTTTTGTTATTCCTCCAATTTTTTTTTTTGTTGAAAAATGCCACCTCTCTTCCTCCCAGCCGAATGTTTTTGTGCTGACACTGTCTTGTCCAATTGGACCAAAGGTGTAAACTGCACATCTGGCTGAGCCATGTGTGTTTGCTGCAGGAGAGATGAGACACCCAGGTTTTTTGTCAGAGGTTCTGTGAAACTGATATATGGCACAACAGATGATGCCATGAATTTTTTCATGGGCCCTCATTTTGAGTGCTCAATTTCTTTTGACTCCTAGAACTCGAACATTTCTTAAATGCTGTGTGAGATATTAATACAATATTCCTCGGAGACTGGTTCCCCACCAGGATCTTGTGCCCACTATGAACATCTGTAAGTCCATGCATTAGTAATGTTCAGTTCCTATTGACAAATTCCAGCCTAACTCCTGTGATGCTTGGAAGCACAAAGACACTAGATTTCTGCAGTAAAGCTAGAAATTGTGTTGAAAAGATACCTAGGGTCAAAGCAGTGTGCCCCTTGAATTTTTTATAAGTGTGTATATGTATTTGTAAGGATATATATATAAGTACTATATCAAAGTTCTGAATTCTCTTTACATATACTAGTTGAGGCTTTTTAAGCTGCAGGAAAACTGCACAAACATACTTTCCTATGCTGCTGGCTTCCCAGATAGCTGGACAAAATTTGCTTGGTTGTGTTAACAAGCAAGTACAAATAGGTAATCAGCTTTTAATCAGTTACATAATTGCAGGGAGAGACAGATGTGTGATGGCTTCATTTTTTAACCCCATGGGCCATAATTGGCTTTCTTGCCACAAGTTGTTTACCCTTGCTATATAACCATAAAATCAGTTTGCAGCTATGTGAAATAGGACTCAGAATAGCTTTTCCTCTTTTTTTGGCATTCTTTTCATTTACTAGCCAGTCACTAAAGGTTTGGGAGTGATATAGGCATGATGCAGGGAAATTGTGCACAAAAAATTGTTTTTTAAAGGAAATAACCAATTCTCAAACTTTGAAGTCTCATTTTTGATAATTTAACAGAACACATGGATTTGTGTTCATTACATTTTATCCCTTTGCAAAAAACATGTTGGGAAGAGTGATGGAGAATGAGCCAAGAGTATGAATAATTGTGGAAATATCCATACCTGACTGAATAAATTATGATCCATGGTCAACCAAAAAATTGTGTTACACAGTGAAAATTTTTTCATTCATTTCCTAAGATGTTTCTTCTTTCTACCTGTTTGTCAAATCTGTCATTTAAATCAGATGCATTTTCAATGTCTCTATATAGGATATTTTTGACGATTCTTTAGTTGTCAATCCACCTGCCTTTTTCTGTAGCTTTTTTTTTTTTAGAAAAACTCCAAACTTAAGATTAAAAAGATTCTTTGGATTGCTGAACTAAATGATTCTGTTAATGTTTGACTAATGGAGGAATTTTCACTGGTATGTGGTAACTCTCCAGTCACTAAAATTCATTTAATCAGTGCTGAACAATAAGCAACATTCACAGAACAGGACCTCAGAGAATAGAAAAGGTTGAGGAAGCAACATCAGTGTGAGCCATCAATGAGCCCTGGTGGCAAGGAGAGCCAACAGCTTCCTAGGCTGCACTGAGCACTGTGCTGCCAGCAGATTGAGGAGGGGATCCTGCACTTCTGTTCAGCACTGCTGAGCCACATCTGGAGCTCTTGGGCCTGTGCAGTCCCTCATACAGGAAACATATGGACATTGTGGAACTAGTCCAGGGAAGGCACCACGGAAATGCTTAGGGGACTGGAGCATCTGTCCTATGGGAAGGATTGAGAGCTGTTTCTGTTCAGCTTGGAGATGAGGAGGCTCAGGAGGACCTCACTGATGTGTACAAATATCTGGAAGGAGGATATAGTCAGGTGCTTTTCAGTGGTATGTAGTGATGGGAGGACAGACAATGGGTTCAAGCTGAAATAACAGGAAATTCTGTTTGAACATGAGGGAGAGGGGAAGTTTTTAATGTGACAGTGCTCGAACTTGGGCAAAAGTTGCCCAGAGAGGGTGTGGAGTCTCCATCCCTGTAAATGTTCAAGATCCAACCTAAGCCTCAGAAACCTGCTCCAGGTGGCCCTGCAGGATGGCTGCATTAGGTTCTCTCCAAGGTGCCTTAAAGCCTCAACTGTTGTGCCATTGTAGGAAATAATAAATACAGTTTGGAGTTTTGTCTTAAAGATAGCTATCTTATTTCTTATCAGAAGTGACCAAACAATTTATTGGGCTGATCTGAAAATACTATAAGTAATCATCCTTTTCCACTATAAAGAAATGTATTACCATTTTCAGACTTGAAACACAATGATGAGAGCATGGAAACTTAGTTTAAAAAAAAGTAAGAGCAACCTTTCATTAATTAATATACTGTGCATTCCTAGATAATGTGAATACTTAAGAGTTATTGAGATGGCACTAAAATTATTTTTGTTGTTGCCAGTGTAGCTTTTGGAATGTTTCATCAGTTGCTTTCTCATGTTGTGTGGCATTTTGAATTAATATTTGAATTTACGTTTATATAAATGGCTGTTATCTTTGGTTAGAAGTCATTCTTCTCGCGGGAGTGTCTGAGAATGTAAAACAAAGAGCAGTAGTGTAATATAAAGCTGATTTGAAACCTGTTTGAAAATGGTGGTGGTACTTAATCTCCTGTTTCCATGTGATCTCTCTAAATGGATCAGTAACTAACTGTAGAGTGGGTCAGACAGTCTCAGGTGGGACCTCAGATCTTGGACCTCATTCAGATTTCTTGTTGAGGATGGAATCAGTGTGCCCCGTGTTCCTCCTGCATTTGGAATCTTGGCTTTTCAGAAGAAAGATGATCAGCAGCAAGGAAACACACCCCAATTTTCAGCTGCTGTAATGTCTCTAATAAAATGCACGGGGGGCAGGGGGAAATTTAAAAATTTCAGCTACCGTAATGTTTCTAATAAAGCGCACTAATTTAGTTTTAGCTAGCATAATGTTCCTCATAAAGCGCGATATTTTTTTTCAGCTACCGTAATGCCCCTAATAACGCGCAACAAATTTTCAGCTACTGTAATGCCTCTAATAAAGACCACCCAAAATTCCTGCTACCACAGTGTAATGAGTTAAATTCTGTTAGATCTAGAGCTTTTAAAGAAACATTCTCAATTCTACCTTTACTTTTGTTACATTTAAGTGTTATTTAATTAAGTTCTAGTATTTTAAGTGCTGTTAAGTGCTATTCAAATCAATTCAATAATGTTGAATTTAAGTTCTCTTAGAAATACTTTCTGTTATGTTTAAGTGAAATTAAATGGATCACTTCACTTGCCATGAGGTCTTGGTGCTGTTGGCAATTTATCATGAGGTGATAGAAGAAGTTGCTGTTAGATTAGTGTAAAACTCAGTGTGGTTCTCTAGCTGTCATCAACAGCAGTGTGGGATTTTTTTCTGAATAACATAACCAAGGATAACATCTGTCCCTGTAGCACTAAATCTTAAATCAGAGGACTCTTATACATTAGAATATCTTGCAGTGAAATTTACATTACTACATTCATTGTGTGAAGTAAAGGAAGGTGCATGAACAAAGTGTCGCTGGGGAAATGAGGACATAAAGTCATGGTGATCAAATCAAAGCTTCCACAATACTTGAGGCATGCCAGACTGCAGTTAGTAGCTCTACTAGAAAATTAATTCTATTAGGTCTGCAAGAAAGGAATCAAATGCATTTGTCTGAGAAACACTTAGGTAGTTAGTTTGCCTTTCCCATGCATTTGGAGTAATTCTTATTCTTTTATGTTACATTTCTCCTCCAATGAACTCTTCTTCAGACTGTCACACATATGCTTGCAATATGTATTATAGAAAAAATTTGACTCTAATCCAAATATTTAGTCTGATTTAAACAAGCCCAATTCACTACATGGCATTACCTCTGTTTTCCTTCTGCTGTGAGTAGTGTAGCTGTCCAGCAGCTTGCATCCAGCTGTGAGGGCAGGTATGCAGCTGTTCAGTGAAGTCCAACATCCGAAATTAAATGAGGCATTTATGAGAGATGTGTTTGTAGATAAGAGGCATAATTTACTCTCACAGTAAATGAAAACAAACCATCAACATCTTTGAGTCAGTGAGCTGCCCAATGGTGAAGCTCAAAAATAGCTGCACACCTTAAGTAACACTGCCTGAAATGGATGGGGCTTCTTGACTTGTTTGCTGTTTGTTGCAGTTGTTTATTTTTTTAGCCAAAGCGCATGATGGACTGCAGAACCTAAGTAAACTCACTGCTGTTAATTTTCAGTTCATTTGTGCTCACTTGTGCTGCACTGATACAGCCATAAGGAAACAGGCACTATTAGAGATGTTTTCACTTGATTATTCCAACAGGTATTGTTTTACTGTGCTTGAGTGCAAGCTCTGCATGAGATTTTTTTTCAGAAGTATTTTAGAAATACTTTTGGATATCCTATTGTTTCAGGACTTTTTAATACTGAAATGGAAGATTAGCTATATGTGATATAGTTGCTTTTATTATAAGAATGGTTCATTTAAGTATTAACTCTGATATATGTCAGACCTGCAAATAAACTATCATTAACTGCTAAATATGGTTGGTACTTCTTTAAATTTAACTCTCCAGTTGTATGTTTTGAATATTTCTGTCTCTTCCTTCCCAGTTAATCTCTTCCTCCTGTACAATATGTTTCTAATCCACTTCTTAATTGTGTGGAATCCTTTTAAGCAATTTAAATTGTGATTGTTTTCCTTCTTGTAGCCATTAAGAGACAGTTATCTTGCACATAGTTCATTAAGTGTGGTATTAAAAGCAGTGATTAATTAACAATGAGGGAGTAGCTGAAAATATTTATACAGACTGACTTAAGGCAAAAGAACTTTCAATGTGAATATTTTCTTATTCTAAATGAGATGAGCTTGTTTTAAGAATAAAAAGAGGAGAAGGGAGTATGCTCAGTTTTAGGCCTTTTGTACTGACAACTTGCTGATGTTTTGCAGCAAAGTGGGCTCTTCACCTTGTTTGTTGTCCTGAGCTTCAGGGCAATATTTGTTCCCTGGAAGAGCCAAGGCTGCTGTTTTTGCCCAAAGAAGACAGAAATTATTAGACTGCATTGTTATAAAGCTACACAAGTGTAGTTATAGTTCACCTCAGTGCCTTGTTTCTTGTATGAGTACCTGGCCCTACACAAAAATTTTATGGAAGCAACAGAAATTTTGATGCAGTATTTGTTGACTGTGTTGCAGTGAACAGAAAACTGAAACCACATTCTGCAAATTACCTGCTGTGTGATGTCTTTATGTTCTTAATGGTCTTCTCTTCAGAAGTCCTCTTACAGTATTGCTTCAGTTGGAAAGAACAAATAGGCTATTTATTAAGTGTGCAGTCAGCAGCAGCATTTCAGCTAATAATGAATAAGTGCTTACAATAATCTATCAACAGTAAAGGATTTTTTGGAGTCATGTATGATCTTCCTGTCTGCTCCCTGGAGTCCAAAATATTTATTGCTTGGAAACAAAGACCCTTAGAGTCAAAGGTAAGCAATGGCATGCTGAAAGAGCAAGAGCATGCCTGTAAACAGGAATATGGTAGAGAGTTAATAATGGACCTCTAGAAGGGCCCACTATACATTCAGTCTTCTTTTCCCAGCCCTCCCTTCTTCTAAGCTAGGAGGCATTCCCCTCTGGCCATATTCATAAACAGTGAGTTCATGCATAATCATATATTTTACACACATTCAATAATGTGCAAGGAGTGCAGTGCTCTTAAATATTTGTTTTCAGCAAATAAATAGCATTTGGTTCTGCAGTTCAAGTGTATTGTTGACTGCTCTGGGTAGATTCAGAATGTTCTGTGAAGTTGGACCCTTAAGCTGTGCTTGGATGAAAACTGTTCTCAAACATGTGAAGCCCTTATGACAGCATGGCCCATCCGTAGAAAGCGGTAGTCGTCGAGAGAGTCATTGATAGGCCTTTTGCATGTTGTAATTCTTCAAATGTGACAGACATCATGAATGGGTATATTTAATAAAATAACATAAATTAAAAATTAAATTGGTCTGTTTTCCATCAGCTTCATGAGCATGTCATGGTTTAGGAGTAGTATTCTCCAATTTAGTAGGCCCACTGAAATGATACTGCCGCTCCCTGCCCCTCCTCCTTCAACTGAAAGCACAAAAGGCAAAGATCATGGGTTGAGATAAGAACAATTTACTGGAAACAGCAATGAGATATGAAAACAAACAGTAACAGCAACAATATTAATAACAAAGGTGTGCTACAAGGAAATTATTTACATGTAAAATAAAACAAAAATGGACCATTTTTCCCATCATGCTTTTTTCCTCATGGAGGGAACACCCTTCTCCCTGGAAGGGAGAGTGCCTTACTGCTGCCTCTGACAATACGGTGAGGTGGTATCAAATAATATCACAGCCTTAGCCATGCTCCCCTCCTGGCTACTAGAATAAAATAACCCTGTCATGGCCAAAACTAGAACAGAGCAGAAGTTAACAATTGCTACAGTGCAGTGAAACTGCAGCCAACTTGAAAAATCCAAATTTTGTTTTATTTTAGTTACAGATAAATTCTTTAAAGCTGAATTGAATTCACTTTGATGAGTGAAGAGTATTAGAATGGCTCATAATGCAAGGATGAATGAAATATGATAGAGTTTCATTGTGATTTTTGGCACTTGTGCAGAGTTTCAAATAGACATTGTGAAGGAGGAGAAAGAAAATTGGTTGTTTTGTGGTTTTTAAAAATGTATTCCTTTTGGCATTTGAAATACTAATTTTTTTCAGGTATGTTTGATTAAAACAATTTCACAGTCATCACTTACAACACTGTGGGATTATCTGCTTTGCATACCTAAATAAAAGTGAAATCAGTGCTGCTGTTAAAAACGTAGCTTATGCTTGTCAAACGTGACAAGGAGGAGATGGCATGTTAGCTGAAGAGATCATAGTGTATAATCAGGAACAGACTAATCACTTAGGTTATGGGGGAGAAGGAACTAAAAACCCAGAATCACAGGAAGCTGAAGTTCAGATTTCAGAAAACTTGACTTAGGTTTTCATTTTCCAGAAACAGAACAATGTGTGCAGCCGTGTGCGAGTTACTGTCTCTAGTCTATTTTCTCCCAAATTATTTTGCTGGAATCATAAAACTTTGTTACTTGAAGGAATGTGGAGAATCCTGTGGTCTTTATAAATGAAGGGACCTTTTGTGGTTTTCGTATTTCCTCTTCACTTTTGCAAGCCAGTTTCCTTCAGAGATAGTCATTCTGTTCATTCTGTGTTTAATCAGTATCTGAGGTGCTTGTTACGGATGCTTTAAACTTTGAAAGGAACTGGTGATATTTTAGTTATGACTAAACTCATAGTTTTAAGCTCAGGAGGAAAATTTAAGGAAATATTCTTTTAAGAAAGATTACACTTGCATTACAGTTTGTAATGTAGGTGGAATTAAAACTTCTGAACATATGCTGCACTGAATTTCCAGAAAGGAGTTTGACTTTATAGACTTCTATCTGTATTCTAACCAAATTCCTTTCGTGGATTTGTATTAGGTACATGGATGATTCCACACACGTGTGTATGTGTGTATCTAAACACTTACAAGGGCAGTTGTCTGCTTTCTTTTGCTGGTTTTGGGGGAAGATGTGCAAAAAACCAAGGACCTGCTCCAGAGTGCCCTTCCTTCCATGGCAGCAACTCCTTTTCTTCTGTTAGCATACATTCCTACAGGAATAAATACAAAGGAACACATGTACTTCTAGAGGAATACATGGAGGAATGTGTCATCTAAATTTAGGGTGTTGAAAATTATCTCCTCTAATTAATGACTTCGCACATTTGCTCTCCCACTGAAAGTCTGCAACAACTCATTTTGCCCTGCTGCCTTTTCTCCCCCACTTTCAACACTTTTCCAGGTGTTTGTTAATATGGACAGCTTTTAAACCTGCATGAAACATTAGGAAACAGTGATATCTATGAAAAATAAAACTGGAATCATTTACAGGATCAGTTTGCCTTTACTGCTCAGACATTTAATCCTGTAAATCCTGGCATTATGGACTAGATTTGTTCAGTGAAAAAGAAATGCTACTTGATTTATTTTCACTGTAAGAACTCATCATCGTCTGCATTATTGTGAAACTAGCTCTTTGTGATAACAGATCTCCTCGTTTTACCAGACAGTCAAAGATGACGTGATGCAGAGAGGTATAAAAGTGGCAAGGTACCAGTAACAGGTTTTTTGACTCTGCAATAAATGTCATACTGGTGCTTAGACTATGTAGTTCAAGTTGTTTACTGATCTTTTATATGAAATAATTCAACAAGAGGGCATTATGAACAAGTCATCTATAGGTGTGTCTCCTTGTGTTAGCTGCCTTGTGCTATAGCTGTGTCTTATTTTGCTTATGGCATTTCTGAATAGGGAAGCACGATTACTCTTGATTTACTCTCTGATTAAACAACTAAATTAGTTTTAGATTTTAAAAATGAGTACTGCATATTTTGACTAACTTTGTTTTCAAAGATTGGTGTCTCAAATGAGTGTCAGCTGAGTGAGGAAATGAGAAACATTATTATACTAAACAATCACTAGGGCATTGGTCTGCAGTTCATCAGTTTTAAGAGACGAGGAAAGAATTTTTGTTAAGCGTAAAGAGTTATCATGCTGTAAAGTGTGCTAAAAACTATTCCTTATGCTTGACCTCAGGCCATAAAAGCTCAGGTATGCACTGGCATTTTTCCCACACTTCACTAAAAAGGTTTTTGACTAGACCTACAGACATCCTATCTCCTTTACTGAGCATCCTTCTCCTCTGACTTCAGCCTTCCAAGATCTTGCAAGTTGTTATTAGTGGCCCAAGTGTTGTCTTAACCCTGCTTTCTTTATTCATTAGTGAAGACCAGCGTCCAATCCATCACAGCATTTGCATGCCTGTAAGAATAATTCAGTGTCTTTAAACTGTAAGAATAACTCAGTGTCTTTAAATTCTCTGGGTTTCCTATAAGCATAGTGAAGCCATCTTCATCAATGTCTGCACAGCTGACAGACTTTCCTGCTGTGCAGAGTGGGCTGTGATGAAGACTGAAGACTCAAACTCAGAATGACCACAATTTCACATACATTGCATTTGAAAATGTGCTGGCCTAGATGACAGATGTTGCTATTCTTGTGTGGTTAATATAGGTTTGTCTAAGCTTTAGCTACATTATGAAAACCCTCAGAGGTGCTTATTTTCTTATTTTTCTTGGCTGGAGGAAAGGTAACACTACAGAATGTTACAGAATTTGGTCTTAGAGCTTCAGTCATCTGCTCAGTTCACTCAAAGTTTCATTTATTAAGAAGAGAAGACAAGAAAAATGTCTGAAGGGTTTCTGTCTCACCTTAAAGGGAAGTGTGAGCCATCTTCTACAAGGTGAGACACACAATAGTTGATTCTAATATATACATCTCCAGTTAACTTTCTTCTTTAAACTAGGAAGCATAATAACTGCCTATACAGATAAAACTTACTTCTGTGATGTTTTTATAGGATTCCTTAAACTTCTAATTTTGGGTGAACTTCAGAGGTTAGGGAAAAAAACAGTTCAGAGTCAGGAAGTAGAAATAGACTCAAAATAATTCCAATTATCTATCTTTTATTGATTAATTTACATTAATGCTGGATGGGATGTTGGATGCTGGCAGTATATTTCTGTAATGCAGCAGGAACCTTCAGATGGGTATTGACCACTGAAAAAACTGGAACAAAAATATGGTCGTGGGGTACCATATTAGTCTTGTACTTTACACTTCCTTGCCAGAGAGACCAAATTCTGAAACAAATCTTTCTTAAATAGCATTGAAGTCAAATGATTTAAGCTCCTTGTGACTAATACTGCAGGTATGCTGTGTGAAAATGGTCGGTAGAGAGGTAGGAAAACAAGTCTACTGTTAGTAGAACTTTGGACAGCTTTAGGTCTGCAAGCCCCACAGGTTTCTTGAACCTGTGTGATGAACTCATAATCTACATTTAGCTTTTAGCATCGACTTTTTTCCCTATTTGGCAAGAATAGCCAGGGAAGAAGTCTTCATTTAATCGAGGATAAAATTCACTTATTCATTATATGGAATAAAACCACAGTGTGCATGAAGACACAGATGGAGATTTTCATAAAGTAATGAAATTTCATATAAGGTGTTTGAGTGTTTGTTGAGACACAATATGTTAAGGTAGTTTTCAAAAGATTCAAAAATAATCTTGCAGACTTTTAAAGCTGTTTTGTGGTTTTAGAACTTTTGGCTCGATTCACTGTATCATAACTGATGTAATGAAAGAAAACAGAATAATATGCTTTTAAAAATACACAGAATATTTGGAATTTTTTTCAGTATTTAACCTGGTTTATGGTTGCAGAAATCCTGGCTTCTGGGCACAATTTGGATTTTAGTGTCTGCCACAATCTTTCAGTTTTATAGCATTACTGGAAATAATTTTTCCTTACTGCTGGATACATTCTTTCTTTCCAAATAACTTGAATCTTTCACACTACTGGTTTTCTTTTTTCAAGTTATTAATTCAGCAGGTTTTTCCTTTCTTTAAGTTAGTCTTGGTGATTATAGAACTTTGTTGTTATTCATCTTGCTAAAAGGTCATTTTGGAACTGCACTGGTCCATACTGTTCAATTACCATTCCGTGTCCCATGGGGATTATCTTATATAACTACAACAGCCTTGTAAAATTTATGATGGTATTGGCATATTCCAAGTAAGCCTGTTAACTCTGATTAATATTAGTGTTAGTTCTAGATTTAGGGCTAGCCATATTGTATTTTAAGAGTTTGACCTTAAGTGATGTAGTAACAACTGTCTCATTACCAAATTGCAGTTGCTGGCTCTGCAAAATGCAAGCAAAAAAGCAGCAGTGATAATGCAGTAATAAATTCACATTTTCTTGAGCTGTTCTTTTACAAACTGCAGTCTGTGATTGAGCTAAACCTTGCACATATTTAATTTTGGATGTCATGGTTGGTGCCATTGACTTCAGTGATCAAAGTAGGAAAGGCCCTACTAGTTTCCTAGTATGAAAGGACCTAAAAATGCACAGTTGGCATTTACTCCAAAGCTCTCCTGTTCCTGAAAATCTTGCTGGAGGATTTCAGAAACTTAGAAAACATGAGGGTGACTAAATTAGTGTCTAATTTTTCTATGTTATGCACACTTTAGCTGTGAGATTTTAATGTAAGGTACTGTTTCTAACACTGGGATGCTGCCTGTGAATTCTAAGAGGTTCTGTTGACATTTTGTTAAAAAAACTAGTCTGTTTTTCTTGCATTTCTGACTAGCACTGCTCTTCCTCCTTTGCCCTCCTCCAGAAGTCATCCTCTGAGTGCCATCAGACTTTTCCAGCACACTAAGTTCATGTTTTTTGTCAACACACTGACCTTTTATTGTTTAATGTTGTGATGCTGGTCACAATATTCTGGGCCGTCCACCTGTGCAGCAACCCCTCTGCAAGTGCAATGCTAAATAAACACATGGTTCTAAAACCCAGCCATCCCTAACAATTGTAGTTGTGGTTTCTTCCTCTCACTCTTGTTCACATGTCTTCTTTTGCTTCTTTTTGTGGGGCATAGTAGTAATGGAGTATGGTGAAGTGATGCTGTATATTTATTTACAGAAGTACAGGAATGTGCATATTTCATTAAAATTATGGGCTTCTCCTGAAAAATTTTTAAAATCCAAGATAATTCCCTGTTTTAAAGATGTAGATGTCCAAGAATAAGTTTTTGACAATATATTACACATAAAGCTATGATAAATGCTTCAATTTCTTCCTCAATTTTATGAAACCACTCTGGCTTCTGTTTTTTGCAGGGATTTATTTGTGGCAGCTTAAAAGTTTGATGGAATGATATTATGAAAGTGTCATGTATGTGATTGAAGATGAGAGCTCTGTGTAGGAGCTTTATGACTGAGAAACTTGTAATGAGCAAATTAGTTACACTTTGCATCTGGCACTTCACCAAGGCTTAGCAATTACCCATGTCATCCAAATGTATTTTCATTTAAATACAGAAGGTTTCAGTGGCATCAGTGACAGGCTTATAAACCAAGGTTTTATAAACAGTGTCCATTTAAACAAAGTCAGCTTCAGTAGTGGTGTGTTACTAATGATCATCTTAGTTTTTCAAGCTGCAGTGAAAGATAAATAAATTGTATGAAAGGAGAGCCTTAACTATGTGCACAAGGTACTAAAAGCTCTTCCAAGAGCTGTTGATGATGAAAGTAGTGGAAGTAAAGCAGTAAGACTGAACATGTCCTTCAATATATACGCAGGAGAAGAAATTCTTGTTTTGTTCTGAAGTTACTATTAAAACTTGTTCAACTTCACCGAGCTGCAAATGGATGAATAAGCACTGGCCACAGTCTCGGTGGTAACCTCAAAGGTGTGCAGGGGTGCTGGCCATGGGCTTATGCCAGGCTGGGCATTGTCTAATCACACAAGCTTGATCGTCCTGTAAGCCTTGGAATAGACTGGGATTTGTATATAGATATTGTCCTGACAAGGAGAATTTCATGGTCATAAGATGCCTTAAAAAGACACTGATTTTAAGATAAACTCCTGTAGCTCTTAGTATTAATGCAGTTGTGCTGTGGTTTACATTTTACTTGGGCAAACCTCCCAGTTGTGCCACCCAATGTACTGATGAAAGGCAGGACATTTATCTGCATTTGTGGTGTGTGCCCACAGTGTACACTGAAGGCATGCAGCAAATACATAGTTGTTTCTGCTGATCTTGCCGTCTTTGTTTCAATTTCCCTTCGTTTTCTGTTTCAGGGTACCCATCTCTTAAGAGCCCAGTTTCTCAGTGGGTTTACAGAGATGTGATTCTGTTTTATGTTTTTCTGATTTTTAAACTTTGAAACTTTTATTTATTGCGGGGCAGGTTCCTGCCACCAATGATGTCTCATGTGATGTTACTATCATACTGTGCATAATTATTAAATATGAATTGGGATACCTAATGCCTGACTGCTGACAGAAATTTTGAGGCACAGGATTAATATTTTCTTCTTCCCTCTTTGAGTACCTGTAAGATCTTAATGCTCTTGTGTGAATTCTGTGACACTCACACTTTATTCAATTTGAAGGACTTGTTCTATAGACAACATTTTTGCAGAATTTTTTTGACATCCACATTTCCTGGGAATGAAATTCTGTAATCATAGCTGGCTGTGCACTGTAAAGGGAGATGAAACAAAAGTGCTTTCTCCTCTTTTTCCGTACCCCATTTTTACACCTGTTTGCAAAAAGCTCTCATTTTTTCTTTTCCTTTTCTTTTTTTTTTTATATGAGCCTCATAATTAGCCTCCTGTGCCTGATCTGGGCTTGCAGGAAAGGCCTGCAGCATCCGTAAAGCTGGCAGCGGGATGGTATTTCCAGGCAGGAGGGGTGGGGAGCCCATCCATGGCTTTGTCTGAGCAGCTGAGAGCTTCATCTGAGCCATGCTGCGGTGTACATTAACACCGACCTGTGCCATGGGCAAGGAAAGCACTGAGCAAGTGTTGGGGCCAGTATTTATAGACAACCACGTAGCAGTCCTGGAGAGACAGACAGAGAGGGAGTGCGAGAAAAATCTTGGCTGAACTGAGGGCAATTTTATTTCAGGTTTCTGTTATTTAAGCAATGTTAAATAAAACCCTCGTGCCTCCATCTCCTCTCTGAATCCTAGCTGTCCTGCTTCACATTATGACCAGGTGGAAGCCACAGATTTAAAACAAGACATTTGAGGGTAAGTAATTGATTTAGTGTCACTTTTACCTCCACGGTCCCAGCCAGCTCACTGCCCTTCGAGGACGCTGCATCAAGAGCTTGGTGTTGTGACTGGAGCGTAGTGCTGCCTTTGTGTAAAGAGGTTCTGCATGTGGGAGTTTGTATACAGTTACAGAGGAGTGGTGTGTAGTTTCTTCATTTAGCAGCATGCTTGAAAAAGTTGGTGAGCATCAGAAAAGAAATACACACACTCTACTTCCACTACTGAGAATAGCATGGGTCATTTAAAATACTGTCTCATAGTAATGTCTAGTTTAAAGCATCTGTTTCTTGGTGGATAGCTGATTGTACTTGCATGGCAAGACTGCTGCCCTATGTGTACTGCTTTTAGCAGCAGAACACAAGAAAAAAAGAATGACTTAATCTTCTGCCTTTTGTCATATTAGCAATCAGAGCCAATAACTCAGTCTTTCTCTGAGGAACAGGACAGTAGCTAATGGATGGTCTTACATACTTCGGTTTAAAAAATGAATAATTTTTAAAAAGGTGGGGAGTCGAGTGGGTTATTAGGAGAGAAAAATTCCCCTTCCTTCATGAATTGATCAAGGTGACATAGAACACGCACCCCTGCAGGATATTCCCTGATAACAGAGGGGAAACGATTGTTTACAGCAAACTGTTATAACCAAAGTGAAAGAGAGATTCTTCCTCGCCTACCTTCCCACTGGCAGCTCCCTACAGCTTTTGAAAAATGAACCTTTTTCCATTACTCACAGTATCTTTTTCAACAGCCTCCTCAATACATACAGGCTGCTGAGTTCATTAGTCTTCTTTGTTTGCATATTCTAGGGTGTAGTTTTAAAAGCTAGGTTACCTAAAAAGGGGATAATTCTTCTAAAACTCTCTCCTGGCAGCAGCATGTGAAATCTGTACAATTCAACATTGATGTTTACTATGGTTAGTTCAGAGAAGATTAATGTGTTGCTTAAAGAACACACCATTTCCCTGAATGAAATTTATCAGTTGACAGGCCTGGAATTACTTCTTTAAGTTAAGAAAATATAGACTTTGGCACTGGTTGAAGATTTTTGGGGGTGAGTGGGAGGGTGGCTTGCAACTTCAGAGGGTGTTAGACACATACTGACTACGTGTTGAAAACAAAAGTCTGTTGAAATAACTTTAAGCTTGAGGCACAGACTAACAAATAAAAGGAAATGCAAGACAGAGCTCACATTAGATCCTTAGCTGTACTTGTTAACACCAGTATTTTGCACGCATGGGGTGCATAACATAAGCACCTATCCACCCATTTAAGATTTAGCAAGTAAATGACAAGAACAGTGGTGTTTTCCAGATAAGTAAAGCAGTCTATACAAGAACCTGTAGGAAACCATGTCTGTATTTAAAGATCATGATGATTATTATTTCTGATGTGTATCACTTAGTTCACATTTTGGTTAGACACTGTTATCACTGCAAACATTAAAAAATTACATTGGGAAATGCAGCAGTGGAGACAGAAATGTACATTAAATGGACAATTAACACTAATAAAACTAATCTGCTGGGAAATCCTCTCATTACAGAGGTATTCCGGTACATGGACATTGAAAAAAAATAAAAAAGATAAAGAATCAACTGCCTTATAACTACTGAATTTCATAGAGGACAGCACTGTCACATCTCTTCAAGGTTTATAAATAAATGATAAATGCAGGATGAAACCTCCTATTTTTTTCCCTCTTCCTTACCCAAATTTATCTGTCCTTCTGTTTGAAGGTTATATGGATGTTCTTTGTCTAGTACCTTGGCCAAAATGCAATAAGGAATAAGAAAAAGTTACTGAAAATTGACTTAGCATAGTGTGCTTGGACACAGCAGATTATAAGGCATCAGTTCACATCCTCAGACTTTCAGTGCATCTCTAGAGGATCACAGACTGGACAGGTTTTACTATTATTGTATTTCACTGCTGCTGTTACTTTTGTTAGTGTAGGCATAGAATTGATGCCCCATTGCTGAACCTGTATGGTCCTTACAGAGCACAAACTGTTCTCCAGTAGCGGAGTTACTCTGTGTGCACATCATTACCCTGAGTAAATGTGTCTTACCTGTTGGCAACAGGTAAAAAAAGGTCTCTCATTTAAAACCAGAGACCATAAACTGCGAGTGTGAACAGTATTGCAGAGTAGCTAATGCAGCACGCATCCATCTGACCTTACAGTGAGGTAGGTTGTTTGCTTACCCATATAATTTAGTGAAATACTTTGTATTTTGCAAATCTAAGGGACATTCAAGGAAAGATGTGGAGAAAGTGTTAGGGCTGTAGATATTGCGGCTCCAGGGAAGGGAATAGCCTCTGAGCTGAATTTGACCTTTTCATGAGGATCTTGATGTAACCATGTATGAGTTCTGTAGGTATTTTTTGTTCTTTGTGATGGAGTTTTCTTGACCCTTCCTAAGCCCCACAGAGAGATGCTTTAATGGCATGTTAACCTACTGATCAGTGAACTCTGTGCTAATGGGTCATGCTGGAGGCAGAGATTTTCTCTCTGATTGCTGGGATTATCCAAGGAAAGTCCAATTACCTGCTGGGGCTGGGGCGAGAAAAGTCACACGCTGCCTCTTTAGCATTCTGTCTGCAGGAGCTGTAACAACATTGGGTGTTGCAGGGGTAATGCTGGGGCTTTTTGACTGTTGTGGACATGCCTGGGAGGGCTGTCAGTGGTTACCTGCTAGGATGGGAGGAACTCCCAGGGTGAGTGACGCTGTAGTCATCTTCCTGGGGTTTTAAAAGACAAATAGCTAGGAAGGATTCGTGGGAAAGGACAGTAGGGTGAACACTTTTTATTATGCCCCTTCTCCCATTAGTTATTGGAGCAGGAGCATAGACATAAAAATACATTAGTGGCCATGGCTGTGTTCCTTCACAACCATGCTGTGTTTGGGGGTTGGATGTGGCTTATCTTTGGGTTTTTTTTTGAATGTCAGAAGTCAGCATGCCCCTTTTTAAGTCGTTCTGGGTCTGGAAACTTATTGTACAATTTCAACTTCAGGAAATGCATTTCCAGGGATGGTATAAAGCAGGATGCTTCCTTTCACGTAGTGCTGCCTTGCTATTTATCTTGCTTTCATATTCTATTTGAGGAGTCCCCATCAGAACTTGGTAACCAGGTTGACACAAAAGCTCTGCTTTCAGAGGGGACATAAGATTATGGCATAGTCAAAAAAAAAAAAAAAGTGTGTGAAAAAAGTAAGTAATTTTCAAATATGTACATGTAAAGGTAACTTCATAAAAATAGGTACATGCTTGGTTGAAGGGAGTCCTTTGGAGTCCTTACACTGTACAAATGACATCCTTGGTGGGTTTGGTGATTTATCAGGGCAGAGAGAGGCCTGAGCATGATTTCTGACATTATTACTAATGATTGTTACTAATGATTATTACTAAGTTCCAGTATGGGAACTTAGCTTGTAACACATCAATTTTGAAGAAAATGTAATTTGGAAAGCTGTCTTGGATCTGGGAATGCTATTGTAGTCTGGACCAGAATCACAAAGACCATTACATTACCAAGCCAATACGTGATGCAGAGAGAACATACGTGGGTTGTGAAGGGTTCAAGTCTAATCCCATGAGTTTGTCTGATTCAGGTCAGGGATGTGTGGCTTCATTTCCCACGCAGTACCTGAGCACTTCAAGCCTCTCCACCTGTGGCTGTTTCTCTTTGTATATATGCTGAGATGCTTATTGAACTGGGGTCTCAGACCTGGATCTCCCATGCTGGAAGTGACACTTCTAATGTCTGGGCTATCGACACATTCTGTGTTTTGTGATTTGTCTTAAGAAATACTAATTTCTATGTGAAAATTCTACAGTTCAGAGCAGGGTATTTGGTATTCTTTCTTTCCCTCTGTGATTTTTGAGGAAATCCTTTTGAAATATCTTGGTTTCAAGAGATTGAAGAGTAAAACCTATGTTTGGGTTTGGGGGGGGTTGCTTGTTTTTCTTGGGTTTGTTTGGTTGGCATTTTTTTGTTTGTTTTTTAATATTGCTTTCCATTCAGACATCATCTGGGGCTAACTCTTTCCTAGTAATAAACATGGAAGTATTTGTTTCCATCTTCAAGCTGGTATCCTCTGCACTGTTTTGTCCTTTTTAAAATATCTGTGATCCCATGCAGAAACAGGAAAATCAGCATAAATTTACTTTTTATACTAGTGTTGCCTCAGTTGCGATACTTTTCAGTGTCAGAAGACTGGCACCTTCCATTTTTTCATTTCCATAGCTTGCTGATGATGACTTTGGGAGCTCTTCATGTTTTGTAATAAAGTTGAGAGTGAATTAAAAAAAAAAAGGCAGAACTGTGCTTACACAACCAAGGAAACCATTTATGTTTTGGGAGTCAGTGCTCTTTCCTTCTTTAAGAGAGCTCCTCTTTGGCTCCCATGTCTCACACAAGTGATTTTGCCTTCTCTATTCCTTGCGACCTTTAATTTATGAATAGCCGTGTTATTTTCCTAACCTGGAAAACCTTCCTAATCAGAACTTTTGAACCCTGCCTGCAGGTGTCCTGTGCAGTGATGTTACTGGCACGCTGCCGTGAATTTTTAAAAACTGAGCTGGCATCAGAATTTAGTCCTTGGATGGGTAATGAGTATTGAATTTTTCAGTTTGATTTGTGTTTGGAGATCACTACCAAGTGCTGCTTCATATTGAATTTCACCTGCCACTGAGAACTTGGTTAAAGTGGTTGCATCGACAATGTTATGTATGGATACCATGAGAGTATTTAACATCCAAGGGGAACACTGCTTAGCCTGAGGGCAGGTGCACATTCAATATCACGTACATTTACAGAACACTCTATTTGTGGGCACTAACTCCCTTGATCACTGACCTTTATCTTTTTCCCTGCACGGAGTTAGTCCACTCTTATTTGAGCAAGCCTTAGTTGCTTAACCGGAGCTCATTTAGGCAAACTAAGAACACAGAGAATTATGTGTGGTTAGTCGTTAATACTGGTTTAGAAACAGCATTTGTAGTCTGAACAGTTCTTTCAGGTTTATCTTAGTCTTTGACATGATATGAGTACTCAGAGCATAAGAAAACTCAAGTTTTCATGCCATTTAAAATTTTTATTCTAATTTTTTTTGTGTACTGCTGCGGCTTCCAATTTCTTTGAAGTTTTTAGTATTTGTGTGAAAAAAATATAATGCCATTGCTAACACTTCCCTGTGATTCATAGTTAAAACTACTGGATACTGGTAGTCCCAGACACATTTTGAAATCTGATCAATATTGAAACTCTCTTACTTTAGGAGTTACAAATGAACAGAAGTTCCTTGACTATACAGAAAGAAGGATTTGAGGAAGGAGCTGGAGCTTTTAATGTGCTTTTTAGTTAAGTTGTTGTCTTTCATGTTGGAAAATAGAGGTAGACTTTAACATGGATGACCTCAACAAAATAACAGAGCTTCAGACAGTAACCATGAAGAGGAAGGACCAGGCAACTACTGTGTTCTAATGTGCAGATTGAAAGTCTTCAGCCTGTTGTTCCTGTGTCAAACTGGCACTCAAGAATGTATTTCTTGCAGCAGAGAACAAAATACTCTGATTTTTCTTTATCCTTGTGGCATTGTGGCAGTATCATTGTTACTTGGCCCACAGGCTGTATGTTTGAAATCCCTTACTTAAGGTCAGAATACCCCTTACTTACACTTTGCACAATGTGCCAGGGCACTGAAGTGGGACCATGGTTTCTATAAAAAATTGAAATAAGCCAGTGAATTGTAGTTATTTACTGTATTTCATCCCACCTCAGAAAGCATAAGTATAAGGTGTGATTTTTAATAAATAAGCACATTGTCCCAGTGCTTTGACTTGGAAAATTACATATCAGTATCTAGAGAGATTAGCAGACCATTCATTTCTCCCTCCAAGCAATAAATAATATCCTTCAACTTCACAGGAATGTTTTTCTGCTTAGTTTTAGCAGCATAGGTACTTATGAAGTACAAATGATGAAGGTAAAATAAATGAAGAGTGATAATTGAATAAAACTATGCCATTTGCAAAGCAAAACAAAAACCCCAGCTCTTTCCAACACTGCATCTCCTTCATTTCATCACTACAATGGCTTACTGTGACATCCACTAAGAGTTTTGCCTACTAACCTTGAAATGTATCTTTGTGTTTATTGTCAGGACCTTGCTGGCAAATTGAGCTTGACAATGAGATGGTGAAGGCTGGGGGAAGCAGGGTGACCTGGGACACACAGTTCTGCTAAAACCTTTCAAGGTTCGTAGAGTGCCTTTTCCTTTCCAACGAATCAAATTACCAACTGGGCAGCTCGTTCACTTAGCTAATCATTAATGTGGGACCCGTGAATTATGGAGCTTGTAACCCTTTACTCTTGCTAATTAATTTTTTGTGTGTGCCAAAATACTCTCTCTCCTGGTGCTGAGAGAGCCTTTAGTGGGGGCAAGCGCACTGAACCTGGTCTGGATTGTCCCAGAGCTGGGTGGCCCGGCTTGCGCCCGGGGCCCCGCTGTCGCCTGCGCTCGCAGGAAACCAATTCTGCTGACACCTGCTTGTGGCCAGCAGTCCTGGGAGCGGTCCGTCGTGGGTGCAGTTGGTAGGCAGCTCATTCCAACCCTGTTGGCTGCCCCAGGGTCCTGGTGCCTGCAGAGGTGAGTGTGCGAGGTGCGATTCTAAGCTGTGCCCTTCACTTGGGATGATTTTCACTTAGAATAACTCCGTCCTCCTTGTGCTGAAAAGTGCACGTCCTGTAAGTCTGATGCTTGTGTTGTGTTGTAGTTCTGGTTGCTTGAGTACACCTGTGGCCTTCAGCTATCTTGTGCCAGTAAGAGTGAGGCCAGCTTAAATTCCAGCTGAAGTTGGTCTCTATTCCTTCTTCACACTGCTTGTCTCCTCAACACATTGTGCACAAGGTCACCATGGGTTTGAGAGTAGCTTTTACATCATGTTTTCTCAGCATAACAGAATTAATTTGAAAGGCTTATTCTTGCATGTATAGTATAAGGATTTTGCTTTGTTTTATACCAGTTAGAAAAAAAGATGTTTTTATTTCCTTATAGCAGCACAGGCAGAAAATGGGAGGTGCTGACTCCATTTCTAAAGCCACCGAGAGCAGCTGTGCATCTTTCATAAGCCAAAGAGTTTTTCTGCAGCCCTTTTCAGCATTTTGAGGGAAGGAAATCTCCTATCTGTTTGATGTAACTGGAAAAGGATTCTATTTCAAATGCAGTCACTTCCCCAGTTTTTAATAAGTCCAGCTAGCATCGTGTGCAATGGGGGATTTGTTTGTTAAGTGCATATATGGTCAGAAAATGTCTCTGTACAAATGCTGTCATCCTTCTTGAGAGATCCAAAATCTGTCTTCCAAAATACTTCTGCTTTCCATAGTGCAAAAATAAATGGTGATGACTTTTTTCTTTTATCTGCTCTATAGCAGTATGAGAAAATCAGCTGGATTTTACTGTGGTTTGTTGATTGTCAACAAAATTGTTAATTGCTTTCTAATGTGAGCTAGAGAGCATGCGGCAGTACTTAAGGTATGATTTGTAAAGCAGCATGTTGGAAGAAGAACTTTTTGTTGTTTTGTTTGGTTTAAACTTGCAGATTAAGAAAATGTACTTTGCAAGACAGTGATTTTTCATTGCATCCCTTCAGTCAAACTACTTCTCATCCTATACTTGCACTACCAGGTCTTGGTTCTCTCAGGGAGTTTTTTAATCTTTCTGGCAGTTACCAGCATCCTTACCTTTTCTACCCTCAGAGCCCTTTAGAAAAAAGTAATATCTGACACTTAAATAGCAAATTACATCCTGAGAAGATTTTGAAAGTCTCCATTTATGTGTCTTTCCTGAGGCAAACAGCAACATGCATGTTTTTAAGATGAAAGCAGAGAGTAACTTATTCTAAGCATGCAAGGAATTGGTGCCATTTAATCTAAGAGTAAGCGACTTGAGCATGTAATTAACTTTTAGCTCGAAGGATATGAATGATTGCGAATTAATTATAAAAAAAGAAACATGAACTGTAGTGTCGTTATTCCACCTGCACTGAGTCAGTACTTTATAACACATGCTTGGGAGGAGGGACTGACTCTTGGTCCTGAGGCTGGGCTACACATCTAGGAGATGTCTCAATAAGGTAACATTGAAATAAGCAGTATTTGCCATGAGCCATCTGCCTAGCTCTCTTACTCAAATGAAGTAAAAATTGCCATCTATTTTCAGTGCAGGTTTTCCATGAAATGCAGGGCATGATGTAAATGACAGAGAGGTTTGCTTTTAGCAGAGTCCACTGAAGTCAGCTCTAAAACTGACAGTAAGACAGCAAATCACGGGATGAGTGGTCATGATGCAGTTCAGTGTGAAGAAGCCACTGAAACCATTTGTTGATTTCCATGAGCAGTAATTTAATGGTTCAAAATGATGCAAGACATATCAAGCCTTTGGTTTTTTTAATAGACTTTTTCTTATCCAAGGTAGTTAGAAAGATGAATGGTTAAAAAAAATAAGCTCTGTTTTCTTTTTATATGATGAATGAATTGAGAATGCAGTTTAAATCAGGTTTAACAGCAAATCATGATGTGAACATAATTTTGAGAACCTTCTCTAAATAATCCTGATTATGATGGGTGTACATATTGCAGTTCATTAATGGCAAAAAAGAGGAGATTTTAGCATTAGGTAAATTTGTTAAACCATGTTTGGTGTTTATCGACAAACTATTGTTAGCCTGTATGCCCAGCTAGAGAATACTGTATGCATAGTCATAGTATATTGAAAAAAATCTCGACATCTAAACATGAGAGCTGTTTTATGCCTTCTTCTAAGCTAAAGCATAGCCCCAGTGAAAAAATACAAATACTGGAGATCTTCCACAAAGGAAAATAAAAAAAATTGAAATGAGACTAATCAAGTTAGTTAACCTAAATAATAATGAATGTCAACATCAGTGAAAGTTCATGCTTATTAAAAATAAATAAATACACTCAAGTACATGCTATGCGAAAATAGTATCTGTTGTATTCACTCACAGTTATATTTCTCTTTATCAGGGGAGATTCTACTCCATAGGAAAGGAGATATTATAGAAATCACGTTGTTTGGAGGATTTTGGTGGCATTGGTCATGGAGGAGGAATTATTCCATATTAGTATGGCTGGTAAAATGTGAGGCCCTTGTGGCTAGCTTTAAAATAGTGAGTAGCACAGGTCCTCGGAAGATTTATGAGAAATACTTACATTTCAGTTGTCAACAGTATCATGCCTGCCTTATTTATTGGCCCTGTCATCTCCATGCTTTTGGAAATATCACCTCTAATTGTTCTGAATAATTGCAGCAACACCTGCTGGCAAGCCCAGACCTGATATACTGGAAGCTTTCCCATTGTTGACATCAGCCAACAAACCATTTGTGTCTTTGGCAGATGTTTTTAATTTCTTTTTCACGTGGAATTTACTTAGATCTATTCTCTTCCTCCAGTAAAGGCCAGCCACCTCTTTCAGGCTGTTTACCATCAGAAACTATATTGACTGGCACCAAACTTACATGGATGCTATAATGTTGATGTATTTTGTGTTTTGTGAATTCACTTCTTTTTCCTCCCTCGTCTTTTGTTTTGCAGAAGTTTCACATTTCATATTTTTAGCCTTCTAATTAAAAAAAAAAAAAAGAGTCCTTTACATTGTCTGTCTTTATATTGTCTTTGATTCATCTTGAAACAGTGACTTTTGCTTCCACTTGTCTTTAATACCTAGAGCACTTTGTTCTTTGTTTAGTCTGTATAATTTTACAAATTTCTGATTGCTTCCTCACTGTTCCTTTCTGGGTTGCTTTTTTTTTTTTAGTTTAATTTTGTACTATATGCTACAAAGGCTTTGGTTGTAATTGAAAAGCAAAACAAAACCAAAATATGATTTTAAAAAATGAAATATACCCAGATGAATGGCAGTACAATGGAAGACAGTAACACCACCCCCCAAATAAACATTGCTCGTAATATATACTTAAAATCTTTCTGTTCTTGGAGTGATGTGTCATCTAAGTAAGAACAAATAATCTCAGTTTCTTTTGACAAGATAGATCTGGGTAAGTTTAAAAATTCACTTTACATGAGACTTTATAAGTTGAACTTTTTGGTTCACTATTCTTTGGTAGGGTACACTGGAGTGTTGTTAACAAATTGATATTTCATCAGTGTGCGACATGGACATACACATTCAAAGTGTTCCTAAATGTTTCAAGCTGGACTGTGATATACAGCAGCAATGTGTCCTCCCTTGCTCTTTCCCTCCTTTGCCAAAAAAGTACTCCCTCCTTCTAAAAAAAAGTACTAACAAGCAGACTTCAGCAATCACAGAATCCCTGAGGGGTCAAGCAAGCCATACTGCTTTATAAAGTACAGCAAGTAAAATGGAGTGCGCATTCTCAGTCTTTCTGCAGTGATGGAAGAGTACTAAAATCAGTCCACTGTCCTTCAGTCACAAGTTTTGCTGGACACTTTCATGAAATGCAAATCCACAAAGTCCTGGATGTGGGCTCTTAATTTCCTGTCACTGTACCTTCTGCTGTCAAAAGGGCTGACAAAGTCTCTCTACATTCTTTCAAGGTATTACCCTTACATACCCAATGCCAGAAATGCTTCTTGCCTCTTTCACTTAGGCTGCTTGTTACCATTTTGTGCCATATTGTAGATATTCTTTATCTTAATGAAAAACCTCTTAAAGGTGTTTATTTTTCATCCAGGAGAGCTTTATTTGTGAGTTAGATGTGCTTTGTACATGAACATTTTTTTTGCATAGGATGTTAGTCTTCTATCTTGGAATAAACAGAGAGAGGGGATAAGTAAATTAAGGTGTTTCAGTGGACCAGACTATATTACTAAATATTAAATGTATATGCTCTACCAGCTTTCATACTGGATAACAGGCTTCCTCCTATTCTGCTTATTATCCTTAATTGTCCTAAGCTGACAGTTCTGTCCTGTGACTTTGGAAGCTGTGTGGCTCTTTGTTTCTTGACTCAAATTGAAAGCAAATTCCATCTTGCCACATCTGTTATGCTCAGGTCTCATCCTAATCAAGAGTTAAATTCTCTGCACATGATGCCCTATACTGATATATTCCTTAATATGGTATAGTTTCAGTATCTACACATCAGGTTGTATTAGCTACAATTGAAGCTGTAAATTGTACACTTCTCCCTCATCACTCGTTCCTCAGTGGTAAGTCACCAAGATGTTTGCACTGATACCATTAACAGTTTACAGCCATTCTTTCTTTTGGAAGGTTCCAGTTATAATCATCTCCAGGCTCCAATTTGTGCCATACATGGCCCTCTACGTGGGTTTTTGTACCCATTCCAACCACCTGGGTCCCATTACTCTCATTTGGTTCCCATTGCATGGACTTCCTGTCTGTATTATGGAATTTATTTTAATTTTTGAACATTTAACATAAAATGTATGGTCTGTACATGAAAAAAAAATAAAATTACCACCCCATGTTCTAAAAGTATAATTTGATTTCTGCATATTCTTACTCATTGTTATATCAGTCTGTTGGAAGACAGTATCAAAGTGTAAGAATGCCCCTTGACAGAGTTTCTCCACAGAGTAAAGAATGTTTTCAAAATACCAGTTTCTAAAATCCCCATAACTATTTTTACAGTCACAGAAAAATGCTGTAAGAGATCTCCCAGGGTCATCTGGCTGTATCCCAAGGCAGGATACTTAGGCCACCCTAGAGAGACAGTTTTCTGGCCTTTTGTTAAGTGAATATTCTGTCAACTTCACTGGTGTCTCTAGACCACATGGTATGCAACAAGAATTTTTTGTTGTGTAGTGATGCCTGATGCTGAGGCTGAATTTGCTATTCTCTTTCTCACTGGGAATTTATGGGATGCTTTTTTCATTTCCTTAAGCTTTTATTTTCATTTTCAATGCATAAATATATGTTTCTATATGGATATAAAATATATTAGAGCATCTTTCATAGCGTGTTTGCCTCATACTGCCCTTCAGAGATCAATGGCATGTAGATAGGCACAGCTTTTTACTTGTAGGCAAGGACAATGATGGTGCTATGCAAAAACATGTAAAGTGCCTTAGACCTTTCTACAGGAATGCATAAAGACAGAGGAGGATTTGAACGAGAGAGTAAAGGTCTTTTTCTTTCTAATGAATTAGAATTTTTTATTGCATTTTAGTCCTGCAGGTGAACAAAATCTACCTCCCGTGGCACAGCAGGAGGTACATGGCATCAATGGCCACGCTCCTCATTTCTCCTTTACTTTACTCCCCAGGTTAAGGCTTTCTGCCTCAGCCTCACTGGTATTTTCTTTCCCCGATGCCAGAACCTACACATTAGATGCCTAAAACACTCTGTGCATAGACCATCCAGTCCAAATTGGGGATTTTGTTTTGCATCGTGGATGTCTCTTCCAGGTTCTTGGTCATTGATACAGGAAAATCCACTCATGAATGGGCAGTTACAGCACCCCAGCAGAAACAGGGCCAAAACCCTACTGCATGCCAGCTGCCCTGTCATTCCAGACAGCAATACCACATGGCTCTGTACCTATCTCAGAAGATCATGGAGGGGATACACGGTGACTGAGTAACTCCAGTACTTTTTGCTGGGTAAGAAAGCAACTGAGAGTTAGAAAGGGGTTCATTTCCACAGTCACGCTGTCTAGAGACAAGTCCTTAAGCTGTTGGCATGTATTTCTTTCTATTATGTGCCTGCTGGGGTCAAGAAAGCAGAGAAGAAATATAGGTCTTTCCTTCCTTAAACTGAAAACGCTTATATGTAGAAAGCTATGCCATAAATTCTAGAATTCTGTGAATTTTTAACTTGGTTGGAAGGTGAAAAGACAAAGGCACAGCTGAAAATGCTAGCTGATTAGTCTTGTGTATAAAATCCATTTAAGGGGCAATAGCAAACTTCTGTATAAAAATTAATTAGAACATAGCACAGTCAGTTGAGATCAAAGAGCGTACATTTATTGTGAAATATATGGTTGCTGGAGACAATTCATTTTTAATTTATTAGATTCCATAAATTGTTTTCTGATAGGTTAGGAACAGAGATCTATCAAGCTTATTCACATAATGCTGGCTCTGGCAACTAGCTAAGTGAATTATTGTCTTGAAGTATATGCTTACCCTTTAATGGTAGTAGACACAGCAATGAAACTACATGGAAGTAGTGCAAGTGTGTTTTTAAGAATAACAAAATCACTTCTAGCATAGTAGAACAAGTTGATACTAGCAAAATAAAACCCCACACTTTTACTGTAAGGAGTGACAGAGAAAGTAAGCATTGCTTTCATCTTACTGGTGTGATGTCTGGTATTTTTTCTGAGATGCATATTTGAAAAGGTGGAACCTGAGGCGGCTATATCCAAGGTGCTTTCAGGTTCTTGAAATGTGGACATGAATTTGTGGTGGAATTCCTCAGTGCTGCTGTCTTCTATATTGTCCTTCATTTTTTGCCAGGGACAGAATCAATCTATCCCATTCAGATAATGACCACCCTTTCACCCACCTGGTTTGACTTTGCCTTCAGACTGCTCACCTGGATACAATTCGGCCTTATCCTGCTGCTCCAGCAGCTGTCCCTGGTAAGAGAGAGGCATAAGGCCTTGGCTCTCTCCTGCTTTGTAGTGTTGCTTCATAAACGACTGGAAAAATGTGTAAAAGTCAGTTTTTTTCCTCACCTTTTTCCTTTTTTATTTCTGCTTTCATCTACAATATGATACATGCTGTGCTGAAATCAAGGATGTTGTAAAAATTACAGTGTATATAGAATTAAGACTTCAGTATCTGGTCAGGCTATAGGCACAGAGACTCCGGGAGTATGAGAATGAGGAAAGGAAGGTGAGAAGTATTCTCATGTTTGCAAACCCTTGACTCAATTGCACATTTCCCCTGCTGTTCTTCCAGTGTAACTAGACTTTTTAGTTTGACCTGTGCTCATTTTATCCCAGTGCAGGTTTGGATTCCTAAAAAATCATTATTCTCTGTGGCTGTGGAAACCAATCTTATTTTTTTATATTGCATTTAAAAAGCAACCTTCGTGTTTTTGTGGTTTTTTTCCCTTTTTCTGCCTCCTGTTGTAATTAATTTTCAAGTACAACTCTTTATGAATTTCAGAGGTGGTCTGATGAAGCAGAACAAGATATTTTAGATTCACAAGAATCTTAAAACATCTGCTGTGTAAAGAGACCTATTGGCAGAAGGATGGAGAGTGCTTATATATTTTCAGAATTGCATTTGAGAATCCAGTACAAGACATAGGCCAAACTCTTCAGGAAAGCAACAGGATATTTTTGTTTTAATATCGTTTTGATATCTTGGGTCTTTTATATGTTGTCAGTATATCTGCTGGCAATTTAAATATAATATGTTTGCTCCCCTCTCTTTAATTTACAGAAGGAGTGAGAATCTCAAAAAAAAAAAAAAATTGTCTTTTGGGTATGTCCAAGTGTGCGCATCTAAATCCTGTGGAAGGTTGAACAGCATCAGACCATTATTTTCTGAAAAAATAAGCTATTGCAAATCAGCAGGCATGAAGCCAAGTTATAATAGAATAATTTATTATAATTTGATGTAGATGGTGGGTAGAATGGATAGATTGTAATTGAAGCTAAGTGAATAATTCCAGTAAATAATTTATTCAATGAATTTATCCTGTTTTCCTGCTCAGAGATTGTTTTTAACTCCCCCCTCTCCCTTCCCTCCTTCCATTTTATAGCCCCTGGGGGTTTTTTGTCTAACCAGAGTGCTGAGGGCTCTCTTTGTTTCATGGTGTGCTGGGCTGTGCTGGCCACTGTGGCAGTGCTGCCATTTCACACCTCTGCATCCCCAGGTGTGCACGGCTGGAACCCCATGCTTGGGGAAGTCTGGTGGGGCTTTGTGTGGGACATGCCCATCACAGCAACAGGGCTTCCAGAGATGTGGGCATTCCTTCAGGGCAGGAGTTAGTTATGTCAGGGGCTTTGAGCTTCACAGAGGCGTAGAACCTCCTCAGCAGAGACCTACTCAAGACAGATAACAAGGGGCTTTCTAGAGGACGACAATCATGTTTTACTTGGGCTGTCGACATGTTCAGTTTCTGTGTGTGTGCGCAGTGGTGGAGGAGTTTTAGGTTTGGTTTTCCATGGCTTCCAGAAGAGAGTAGAAATGTTTGTGCCATAAAAATTCCTTCCAAGAAAATGTCTCCAGTCCAAGGAATTTGTTTACTGAGCAGGGGCTGTGTTCCCAAAGCCTTGTGTGGTTTTGTTGCTATTACTGTATGTGCTTGCATCCTACTGGTTGATCAAGCTGGCCAGCATGCTGTGTCCTTATCCTGTCTTGTTCTGCTCTTTCTTCTAGGTATTTTTCTAGCTTTTAAAACAATGTTTCTGGGATTTTGAGCTTTTCATCAAGCTTTGTCCCCCCTCAGCAACCCATCCCTTCTTAGTCAGGAGTTTGGACAAAGACTATTAGATGCATGCACATTTAATAGAATAATTTTTTCCTGGTTCCTTCAAGGACTCAAGCTAAGTCCTCCACCTTTCATATACATTATTAGCACATTTTTGTAACATTTCATCTCCTTGCTTTGAGTAGTAAAAGAGTTTCATGTCAGAAGGATTAATGTTCCTAATTGATACTTGAAGTAGCACTGACTAAAACGAATTGAGCTATAAATATCTCAGAACTATTCTTATTCAGACAGGTTGCAAACTTAAGTCGGCATCACTTCATCAAGTCTATGATGATCACAGATTGCTTAGTGCTCTAGTAAATGAAGCACAGACTGAGACAAAATAGGGCAGAGGGTGTGAACTTGTGATGTTTGATTTCGGAGCTCTGAGCCACCAGTCTGGGATATAGAAATTAAATCTAATGCAGCAGAACCTGCGTATAGTGCTGAGCGTGTCTTACTGTGGTTTATGGGTTTACCAAGTTCATCCTCACAGTTACTAGGTCTGAAGATTTTAGTATTATCATTCTGCTCTGTGTTATCTCTTTGCCCTTCTTGTTCATCATGTTTTAACACAAAAATCTCCTAGACCACAGAATCTGCCCTTCCATGACCTGTCTCACTTTCTCCCATAGCTCCAAGACACCACCTGTGGAAAAGGGCTTTAATCCTACACTGCATCCTCAGCACAGGTTTGGAGTGATTTCACACAGGGTCATCCACCTTCTCTGCGCTGCTGTGGGTCGGACTGCGAGTAGCAGGTTTGAGTTCTTAAGGAGGCTTGCATTTTTCTTTTGACAAAAGTGGAATTGTTTGGTTTTGTATAGATAATCCATATATTTTTCAAAGTTACTTCACTGTTCCTCTTAAACAACTTCAAAACATTTTACTTTAATATTAATTTGTAAAAGCAAATTATTTTAATGATAGAATGTATGAACAATAGTTTAATCTGTTCAGCAGTCTGGTGTATTTTTTAATAGATTTTTAATATTAATATTGGAGCAAAGACAGTAATTTCTGGTGCTTTTACAGCTGTGAAAACATGCCTATTGCAAAAAGAGACTAAACTGTACCAAAGGGCGCACTGTGCCAGCAATATTTAATACTTCATTGTAGGTCCGCTGTTTTAAACATCTGTCCTTCATTTAGTGTATTTTTAATACAGAATTTTTAGTGTGGGCAAAAATGTAACTTTTTATAGTAAAATGCTTTCTCTGCTACTGAGAAAAAAGCAGCTTAGGATTCTTGAGAAAAAGTATTTTTAATGATTTATAGGATTTGGGTCACTGGCCTTCAACTTCCATAAAACAGTAAGTCTTTTTTAGTGAAACGAATGCATTTCTAAGAACACAAATGTGGTTGATAAAGGAAGTTTCTGTGAAGTAAATATGGAAGCTGGAAAGGGAAAATTACCCTGTAGCCCCTGTACTCTGCTGCACATTATGCGTAAAAAGGAAATAATTGAGTTACGAAGGCTGGGGCAGGTGAATGCAACAGACTCCAGCAGTAAAAAGGAAGAAATAGAAAATGAGTTGTGCATGAAAGATACTGAGGTTATGACCACCTGATGGGATTGTCAGTATTCTGTGGGCATTGTAGGATGTTCAGGGTGGAAGGGACCTTGGGAAGTCACTTGATCCCAATCCCATCTTCAAATGGTGTGAGATATACTGGGGTCTTGCTATGCATGAACAGCCCATCAGCTTGAGAACAGACTTGCCACTGCTGAGGCTGCACTTCAAATCCTGTGTCTGGTTCTGGGCCCCTCGCTACAAAAAGGACATTGTGGTGCTGGAGTGTGTCCAGAGAAGGGCAGCAGAGCTGGAGAAGACTCACAGGCGGTGTTTGGCTTGGAGAAGAGGAGGCTCAGGGAGACCTTATTGCTGTCCACAGCTACCTGAAAGGAGGCTGTAGCCAAGTAGGGGTCATGCTCTTCCCCCAGGTAACAAGTGTTAGGCCAAGGGGACATGGCTTCAAGCTGTGCCAGAGAGGTGTAGATTGGATAGATATGAAGAAAAATTCCTTCAGTGAAAGGGTGGTAAAGCACTGGAACAGGCTGCCAGGGAAGTGGTGGAATTTACATCCCTGAAAGTGTTGAACGATGTATAGATGTGTTGCTTAGGGACATAGTTCAGTGGTGTCCTTGGCAGTGCGGGGTTAATGGCTGGACTCAGTGATCTTAGAAGTCTTTTCCAAACTTAATGACTGGCTACAGAAGAGAGCAACATGTGTACAGTGTAATTTTTCCACACTAGTGTAATTTCCACTATCATTTTCTGGAAGAAGACTTAAGTGAGTGAATGTTCACAGTTTTTTATGCATGTAAAAATAAGAATATCCTTGCCCTTACAGAATATCCTTGTACATTAAACAAGTCCTCACAAAAGCAGAAGAGCACAGTGGCTACCATGTAATAAATTAAACTTCCAAATATGTGGCAAGTGTCCATGCTCATCCCATTTAAATATTTATCATAAATACATCTTAGATTAATTCCTCCCTTTCACAGGTATGAGATCACCCAACTTATTTTGGAAAAGGATTTACATTTTCATCTCTAACAGCACAAAGAAGGTCTCTGGTGTGCTTGTCCTGCAGTAATGATGCTTGGACACAAATTGGCTTGTTTAGATAACATAATCCTAGATCAGTCTGCTGGAATATGTTGGTGGATGAGGATGTTTTATCCTGCAAGGTGGGAAAACAAACACTAGATATACTATTTTAATTTGTAAAAGGAATAGTTAAGGAAGGGAACTCTGCATTAGGACTCAAGGCTTTGATGGTGAGGCTAAATGACATCTTAGTTACTAGGAGAAGTGTTATGGGTCTTGTGTGGGAAGAGCACTTGAAATTATGTCCACAGATACATTTCAAACAGCTTCTATTTGTTCCTGTCATATATCTCAGTATAATTAATTGATGAAGATTTACTCTGTCTCTTATGTGAAAGGACTGTTTGAAAGAAGGAAATTAATTTGGCTCATATTAACATTGCCTCAGCTATACCTTCCTTTACCCACTTTGTACAGGTATATTACTACCTGAAAAAGGATTAAGAAACAGGTCAAGATGGGAACCTCCATCAAAACTAAACTGAAAAATGATCTTTTTTTACCCATGAAATGCTTTGTGGTTGTGTGTGGTCTTGTTGAACTGGCAGGGTTTTTTCAACAAAATATAACGGGACAGAAAAAAATATTTCTTAATTTATATACAGATACTAAATCTGTCAAATTATTTTTCTTTCTTTTTTTTGAGAAAATATATCTTACATTTGTATAAGTACATGAGGTCAGTGTGAACTATGGGAATTCAACATCTTTTATGTTTTGGGTTTGTCTTTTAAGCAGATCTGCCCTTACAGTTTTCAGTGATGTAGTATGTGGATTAGAATTGTGACCTTTTTTAGTAATGTTCCTGACTTCAGAACATGCGAGTTAAAAAATAAAAAACATTCAACAGTACACCTGACACAGCTCCTAATGGCACTAAAAAAAGGAAGCCAGGGCATGTCGCTCTTAATTTTCCATAAAAGAAGGAAGTGCAATGTATTTTAGAAGACCAATTGTCAGCTAGATTACCAATGACTGGAAATGATTAAAAAAGAACATCATTAACATAATTTGGAAAGACAAGATATTAACTAAGAATATAAACTATTTTTTTCTAATATAGCAGGCATACTTTTGTGGCTGTAGAGGCAGCAAGCATACTCAGGTGATAACACTTAAAAATTTGTCAAAGGTAAAAAACCACCTGTTTTCTTTTGAGTTTTTGATTTATGTACATTCACTAGGGTTGAATTAAAAAAAAAGTGGAGAAAAGTATATGTGTATGTTTCTCAGGATGGTCATTATGGGCAATTTCTTCTTACAGGAATTCTTCAGGAACAAATCTTGAGTCTGGAATCATCAGGATGTGGTCAAGAGCAAAATCCCAGTTCATAGAGGCACAGGCAGGTGTGGGGGACTGCTGAGGTAGGAACTGTCAGACAGTTCCTGTTATTGGCAATCTGGTCCCCTCTGCCAGGCCTCTGTCCTTGTAGGAATGCCAGGATTAGGCCTGCAGCTGTACAGACTTAGTCAATTAAGAGAACTTAATTAAGAGAACCTGATTTTACTGGAGTTACATCCAGGGTTAAAGCTCTGAGTGAAGCCAGTTGAGACATTCAGAGGTACTGACTCAATTCTGGATGCCATTAGGGTCACCAAACTTGTCAAGAGCAAGACTTGAATGCCCTTTCTTAAGGATACTTAAAATAAATAAAGCCTTTCTGAATTATCTTCCTGTATAAAACTGAAAAATAAAAAAAGCTCTTCCCATCCCTTGCCACCATATGCATGGATTAATTGTGGTTCACATAACTTTTTAAAATATTTTAGGAACAAAATAACTCTAAAATATATAAATACTAAAGGTTTCATTTGTACCAGGCTCAGCAATGCATTTTCTTTTGACTCTGTTGTGAGATAATGTCTGTAAGGCAGCTCCATTGTAATAAAAAGTGCTGATTTCATAGGAGATTGCAAATGACAAGCTCTGCGTCAAATTTAGCTGCTCTTTGGAGATAAAAATGGAAGCACAGAAAACTGAGAGCCCAGTATAACTGAACAGCTCTCTGAGCTGTTGCATTTTATATACATGATGTTAATTTTCTAAGGTGAGGGCCAAAATAAATGTTTGGAATTCATTCTTAGTTCTGTGGTGCAGCAGAGATTGACGTGCATTCACGGCTGCATCATGGACACTGGAAAAACCCCACTCACCATTGGAAGGAATGCACTTGGCACTGAGTCAAATGCACAGCGTGGAAGCATTCACCTAATTAGTGTTTTAACAGCTGCTTAAGGTTCGTTTCAATGGGAAGAAAATTATTGAGCACAATTTTATGTAATTAGTAGAGCATAAAACACGTGGTGTGTCTAATTAAATGTTTAAAACTATTGACATTACGTAGCTACTGTTGAGGTAAATGAAGTGGAAAATCGTTATGATTTTTTCAGTTGGTAAATTACTCCACAATATGCTCAAAGGCCCATTTGATAAGATGAACTCAATCCTAATGCAGAATGATGAGCACCGGGGCCTTTTCACACCCCACAGGTATGTGGAGGTCTCACCAATTTAACTGGAAGAACTGGCTGGCATTTCAGGGCTTTCAAGTCTTGCCAGCATGTGCTCCACTCTTCAGAGCACACTGTGTTAAATGCAAGTATGTCCCGCTGCTTTGGTTCACAGCTCCTTTATCCAAAGGGCGACAAACTGTGCATTGTAGAGCTGAAGTCCTCGCTTTCTGATCCCAAAACAATAAAGCCATTGAGTAACAATCCAGCAGGCACTTATAAAAGAAGAGGAGCTTGGCATTGCAAGCAAATTTGCTTATAAAGCTTGTTGTATTTCACAGTTTACATTGTTGAAGTAGTTGGACTTTGTTTTGCAGTTCTCAAGATAGATACGGGAGTGCAATTATATATCATGCAACATCAGTAGTGTGATTAATTTAAATGCAGTTGTACTACAGGTGCTTCACTCTATGCTTGTAGCACTCTGTTCTCATCTTTATTTACAGGAGTATTGAACAATGTTGACAGTAAAACCCAAACTTCTGAGATTCATTTTTCCCCATTTGAGTCAATACAGTTTTTGCCTAACTGATATTTAATGATATTCTTTGTCATGTAAACCTCTTTTTTTTTTTTCTATTTCAAATGCAATAGAGAAGAAATAGAACAAAGATGGGAGTGGGGTTTAATTGCAGCTGTGATACTCAAATCCAGCAAAGATAACAGAAAAACACAGAATTTACACTGGGATAACTGAAGATTCATCTACCCCTTTTGTATTGAGTTACTTAGCTCTACAAGCTAAGTTTATCATTCTGTATAATACTTACAGTAGCTGTCAATATAACTATAAAATGAGCATATGCATAATGGAAAGGTAAACATTCCCTAAAAGAAATTATATTTTGCAGGGAAAAAAAACAAAACAAAACAAAACGGGAGCAGTTGCCTTTTTTTTGCTTCCATAGCTTTGCATCTCATTGTTCATTTGTTTTTATGGCCTCCAGGAAACCATGACGTAAGGTTAAGCTGTGATTACAAGTTTGCATAAGACATGCCAGCATTACCTGCCTTGAAAGGCAGCAGATCACATCACTCTTCTGAGGAGGGGAAGTTGAAGGTGTCATTCTTCGGTGTGTTTCCTCCAACAACTGGAAAAAATACTGAGGCCCCAGACATGGGGTACTTACTGATTCCTCTTCATGGCACAGCTTCAAGACCATAAATTGAGGGCAGGTACAATTTTTAATCTTCTAGAAGGAGGAGGAAGTTGTGCTGAAAGTGATGGGGGATTTATCCCAGGGAAGGGCAAATGGCAGTAGCTCTTCCCTCTCCAGGACCACCACCAGCCAGTTGTGCTAGTGCTGAGGCAGACTGGACACAGCAGTGCCTTAGGCAGTGGCTCACACTGCATAGATGCAAACCCAAAAGTTTCATTTCTGGGATACTCTGGTAGACTCTGGATTCCCCAGGAAAATAGACTCCAGGTAGCTGCAGCTGCTGAGCCTTCCCGCTTGCATTATTTTACTCCTGGAGGTATCCTACCCTAGAGCTTGAAAGAGAAGGTTCTTATGTGGGGAGAGAGGGAGTCAAGCATCTATGAACGATACCTACTTCCTAGAAAATTAAAACTTTTACCTGTTATCTGTCACTAACTAGAATGCTACTCAGGGACTCGTCATAAGATGCGATCTACATTTTCCTGATGTACCTCAAAACACAGTAAGAAGTCTGCCTTTTGTTTTGAGGAACCTATTCAATCTTAAACGACTTAATCTGCTATTTAAATGTAGTGACATAATTTTTAAAAGTGCCCTAGGAACTTCATGAAGAGCAGGAGTGGTCATACTTCACAAAACTATGGGAAAGAAGGATCAGGAGAATCCTGTTGTGTCTTTTCAGTGTGGGGCTTTTGGAAGGCTGTAGCAGCATCAGGGCTGTATGTGAGGCTGTGGAACTTCAGCTGTGAGCTGAAAGAGTTAATTTTTCAAGTTCATCATGAGCTGTGTTTACTGATCCTTTCTTATTCCTTTGTGATAATTGGCACCTCAGATTCTCTGCTAATTAATTGGGCTGCAAGGGGCAGGTGGCGCCATTCTGTTTTGATAATCCCTGTCAGCAATGTCTGTATAATCTCTTTGTTTAATTAAAATGAATTTGTAATAGGGGTGCATGAACTTGCAATTTGGGATTTTTTTTTCCTCCCTCTTTCTCCCTCTTTCTCCCTCTTTCTCCCCCTCTCTGCTTCCCTCCCTCCTGGCTGTGCTTTGCTTCACTTCAGTGGGCGTTCGCTGCTGGGGGGCAGTTCTGCACTTGTGGAGCCACCATAGTCCTGTGCTATTGTCACTCTGCAGTCTCTTTGGAAATGCCTTACCTCGTTAACACTCCTCAAGACATAAGCCATTTATTTTGAAATGTCTTTTTTTTTTTTCCTTTTAAAACAGATAACATATCTGTAAAGAGATTTCAAAACTTCTTCGTACCTCAAGTTTAAAACAGTTCAGAAGGTGAATTGAGGATTAAAATAATTTTAGTTAAAACCAAAATATTTAACCATTGAAACACATTACTGTAATGCTTTGTCAATTCATTGCTCGTTTATCTCCATGGCCCTGACAAAAAATTCAAGCAAGCAAACAAAATCCAGTGCCAAAAGCATTGTTTATCTTAAGTCAGTTCAGGCAATATGAGCAAGGGTCAACTTTTTAACACTCTCTGACTGAGGACAGATTTCAGAATGGAAGTTTAAATTTCTGCTAAGACATAAACAGTTTCAATGTGTGTTTTATTATGATTATTGGAAGTTTTTCAGGCCAACTGCAAATACAGAAGTGGATTGCAAGCCTCGTCCTTGAGGGGGCTGCATGGCTTTGAAGGTCCCCTCCTTCTCCAAGTGCCTCCCTGATGTTTTGTCTAGCTCCTCTTCACATTCCAGAGCAGAGGACCAAAAGTCACAGGAGCCAGAACAAAACACAAGATTTGTTTCACAAACATTTTAAAGGGATAAGAAGGTGAAGGATAGATGGCGAAGGCTTCTTGTGCCATGGAGGACATTTCACATCAAGTGCTCATCTTGTCCAGTGGCCTGACAGCTCACATCTGCTGGCTGCTGTTCAAGGGGAAAATTATATACTTAGGTGTTTTTTGTTGTTTTTTTTTGTGGATTTTGTTTGTTTGTTTTGTTTTGTTTTGTTTTTCCTCTTGTGCCTATACAGGAGGCATGCTGGGCCTAGCAGAAATCAGAATCCCAATTTTGGCTGAAATTTCACTGCTGATAGGTCACTGAAGGAGTCTGTCAAACTTTTGTAGTAATGTGAATGCACACAATTCCTTAGAATCTAAAAGGGAAAATAAACAAGATGGTTTATAGTAGTTTAATTATATTGTTATCCCTTCTGTGTTCAGATGAGGTCACTCAGGAACTGACAGCGGCACTCATGGCTTGCTTATGTTTATCTGAAAAGGGTGGCATAAAAGATCACTTCTTCAGTGGCATCTGTCTCAGCATTTCTGCAGGTCTCCAAGACTCTCCTATTGCAGATACTTTTTCTCTGCCATACTGATGTGTTCACTTGAATGGTGTGCTGAAGCCACACATCCAGCTCATTTTCCTGTGGTGTGTTTACTAGTTCCACAGATAGGTGTGAGTATCCCTCATCCAGAGAACTTGGAAACTGTAAGATGCCAGCAATGCAGAATGTGTTTCATCCTTTCCTACCCATTCCTAGTGTCCTTGAGGTCCTTCCTTTCCTCCTACTGAAAAAGCTGCTGTTGGTTCAGTGTGAGCAGTTAATGTCATAGAACACTCAAGGCATCTGTCAAGAAGTCAGCTCACAGGAGATGAGGTCCTGAAATTACAGTGAAGAATGTTTTAGAAAGTTCATTTGAAAGATTTTTTTTTTAAATAGATATCAGTAAACTAGCTTTTTCTATGGGAGATTCAAAATAAGCTGGCAAACTTCTTAGCATTCCCCTGCAGAGCTCTGAATGGATACCCAGAACTGCCAGCATTTGTAACCTCATCATTAGCCTCGCAGTCATTATTCTGTCAAATGTTCCTACTGTCCACACTCAGATGGTCACAGGAAACTGTTTTAATGCAGTAAAACAAAATGAAGTTTCTAGTTCTCTTCAAATTAGGGAGAAGTTTGAAAACTCAAAGACTGGCAGGGGGAAAAAAAAATCAAGAAATTCTTCTGTTCTAATCATCTGTGTTAAGAGATTAACTAAAGCTATGGCTTTTATTATTAAAACAGAGTGAAAACATAAAATGAACACAGTCATAATCTATCTTGCTGCTGTTTGCCTCTTTACCATATGAGTGCTCTGCAATGCCTACGTGGCAAGAGGGAGGAAATGTCAGTTCTCTCTCCTTGGTACTGGATGAGCATCACACTAGAAAGAACTGCAACACAGCGAAAAGCAATCCCCAAGCTTTTCAGAAATTGGAAATGCATCCAAGGGTTTGCCTGCATCACAGACATTCTTAGAATTTTCTCTTATAAATTGTATCTTTAAGGTACAAGACTGCAGAGGTTTAAAACAGAAAAATATCTCCATGTGCAGTAGCAAGGAAAAAAAACCCAAAAGCTGAAATCCTGAAAAGCTCAAGAGGTCCAAAGGAATCTTTCTTCTAACTTGAACATAGCAACTAGGAATCAGCTCAGCAGCATCTAACCCTTATACATGGTGTCTATTGCAAGTATGACTCAAGTGCGGTTCCTTTTCCTGGTAATTAAGATGCTGTTGTGTAAAGGTGTGACTTCAACGTTGTGTCTGGGCCCCCCACTCTTCTGGCTTATTAGCACATTTCCTGGAATAGTGATAGCTTCAAGGTTTTGCTGAGCTCTGTTTGTTTGTGAGTCCAAATGAAAACAATGGGAGAGTTGAAACAACTTCTGAGACGTGTGAAGAGCCTTTTATTTGGGGAGTTAATTGGATTTCTGTCCGCCTGGCTTTAGGTGAAAAATTCCCAGGCAATTCCATGGTTTCTGTACAAGCGTCTCCTGAGTGTGACTATTATGGATATGTGGTGTTAATTAACAGACTCACAAATCAAGCTATGGTACGGGGTTTTACAGAGATGTCTGTAATAGACACAAAATATAATAACTCATGTGGCTCTGGCAGCACCTCTCTTCTTCTGTTTTTGAGTCTCAGGTTTCATGATTTAGTTCAGGTCCTTTTGGTTCCAGACCTAGTTACTGCTAGATTGCCACAGGAAAGTATGAACATATTTGCTCCATATTACTCTGTAGACTAGAGGTAGAAACTCCTAAAATCCAGCATTTCATATCTGAAAATCCAACTCTAAATGTGAATCATCTTATGTAAGAATTTCTGTCCAAGTTTTAATGTGGCAAGACCTGAGTGTCTCCCAGAGTGATCCCTCTCCCTCTGTTGAGCATCAGCAATAGCAGAGTAGCAATTCAATTGCAAAGACTATTTTGGAATCTTTGGAAGGATTTGATGCATGCCAGAAACTGTATAAAAATCACTCATGCCACAGAGGATTAAATGCCTTCTGAGAACATGGAATTCCACCTCTGAAACATGATTCTGTTCTTGCTCAGATGCCTCGAAATGGTAAGTCCATTTCTTTGGTTTATAGGTGTTTGCTGCAGAGAGTCCAGCTATGCTGATGTCAAAGCAAGGAGCTAATGCTGTCAAATGGTCCCATTTAATTGCACTACTTAGGTCTCATATGTAGACTGTGAATAATAATTTTTAAGTTGAGAAATGTAATGCAAATGTAGAAAGGGATGCTGTGAATCATCCAAAACTTTTTTAGGAAGCAGTTTTTCCTCTCACCATCTAGAAGGTGGGTACTAAAGAAGTTCTGTTTTTTCCTGCCTCATAAATTCAGCAGTTCAGAGGAAAAAATGCATCAGCTGGATATCATATAGGAGATTGGTTAGTTGAAAAAGAAAGTGGTAGGGTAAAAAAGACTTTTTTGACTTACATTTTCAGGCAAGGCCAATATTTCATGTTGATTTTTGCTTGGAGTTGATTCTTGATAGGTCTTAGATGTGAAAGTTCATACCATTTTGAATATGCCTGTGAAGATATTGAGTTGAATTTCTTTAATACTGCTAGCTATTGACTTATTTATTTGTCATCTTTTTTTAAGGTTTAAGACCTTTTTTAAGGTCTGACTGTTCTAAAGTCTTACTGGAGATTTACTGGTACTGTTAGGTGGTTTCCTTAAATTTATCGTTATCTGCTTCAGCAATATTTTTTGAGAAAAATACCAGAAAATCCTCTCAGAGTTGTCAAGGTCTTTATTGGGTCCATTTATCAAGAATTAAGGGGAAGACTACCAAGTTAATGAATCAAGATGCTCAATTATGCAACACAGGAGCTTTTGAACAAGAACTACATATTTTGGAGTTGTTTGGCTCACAGAAGAATGAGTATCTAAAACTGTCAAGGTTTTGAATCCAAATTCTCGGTGTACATAATTTCTGTGCTAGAAGTTATTTATTTCGTATACTTTTTTTTTTTTCCTTTTCTGCTCTAGGCAGACTGTCAGCACCAGGATGTAACCTGGAAATTAAATATCCTTTGTTGCAGTAAATTTTTTTAAACATTATGGTGACTATGCTTTAATATTTTGACTCCTATTTTTAAATACTGCTTTTTCAAAGGTAAACAATTGCCTCTAAGGAGACATGGAAATAACATCTTGATTTGGTAATGGTTCTGAGAAACAGCACTTCTTCATTGTGCTTGACCTTAACAAGTTGAATATTTATTTATTTATTTATTTATTCATTCATTCATTTAGTTATTTAAAGGCAGGATTAGTTCTTCTGGGAGCTTATTGTATATATTAGTAAGCTTATTGTATATATTAGTGTTATTGTAGGATTATCCTCTGTGCAGTGTTTGGCTGGAATTTGAGGTCACAAACACTCTGGCCACTGAGAGTGACCACATTTGACCAGTGGATGGCTCATCTTTCACACTGGGATACCACTGCAGGGCCTCTTATTTCACTCTTCCCTAGCCAGCTTTTTCGGTTCCTTTGAGATAGCTCTCTGTTTGCTCCTAGCTTTGAGACAATACTTGCATTTTGTGCAAGTAAATTTATTGCATCCATGCATAAAGAACCATCTCAGACTATTATTTAATAATTGTCACATGTCAGCCCTGAAGCAAAACGCTATCAGTTGTTTCATGGCCTTTTAGTTAATGGAGAAGGACTTGGGATATTCAAATAGCTACATCTCATTTTGTCAGTTTTCAGTCTTATGTTATAAACTTGTCCAAGCACAGAGGTGTGAAGAAAGCATGTAGCACCACCTTCTCTACAACAGCCTATGTCCTATCAGGGTTAGAGGGCTTTTCAACGCTACACCAGTGATAAACACCTCACTCAGATCCTCCATTTCAAAGGTATTTGTGAGTATGGCTGAATAGCTCTGGAGAACAAGAAAGAAAAGATGGGACTAAGCTGTTCATGTCATGTTACTTCAGCTACTGAGAGGCTCATGGTAACTGCTCCATCTATCTGAGGAAAACCCCTTGCAGAGGTTTTAAAGAGACCGTGATCAGCCGTAAGGTGATATGTTAAAAGGACTACCCAAACCACCCACAGAAACTTGAAGCACTAAAGAGGCAATCACTGGAGACAGAAAATGCAGACGCCACAACCACTGTATTGATTTGTTTTTCCTGGAATTACAAACTCATTCTTCACTTAAAATTAGTGATCAGCAGGGGCTGAGTCACTCAGTTCATTATCTAGACTCCAGTTTTCTCTATCCTAAATGTCTGTGTGCTCGTGGGTAGGCCAGATGTGCTGGTGAACTGTGATCTTTCCCAGCCACATTCTTTTCTGGTGGGCTCTCAGAGAGGTGTGCATCCATCCTCTTCCTAAAGACAGAATTTCTCCCTATCATGGCAGAGAGGAATCAGCTGCAAAAATAACATGCCTTTTGGGTGTTCCTGCATGAAGGTGAGGGGCCTGTTGTGGGCAAAAAAAAAGTCTCAGCATCTCTGGTTGGTGGCTGAAGCAGCTTTCTAGATCTGCACCTCCTTAGAAGCACCTCCTAAATGATCAACAGAGAAAAAAAAAGCTGATATTGAAAAAAAGCTGTCTTTCATCATGATCAATCTGGCAAACACTTCCCTGTACCAGGATTGCACAGGAAATAAGAAAGTTTTTTATTACATGCCATGGTACTTATGTGTGAACTCCTGGAGTAGAGGTTAGTAGAGCTGGTCAGACCATGGCAAATGCTTGTGGAGATTTGGTGTATGGTCACCAATCAATATGTAAACTGAGTCAAGATCAGAAAGGTCTGTTAACTTTACCAGGCTGCTTATCTAATGTTTAGTATAAGAAAGAAAATTAGTAATAAAATTGTTATTATTGGCATTCTAGCTTGTATTTGGGGCTTGGAGCACTGAAAATTATTAGTTTGCCTGATAGACATCATGGATAATAACACTGAGCTCCCTTACAGTGATGAACTGCAGGTCCATAGATTGATAAAGTAGAATACAGACAGATGCTTGCTGCTGGAACAGATGTGCTGGTCTTAATCCATTACTGCTTATCTGCCGATGATTACTGCCTAAAGAGAGGTGGGAAGACCCCTGAGTGCTCCTCATCTGCTTTGGTGTAAGCTCAGCTGTCTTGCCTTAAGCTGCTGTTGAAGGCTGTTTAAACTAAGCCCAGCTGATTTGTCTGTGAAATGGATGCTGGTCTCAGGCAGTTCAGTCTAGTTTTGTAAGGAGTGATAACATTTCAGAAGAGAGAAATGGATGTGATACCTTTCTGCGTGACTTGAAAAGTAACAAAATGCAAAACTTGAACAAAAACTTGCAAAAACAAAGCTTGAAAAAGTTTCCCAGCAGATCAAGCTCAAGAAGATAGGAAGGGACATAGCTGTTAATGTTTGGACATGGAAAACCACCATTGACTTAAACCCCATACGTCTTCCCAGTTCATAACTCTTTTTAAAGTAATTTTAATCAACCTTTAGAGTTCCTAAAGCCTGGAGCTGGTTGAAAATATATTGTATTTTCAATGTGCTCGCTTTTGCTAGCAGCATTTACCAACTATGCAGATCTGTATAGCAGCTTCCTCGGTTATTTGTGCTGCAGCTCCATAGAAGTAGAGAAGCAGCATCTTGGCAACTAAGAAAATAGTGAAGTTAAACAAAACCAATTATTTAAATGTGTTCCCTAGCTTTCAAACAGAGAGTGTTTTCTTTAACACAGATCTGATTTTTGAGCTGGGAGCAGGGCACGTATTTCAGTAGATGCCAGAAATATCTGCTTATGGGAGGCTGTGTGATACTGTGGCCAGTGTTTGCAAGAAAAAAATGTAAGCACTTTAAAGATAAAATATTATGTGATGCCTTAAAAAGCCCAGGGTGTTTAACTTGTAATGTTGCATGTTTAAGTTAATGGAGGTAAGAAAACATTGCTAATAGGAGTGATAAATCAGTAGAACTGACCATCTTTACATAATGTAAAGTTTATGTTTCCTTCAGCTCTACTGTTTGATTCCAACCAATGATTTAAAAAAAAAAATAAACACATGAACATTTTACAAACAACATTGGACTATTTCTTAAATAGTACTTGAACACACTGTTTCAGCTGTAAAAGTAGTTCAGAATTGCTTCTGCAGGTTTCTTGCTTTAAGGTTAGGGGCATTATGTTCTTGTATTGTGTAGACTGCCTGCATGAGTTGCTGCAAAGTTCATTATACTGCTAAGGCTGTCAATGGTATTTATGGATATTCATGTGCAGTGAACCCTTGAACCTGAGCAAGTCATCTGAGCGTTGCTTGTAGTTAGAGTTGTGTTTATGCTTAACATTGGTAGCAGTATTTAATTGCTCCCTGGGAAAAATAATTGCAATTTGAATTCAGTTGTGTAGTAGACAAGGGATTGCAAAAATGCCAGGCCCAAAGGAAGGACTTCTTACACAAGTATTAATTATTAGACTTCTGTTTTCAACTCCCATTTCTAGAGTTTGGAAATTAATGTGGAACAAGTATATAATTCAAACTGTGCCATGTCCCACTCCCATTAAAATTAGTAGTGGCAAAAATTGCATTATGGAATTAATCCTATTTCAAAAATATTTTCCAGGCATTTTTCATGTCAGCTGCAAGTGGGAGAAAGGGTGACGATGCCATTTCCCAGTAGAGAAGAGTGGAGCTCTCGCCTTAGACTCATCTGAAGAATTTCTAATTCAAAGTAATTGCAATGTTACCCCTGCTAAAGTTTCAGTTCTCATAACCCAATATCAGATGGGAAAATCCTGTGTAACGCCTGGAATGCCAGCAGGATTGTTATGGTCCTGAGGCGGGTGGAGCTGTGCATGTCCTCAGAGCTGCATTTCAGTGCTCTCCTGCCAGTGTGAAGGCAGTTTATATTTCTGTAACTCTAGTGGGGATTCCTTTGGCTTGACACAATCCTGGGAATGTCTTTCAAACCATGTACATATACAGAACAGATGGCTTTCATGGGAAGCAGGAACTACTGTTTAACATGTAAGACTTAATTTTTTTTCCATTTCTTGGTAGCTTTCTAACTTTGAAATAATCTTTCCACAGATACTGTGTAATGGGAACAGTATCTTGATTCTCTCCTCCATCCCTCCCTTATTTTCATTTTCCTGTCAAGCTCAAGTAAAAACATTTTTCACATATTCTAAGGGTAGAGGTGGGGTTTTTTTGAGTTTAAAATTCAGTTCCTACTGAATTTTAGCTTTTGTAATGAAAGCTGAATTACTGAAGCTAAGCCTTACTGGGGAATTTAACAATACACTGTACTGTTCCTGTCCTCTCAGGCATCCATGCCATCTGACCAAAACTCAGGAATGTAGATTTTGACAGATATGTAGCTGCATATGGAAAATAATCTTTAGAATTCCATGCATTTTCCTTGTGATTTGATTTAATATGAACATTTTGTAGTACCATACGGCAACATCAGTGAGTGATACCTTGTGACAGACTATAATATGAAGTGACCACATAAGATAATTAAAGATCATGTTGAATTTAATTTTCATGCTCTTGCACTTAGGAGCTTGTCACCATAAATGGACAGTTAATAAATTGGCTGCCCCCTGCAGACATTGAGTCACTAAATGGTTCTACTGTCATATAACCATGAGTTTGTTTTTCATATCTTGTGGCCTTATAGAATATATGAGCCTTTTTTAGGTACTGAGTAAGAATAAATAGACCTACTTTCGCTTTTGTTATGAATGGGTACACTCCTCTGCATTTATCAGTCTGGCAGAATTTCTCATAGATTTTGTTAGTATTTCTCTAACTTGCTAAAATAAGTAAGAACAAGCAACCAGAAAAAAGAAAAGAGGAAAACTTCTAAAATTTGGGTGTGTAGGTATCTTTTTTAGTAACAGTATATGACCTTGAGAACATTTCCCAGTTACTACCAAGACAAAGAACAGAAGCTGTAGGTTAATATTCCACTGCCTGTACAATGAATTACAACCTAACATTAGAGAGAAAAAATAAGTGTAGTCCATTGTAATTCTTTAATTGAAAATGTATCATCATGGAATTGTTACTTGGATACCACTTGAATTCTTATGGACATGTGTTTCCTTTCATTAGCAGGTCAATTTATTTGATGATATTACGGAATTGCAGGTTAATTTTCATCTACTATCCTTGTGTCATATTGATACTGTCCAGCTACATGTTTTAAATAAGCATGTGACTTCTAGTGTCTAGTTTTTATTTTCCATCTGAATATTTGCAAGTGCTGGGATTAACATATAATCTACAGCCAGGGAAATAAATTAGCACATTTTGAGGAGGTGCATCCAGAGAATATATCAAAAATAGATCAGCCAAAATGATTCAAAAACATGGTAAAACTGAATCCAGATATGAAGATCTTATTATGTTAGGCCTGAGTGAATATATTCGGAATTGAGAGCATAAAACTGTAACATCTGTCTGAATCACTTCTCTTAAAGATAGTGGGGAATTGTTGAAGAAAAGCAGCTGCTGTCGTGTAAGATTTGGGAGTCTCCCATTAATTTCTAGCTTTCATCAGAGTATGAGAATTACCACAGCTTGGTGATGGTTTAAGGTCATTGAGAGATAGTGATGACACTAGAGTTGCATCTACACATGAGCTGACCATGTAGATGTTGCTGAGTCATCTCAGCCGAACAAAAATTATCAGCACTACACTTCAGCCTCTGTCTTGGTTGGATGGTTTGGCCAAGGTGGCTGGAGTTGCACTGAAGGCAGGAAAAAAAGAATTTGCAATGTGTTTGCATGTTTGTTCTATGGATGGAGCTGGAGCCTGCAGGCCAGGGCAGTGCCCAGATGGGGTGCTGCAGCAGAGAAGGTGGTGCAAGACTTGCAGACTTTCAGTGCATGGGGATGTGCAACCAATTCTGTCATAAATAAGGTGCTGCAATTATGTAGAAAGTCCTCATCAGTGAAGTCTCAGGCATTAGAAGTTTTCTCAAGGGTCAATACACAGGTTGTGCTGTGAGTATTTGCACCCTTCCTCACTGAGATGTAGGGACAGTTTTCAGTTAAAAAACTGTGAACTGCAGTAGCAACTCAAACTGCAAACAGCCTATGCTCTGTGCTCTTAAGGGAGTAGGTTTTTGGAAGACAAATTCTGTGTAACCCTTAAAAACTGTACTTAACTGTACTTAATGATAATATTGAGTACTAGCAGGGCAATCATAAAAAGTGACACATTTATGGCTTAAATAAGATGAACTGTGCTTTGATCCTGAAAAGTTCTAGCATAATGCTCTGATGCTCAGCTTCATTCTTTCTGGCAGCATGAGATATCCAGCATTCCCCCCTCAGTCCTTGCTCTTTCTCCTGTGACCCTCAGCAAGAGAGCACCAGTCGCTGCTGCTCTGGGTGTGGAACGTGCCCACTGGGGGCCTGGTTTGTGATTACCAGCTAATTTTACATAGGCCACCCTAGAAGCTATTGGAGAAATAAATCACTGCAGAGCTGTCCTGGATCTCAGCCACTGAAAGGCCTATAAAAATATTTGTTACCCAGATACCTGAGCTGGCCAGCCTTTTCTACAGAACTTAAACTGTCTTACACGTTTTGCATTGCATGTTTTGGGTGGTTTCAGTCTGGCAGGTTGAAAAAGTGGTTTTTGGCAGCTGGAATAGGAAATGTACATTTGCCATTTAAGTGCATGTAAATAGGGAAAAATCCTGTTAAACTCCTATTGATGAGATGGCGTGCAGTGAAATGAAAACTGACCATTTTGATACAAGTAGTTGATGCTACAGAGGTTTCTCTAATGCAGCCTAAAAATTGTCCCCATCTCCTCTTAGAGCAGTTTAGGGTGTCCCAGCTTTTCTTGCTCCCAGTGCCTCGCTTACATCTGCTTAGCACCCAAGGCTTCTCTGAGGAGGTCCCTCTCCTTGGAAATGCCTTCAGAACACCCACAGCATGGCTTGCATGATCTCATAGAAGGCATGTCTATAAAAAGGCCAGGCCTTTTTTTGTCTCACTTTTGTTTCACACTGTCCATTCTCCCTGGGGGGCTTTGTCTCCCATTCTCGGGAATGGCACTGATGTCTGAGCAGCCGAATGGCACTGATGTCTGAGCAGCCAGTCTGGTCATGGAGCCTCTCCCTGAGAACACAACTCCTTTGCAATGAGTACTTCCTAGGCTAGCAGAGAGAGAACTTTGGACATTTAAACAGAATGATTTACAGGTAGAGGAGCTTGCTTAGCACATGATTTATATTACTTGCAAAAAATATCAGGGATTATACTTCTAATGTGGTTTCTCAGCTGCAGAGAGAAACAGCAAAGAGCTGCTGCATCTCTGGATTTGTTCCAGCTCCTTGGTTGGGGCCAAGCTTTGGTTCCCCTGCACCCTCCTCTATGAGGACGGGTTTGGGTGACTTTTTTTTTTTTGTTGTGCACAGAGATTGCTTAAGCAGCCAATCCTTGTTCCACTCGCCCTGGCAAAGGAAATCCTGTATGAACTGGAAAGTGTTAGAAAGGATTTAATGAGATTATCATGAACTGTTACTTCACAAAAAAAAATCTTAAGCCCGCAAGCAGCTGTGCTCTGTAACTGGGGACAGGTGAAGGAATGGGAAGGGCTAAAGAAGCTGTGTACTTATTTAAAGAGGCAGAGCCAAAGGATTTTTTTAATGTCTTAATATGCATTTTAGCTAAAAAAACCCCAAACAAACAAGGAAACAATATGCTCCTATTGAAGGAGGGATATTGTAGAAGTCTAGTGTCTTCAATTTTAGATTTTTTTTTTTTATAATATTGCCGAAATACGTGATACTGAAATTACTATTTGAAAATTCAGTTTCCCAGTGAACTATGCAAGCTCCTACTTGCCTTCAAGCTCATCATACCAGTCAGAAGTGTCTCAGGTCGTATTGTAGCCACACTACATTAGGGACTACTTTGAGGTTTGACTTGTGGTGTAGAATTTACTAGCAATGGAACAAAATTTGGTTGGGTTTGGGTATTTTTTCTTTGTTTTGTTTTTGTTTAGGGTGATTTTTTTTTTATCATGCACTTGGCGATAAATTTGTAAATACGGCTAAGACTTATGTTGCTGCCAAGTCCTGCTTGCTGGGCTCTTGATGACACTGAAATCACAAAATGCATTTACTTTCCATGTGTTTGATTGGCTTCTGTGGTTTTTGTGTACCTGTAATGATAGGAAAGTTATGAATAGTGGCTGTATATTATAGAGGTAATCTCCCTGGAGAGCTGGGTACCTAAAATCAGTGTGCCACTGTGGTTCCTCAGGGTGACCTGCTTTGCAGTTAAACTTACAGAGCAATGTAATTGTAAACACAGGAACTATGTTTTGCTCAGAAAGAAAAGTTATTTCAACTGGAAATTGGTAGTGAGTAAAGAGGTATGGAGGGGAAAAGAAACCTTCAACAAGCATTTCAGTGGGATTTATTTTGGCAGATGCCTATCTTGAATGTATAGGATACTTTCCAAATCCATCAGACATGCTTTTGGGCTGGGAGTGGGGTTAATAAATCTATGTCTTTGTCCATTTATTGCTTGGGAGAATAGCTTGGAGGCTGAAATCCAAACTGTGCTGAAAGGAACTTCTGAAATACGAAATTATGTACTGATAAGATACTGTAGCGAGACATTCTAGCGTAACTTAATTTCTGAGAACACTTCATGGTATAAAAGTATTATTATTTTTATGTACTCATTAGTATAATTATTCTCAGTTATAAAAGCCCTGAAAAAAATAGTGTGAAAGGAATAAAAGAGTTTTTTGAGGGTAATTACAGCTCTCTTCATGCATTCCTCCCCTCTCTACCCAACCACCCCACAAAACCATCCCATCTCTGTTGGGCTTCCTCTTCTGTCCTCTTGCAGCCTCATTCTTTGGCATATTGAGGGAAAGGAGAAATGGAGATTTGGGAGGCACACTGCTCCTGCCACCAGGAAGGCAGTAATAAGCTACTTCTGAAAGTGGTTTTGGGTATGTTAGCCTTTGGAGGAAAGAGTGACTTCAGGGAAACTAAAAGTAATTATTAGTTTAAATCAGAAAGAATTGAGCTAAACTGCAAAAGATTTGCTAAACTTGATACAAGCATGCAGGTGAAATTATTTTTGGTAAGTGCACATTGTCAAATACAAACTCCTGGTATATTTCCAGAATGTTGAAATAAATCTGAGTACAAAAAGTATCTTTCTTTTCATCTTGAACAAGTCAGAGTAATCTTCTTTCTGCAGTGAGAAAAGTGAGCAAGACATTTGACTCCAAACAAGAGATAGAGCTGATTTCTGAAAGTGACTGTCACTGAGTGTCACATCCTTCCAAGAACAATGCATTTGCATCAGGACACCTCAGCTGACAAAAAGGTGCAGCATGAATAGGTGGGTGATAAAATATGAGATGAACCATTTCCTTGAAGAACAAGCAACTTAAAATCTGGGGGATGGTTAGAGAGGACTTCAATAAGAGGAGACAGAAAACAGAAAATAAAATAATACACATGAAAAGAAGAAGCAAATTGAATTCTTCCATTTAACCTTTTACATAATAAAAGACAGGAGACATCCCAATGAAATTAAAAAGCAATGCGTTTAAAAATTAATAAAAAGCAAATACCTTTTATTGGAGACAGGAATATGGACAAACTGAGCTATTGCTCTGATCTGATGTGTCAGCGCAGAGATTCCTAAATTATGTGACCTTTTTGAGGAGGTCTTTAGCTTCTGTAGCTGGGTACAGTTCTGTATTGCCACAGTCTGAGACATCTGGCCAGAAGCCAGGCCTGGTTCAGCAGCTGGGTGGGTGCAGATGCTGTGGTAGCTGCAGTAGACATTGCTGTGAGGTGCCTGTGTGGCTCCCACTTTGTGAGGACAACTTCCAGTTGGGAGAACCGTGTGCAGACTCTCATTGCAAGATCACGCAGCATAGGACAAAACCCTGTAAATCTTCATTTCTCAAAGCTCCATTAACTACTTTTATGATTTTGGTTCCTTACCCAAATATAGTCAGCCTAGCAAGGAGCCTTAGTAAAGCTAAAGGTACAATCTTTCCGCACACATTTAGGTTTTGATCCAGCTTGTCAGGGAAATGGGCTTTTATTCATATCACAGAATAACCCCTACTATAGGTAATGACATTTGAAACAAATTATGAACATCTATGTGTGTGTGTTTGTGTGTATGCTTATACTGATAGAAGAAAAATAATTTCTTTCCATCAAAATATTACAAGTTTTAAAGGGTAGTTTTTAACCAAGGGAAAAAAAATAAGCCATGGACTCAATCATATTAGTCAGGGTAGGCCTTCTTACTAGGATGATTATTTTTTTGAAACTTTGTGATCTGAATGCTGTGTAGCCAAAATCTTTCAAAGGAACACTTCAGTTAAGACTGAACACAGCTTTACAGACTGGACACTTGGACCTGAACCTCAGCCCTTAGTTAGCATACCATATCCTGATCCCCACATGTGATGAGATGAAAGGTTTGCTGCTTGTATTTTAAAAAGAATCTGGTGCAACACGTGATGCACAGCCACAGAAGGTCCTCACTAGGAAATGTTACTCCCAAAGGCAGTGGTGAATAGCTACTGCTGTGAATGGCTTCAATTAAATGCCAGCAAAACTGGTAGTGGATTTCTCCATGCTGTCATTCTGGGTATCGTGCCTGAAAACCACATCCTTCTCAATATAATCTTCCTGTGGTTTAATCTAAAGATCTTTTCACCTCTCTTGGCAGTGTGCTGTTCCTTTTTTTCCAGAGTCAGTCACTTTTGATATATAACTAAGAAATAAGTGGTCCTAAATTGGAAAGAAAAAACCTCAACCAACCATCTCTGGAAAAGCAGCAGAACCTCCCCATGATACGATGCATCATACTGTGAACCGATCTCCTAAACTGCAGCAACAAACCCTCCATCATCTAAAGCATCTAAAACTGAAAAGAGAAAACGCACTGAACTCCTCAGGGCATCTTGTCCAAGGCTTTAGTTGACGAGTATTTGCATTTTTTACTTATTTACTTCAAGTCACATGAGAAAAATGCCTTAGCTTACTGTTTCTGCTGTAGAAGAAAGTAAGTTTACACTGCCTATATAAGTTTTAGACTTAAAAAACATGATCTAGAAAAGCAAATCATACTGTTTTGAGAGTAGTAATTTCATGTAGTTTACATATATGGGGAATAAAACGTGTTTGAGAGCTAGGTATGATGGCTTATTTGGGTAGTTTGTCTGTTTCCGTGAAAGTCTGCAGACTGTAGAGTAAGGATGTCTGTGAGGATGATACTGTATGAGAATTTAGACTTTAAAAATTAAGAAAGGCCCCACCAGTAAATACATTTCAGAGAAGCACATGCATCACCTGCTATGTGCTCTTATTTTTTCCCAACTCTCACAATTTCAAATTAACATGCAGGCAGAAGCAGAAGGTTTATGAAAACAGTTGTAGTTCTTGTGAAATTGGGAAAGATGTGTCAGTCATTACAGAGATGCCAGTCATTACAACAGATGAAATGTTTTTAGTCATCAATGATGGTTATAGTATATTCTTTATAAAAGCACATGTTAATTTGTGTTAATGAATATAAATATTTATGTGTGGTGAACAGTAGATTCATGAGTTCTTAAGGAAGTGATTTGAATTAAGATCTGTTTTGAAAATACTCTGGTTTTGGGAATTATTTTAAGAACCCACTTTGGTTTTGTAAATATGGGGCAACTAAGAGAAGAGTTTTGGTTGTTTGGCTTTTATTTAATGGGCCTGGCAAGCCTTTTGTTCACTTTCCCTCCTCCCGACAGTCTGCACACAGTCCTCCCCAATTTGTTAAAGACGAGTAGTTGCCCGTGGTAACTGCAGAGAATTTGTTGAAAAGAACACTTTTAGAAGACAATGGGCCCCAAATATACTGTGGCACAGCTTTAAACTTTATTAAGTCTGTCTTGGACTACCCTCTTCTCTCCCAAGTTAAGGGAAGAAAAGTTTGGCAGCTTCCACACTGTGAGCATGATTGATGCCCAGAACATCAGAGGGACTTTTGTGTCCACATGCTCTCCATGAGTGCATAATGTGTGAATACTCAAATAAGGTCAGCCCTTATCAGATGTAATCTAGGCCTGAAAGCAGATCAACAGTGACAGTCACACCCCATAAGTGAGAACACAAATCATCCTTGCGTGCTTTAGACACGTTATGGGATTTTCTTCCTTGCTCCCATTTTACCCTTTCCAAATGGGGTGTGTGTATGTTGGAGGGGAGGGGAAACTTTGGCAGACCTCTGGGGGAGAAAAAAAATAAAAAAATAAGGAGAGACAAAACCCAGAGGAATCCGTGCCTGGAATACCAGATGGTCCCCTCAGCTGGGCCACAGGGGCAAGGGGGCTGTGCAAGGCAGTGGCTGTCCCTGCACAGGGGCTGGGGTGTGCAGCTCCTCTCTGAGGGAGCATCCCCACCGATAGAGCGGGGCAAGAGGAAAGAAAATTGGGCAAAAGAGGTTCAAGTCAAATCTCCAGTACCTTTTAAGAGTCCTTTCAGAGTTTTCAAAGCATGTCACAGCTTTTGTTGTGTGCCTGTCCCCGGGTTTGAATGCCTCAGTTTTTCAAAGTGGATGGAAAGTATCTTTTTTATTCTTTTTGAGTTTGGCTCCATGGAGGGGGATGTTGTGTTTCACCACAGAGTGAAAAAAGTTTTAGAGAATAATGCCTTAAAGAATTCATTTCTGCCAGCTTTCCTGGAGAAAGCAGATGTGAGTGGGTTTCATCAGAAGGAAGATATTTGTGAATATTACTGTAGTTTAAGTACTGGATTGCTTTTTATCTAGGAGAACAGAGAAGCAATGAAGTGTTGTTAATTTAGACTTTTTTGATTTGTGCTTCTGCTTAGAAAAGGATTTTAATGGGCAAAGAGCTTTTACAGAACACAAAATATATAGGGAAATAGCATAATTAGCAGGAAGAAATAAAAGATACCGTTACATCATTGACAACATTAACAACTATGGAAACAATGATGTCATCCTCTAAGATGGGAAATTTTTTTCCCACACTTATGATGACTTGAAAATTTTCTTTTCATTTTTAGAAATATAATTTCCCTATCAGGACAATAATTTGCAATACTTCTGCTTGCTTATGCACTCTTCATATCGAAGTGTATAATACTGGTGTATTCCCCAGAACTGAGTGGAAGATCCATGAACACTGACAGCCTGCCTACAAACCTTGTAATTACAGCACATTATTGTTTGCTTCATTTATTTATTTTGCTTTGTGCTTTAACAATAACAGGAGTGTCCAACTCCTCACTGAAAAGGCACAATAAAAAAGATCCCTTAGTTGCCGCTCGTACCTTGAGCTCTGAACAGAAGCATGAGCAGGAAAACCTCTCTCTTCCCTTCACTGTGCTGTCACCTCTTTGCTCTGATGAATGGGACAGTGTTTTTCACAGTAAGGTGTGAAACTCTGGGATACAAGACAGGAGTCATCAAGTTCATGACAATGGTGTCCTGAGCTACCACATTACATATTTACCCACCACCTCGTTTTTCTTCAAAAAGTGATCAAGGTGTGTCTTAAAGTAATTTATGCTTTCTTTTTGGCCACAATCCCGAAGAAGAATATCACCTGATATCCATATACCCAGTATGAATGTGCAAAGAACCACCTAATTTACAGATATACATCACTGGCTCTGAGTCTAAAAGACTCCTCCAGCCACCTAACAAACACCTGTTGATCACTGATTTTAAGCACTTGCTTCAGTCTGCACAAGAAACTCCTTTCCTTGATGCATTTTTTTCTGCTGGCATCCTAAAAGCGTCTCGGTTGGATTCCCCATACTTTCAATGGCAGTCTTTCAGATTCAGACATTTGCTGCTCTGAATTCATCTAAGTCCTTTAAAGTCACACAGCTGAGGCTTGTGGTGTCCATCCCAAGTGTCCAAAACAGCGATAATTTTCCATCTTGCAGTCAAAAAGGTCATAGGAGTGACATCCTGTGTTTGACATAGGAAGAATGGTCTGCTCTGTAGTGTTCAATGCGTGATATTTGGCAATCTGGGATTTTTAATTATACTAACAAATATTTTAAATAGTTTCAGCTGATGACAAAGCATTAACACATTTTCATATGGGACTTTGGGAAGGAAATGCTTAGCATGCTTTTTGAAGACCACATGTAGATTAAATAGGAATTTTAAAACTAAGGTAATTTTTCCCATGAAAACTGATCTGCATGGAGCAAATCTGTAATTAGGACTCCTTTTAGAAAATAAATAGTTTATACGCTACTGTGTTACTTTCTTGCCATATACTGCAGTGAAAACGTGAGAAAGACTGAAAAATTACATTGACAGAATGATTATATTCACACAAATGATGCATTCCATTCACATGTATAGAAATGGATGTCTGTGTTGCAGTTGTATTGTCAGTTGATGTAGCAATCAACAAACAGGTATTAAGAGTTTCAAACAAAAGGATGAGGAAAAAAATAAATTGCACTAACCACTAGAAAGATAAAAGCAATGCTCATCACATTTATAATACCTGGTCAAGGTCTGGTTTATGAATGCTGTGGCCAAATTACTCTCAGTCACATAGAAGTGAATTTTATTCAGTTATTACTAATTGTTGTTTGACAGCTGCTAGGTGGCCACCTCAAAGATTTCCATTTTGCTAAGCATCATCAAAGATGTTGATCTTTCCCAGAAAGTTTCAGGGGGATTACTTGTTTGAAGCAAAATACCATTTGAAGCATGGTAGTGGAATTTACCCACTGAGATGCCAGTCTTCTATAAGCTACAGCAGTCCAGTATCAGTGTCAAACTGACCAAACATTGTCACAAGTGATGACTCACAAACCCTACTTTTCCCATTCTTATAGATAAAAATAATAGTGCTGTCATTAATTATTACTATATATCAATACTGAATTTAATTGTAAATACCTAGCTTACCCATGCTCAGTTGTGGTTTTTGGGGGGTGTTTTGGGGGGTTTTTTGGGGGGATTTTTTTGGGGTTTTTTGTGGGTTTTTTGTTGTTGGTTTTTTTTGTTGTTTGTATGTTTGTTTGGGTTTTTTTTTTGTTTTGGGTTTTTTTTAAATTTTTTTTTTTGTTTTTTTTTTTGCTTAGTGGTAGTTGGGAGCCTTTTTTTATTATGGGACATCAGTTTTTAAATTTTCCCATTATATTGCTGTATTTTATGGCGTTTTAAGGATCTCACCTCTGTTTTACTCAAGAACATAGACCACATACTTCTGCTGCTCTATGGCATAAGAGTTGTTTAAAACACTTATTCCTGTCATAAGGGGCAGATGCATAGGTGGTTCAAAAGCTGTGTGGATGTGGCACTAGGGAATGTGATCTAGTGGTGAATATGGTGGTGCTAGCTTAACTGTTGGACTTGATTATCTTGGAGGTCTCTTCAAACTTAAATCGATCCTGTGTTTGTGTGGGTTTGCATCCACTGATGATCTGCTGATAGAGATGGCTTTGTTTCAGTGCGCCCGGCGGAGGAGCGACACGACTGCTGTGCACGCGTGACCACGAGGGGTGAGGTTAAATCCCTGTGTGCGGCTTAGTCACTAACAGGCTTATAAGGAAATCCCGCACTTCGCAAATACTGAAGCGGCTCATTTAGTCCTCGAATAGTGACAACAGCACGGAAAGTGTCTGCAGCAGCTGTCCGGTGACAAGTCTGCAGGGAGCTGCCCGTTCTGGAACCGCGCCGGGCAGGAGCGGAGGTCCCGATTCCTCCTCGCTCCTGGCTGCCACCGGCTGCTGCTGGCGAGCGCTCCCTGCGCGGGGCAGGATCGCGGAGCGCTCCGCGGCTGCGGCGTCTTCCCGGGCACGGGACGCCTTTGATGTGCGAAAGCCCGAAGGCGTTTAGCGGGACGGCTCCGGCTTCCTTGCGGGGCTGGGGCTGTGCCGGGGCAGGACGAGCCCAGGCCCGGCTGCCCCTTTGTGTCTGGCGGCGGCGGTGCAGTCCGGCGGGCGGGGCTGCCCCGCTGCCCCCCGGGCCGGCCGCCAGCCCTGCCCC